>JAYKAV010002618.1:363371-389219 GCA_035582835.1 Phoebastria nigripes | reverse complement strand
TTCAGCCGGCTGTCAACCAGCACCCCCAGGTCCTTTTCCGCCAGGCAGCTTTCCAGCCACTCTTCCCCCAGCCTGTAGCGTTGCATGGGGTTGTTGTGGCTGAAGTGCAGGACCCGGCACTTGGCTTTGTTGAATCTCATAYAGTTGGCCTCAGCCCATCGATCCAGCCTGTCCAGGTCCCTCTGCAGAGCCTTCCTACCCTCGAGCAGATCGACACTCCCGCCCAGCTTGGTCATGGTATCTCAGAAAGAACCTCAGTGAACAAAAAAGATACGGAGAAGGAAAAGAAAGATGGCCAAGGACATAGAATAGCTTGCCTACTGAGTGAGAATAGTCAAAGTACATTATGTTTTATCTTGGAAAAGAAATAAGCACTAACAAGGGTAACAGAACACGAATGCTGTGAACAGTGTGAGTAGGGAATAAGTTTTGCTGTTTCTTATAATACCAAAACTAGGGGATACTCAACAGGATGATTAGGTAGTATATTTAAGACAAAAAAAAAAAAAAAAGTAGATTTTAACTCACCATTTAATTGAAGTTGTAGAATTCATTGCCAGAAGATGTTGTGGAGGTTAAAATATAACTGGTTTTGAAAAGCGTAAGTGGATTGAAAAYAGGATTCAGCAGTTTCATGGACACACCTCCATCAAGGGCTACTGAATAAGAAGTTCAGATGCAGCTGTGGCTGAGGACCTGCTTGGTTTGGTGGGACAGTACACCAGGGGAGGACTGCTCTGTGTTCTTACCCAGGGCATCCACCACTTTGAGTGTTTGAATGTTTAATTAATTTTAGTATTTTATTTAGCAATGAACTTTTAAAAATGAATTATTTCAATAATTTTTAAAATTTAAAAAATATTTTTAAAATAAATTATTTCAATAATTTTATTTAAGTGAGAGCACGTAAGGTTTCTTGTTATCATAAGTTAGAAATGTCCCTGACCTATCAAGTAGTGGTAATAAAATGAAAAAGAAAAGGTCAAATTCCTGTAGAACTATATAGAGGTTGAATTTGATTTTAAATAATGCTTTACATCTTTTCCATCAAAGCTCTCAAAGTACTTTGGACTTATGTGGCTTAAATCTCAGCTGGGTTTTGGAAGCTTTTTTCCTAAAATGTATCACCATAAAATGGTATTTTTTCAAGTTTGTTTTTATAGACCTTTTTCCCCTGTTGCTTTGGGCATGAATTACTTTTCCATTCCTGGTAACTAAAGTCCTGGGTGGCATTCACTGTCTGGAAGTAGCTACAGGAAATAGAAAGATTACAGTTTATTCTGTTACAGTGGGGTACCTATGAAAACGTTTGTACGCACTGCAGTCCTATTAAGACTTTCAGTGAACTGTTACGCTGTTCATTAATTACAGAAAAAAATCAGGTCAAGAAATGGATTCCAGCCCCAGAGATTATTACATTCCTGTTACAGCCATGTTGTGCTAAGAAATAACATACCCCATCTTTTCACTTTAGATAAATTTCAGTTTGCACTGTCAGATACTAGTATGTGGTGTGGAAGACTCTAAGCTAAGCCAGCYTGTGGACAAAATTTCTCCATGTAGACATAAAATTATACCAGGAACAAGTCCCYGTCATGTATATTTTTCTCCAAAGCTAGTAAGAATTTTGCTGTTGTTTGGAATAATAGTAACATAACTTCAGCATTGATATCTGCTTAAAAATGTGGATGTTCTTGCTTTCTAATATAATTGTTCTCTGAATGAAGATGTGAATGACTTTGGTTCTTCATTTGGCTTTCAGTTTTGGGGGAGCAAGGGAGCGAGGCAGATGGGAGCTCTTATTATGTTTCAACTGTTTATGCTGGGGAACTGTAAGTGGGATATCACATCCTACTCCATCCGTCACAATGAGTCAACGCATGTGAAGAGTTCAAGATGTTCCCTTCAGCAAAGCGAGGCAGTGTGCACCGGGGAGAACAACTCCGTGGTTTTGTGTTCACAAATAACTGTAACTACTTAAGGAAACGACAGAAGTACAAACCTGAACAACATAATGCTCTCCCAARGTCAGGTAGCAGTGTTCGGTGAATAATAATGAAGGGTACAATGTGCTAACCTCAACTACTGCTCAGTCTTACTTGTCTCACCTCAGCAAGGAGGAAGAAGTAGGAAAGACCCAGAAGCAACAATGAAAATGATTAGCAGTATGCATATCTTGAAAGAGAAGATTAAACAAGGTAAAAGTAGCTCATTCCTTGAATGTATAACTGGAAGCATGATAGCTCTGTAAGAGACGGGTCTCTGACAGAGGCAATGGATTGGACTCTTCTGTTTACTTTGTTATTATACACTAATGCACTAATGGGTAGCTATAGAGTACTGCGTAAATAACAACTTACAAAACCTCTATCAGGCTCTTTTCCCTTGTATTATTCAGCACAAAAAAACTGATGGAACTTACTGTTTCAAGATATTATTAAAACAACATGCTGATAGCACTGAAAAGAACTGCAGTAGAGTATGAAAAATGGAAGCACTTACTTGTTTTCCAAAGGGTACAGTTTTATGAGAGCTCAACCCTTGCACTTCAGGATATAAATTAAGAACTAATTAAGTGGGAACACAAATTAACATTCATCTTAGTCATAAAGGTATTTATTGCTTGTGCTTTGTAGCTCGCTCTAAACCCTTTTCAGACACTGGCCAACACTGGTGACATGTCTGACAACATGCAACACTGGCCTGATCTGATACAGCAATTTTCCTGAAGACTAGAGAGCAGTGGGGTTGGGTTGTTCCTATCATATTTTATCTAATAAGCTTGTCAACTACAAAATTGATGAAGTATGAAGAGGTTATGTTTTTAGGAATCTTCATGTACTGAGTTGAGACTGAAATATAGAGCAAGGCTTAGAAGGCAAATTCTTAGGATCTGAAGTTTAAGTAAAAAGAATGAAAAAAGTGGTAGAGTTGGGATCAGACCCCAGCTGTCTGATCCATTCTGCATTACATGGAGTTATTCTCAATAAAATGTTCTCTAAAGTGTTATCTAATGATACTGTCACTGGCCAGAAAGGCCCTTAGTTGCTCAACATAAATATACCAGGACTGCTGTCCACAAACAAGTGAGCTTGGGTGTGGTATTGCACAGCTGACCTCACAGCTCCATCTTTTCACAGCTTAAACCAGGTTTGTGGACAGGCTTTGCAGACTGCACTGAGCAACTGCAGTGACATTGCCATGATCTATGGAAAGTAAAACAAGCTTGGAGCCAGCTCAAGGTTTCTCAGTGGTGTTGGCAAAGCTGAATGAAGACATCCTCGGGGAGAAGACAATCAATTCTGATGGCAGTAAAGAGTGGAGGAAGGCTGAGATGAATCACTGAGGAGAACTGGATGATGAAGGCTGGAAAAGGTCCACAGCTTCAGGACTTGCAGATAAGAGAGAGTTAGAGGGGTTCCCGCAGTTTCTATGGCCCTGGGAGAGGCCTATGGGGTTTGTGGGGGCTTGTGCAGACTTTGGAGGGCTGTCAGTGCTCACGGGACTATTTCTCTCTCTCTTATTCCTCAGCCTATCATTTTCTGGAAGAAAACCTCATGCTTCTTTACCTGTGACTGCTTCCCGTCTGGTACAGGAGCTTCTTCCTCCTGCCCCAGGTGACCACGTTACCTGTGCATCCCTGTCAGAAGTCCCCTCTCCTTTCTGCAGTAGCGTCCTCCTCCTGCTGCGGCCTCGGAGGCTTTTGCTCACCTGAGCTGTTGCTGTTGTGTGAGAGGGAGGGAAGGGGACAGGGCAGGGGCAAAGCCTTCTCCTGTGGCAGAGAAAGGGCAAACATAGGTGGGTGGGGAGAAGCCAGACAGGAGAGCAGTGGCAGAGGACTTCGGAGCTTGAACTTGGAGGGTTAGTGCAATGTGTTGCTCAGACACCAGACCTTCTTTTTCCTCCATTTCTGCAAGGCACCCTGGGGTGCTCAGCAGTCAGCTGCCTTAGGCAAATGCTGATTTTGTCTATACATAAATCCAGTCTTGTACTTGGCTACATTTGTTTGAGCTACAGTCACCTCTTTGGCTTACAGCAATAGTCTGAGCTCACCTTACACTGTCCTGGCACTTTTTTGGGGTGGGTGGTGTGGCTGCGGGGACGGAAATTAAGGGGAAGGATTACTGCTGCACCCGCAGAAAGCTCCTGCACATTGCCAAAGTTGTTTGTCTGAGACTTAGACAAACATCTTGGAAAAAAACAGCCTCCATACTTGTGTGCATCCCACAGTCAAAGCGCAGGCATGTATTTATCAGAAACCTATCATGTACCAGATGGTAGAATAAAGTGGTTGTTTAAACACACTGTGACTTAGGGTAACCTGGCATAGCACATTCTCAAAATATGCCGCATGTGTTTCTTCACAGATCTCAACTAAAGTATAGCAATGAATAACTTCTTAAAAATCCTGGTACAACAAGATGCCTTTTGTTTCTCACATGTTATCTAAGAGTTGCTGCAGCAAATACAAGGAAGGAATTAGATCTGGAATAGAGCTTCACTGAATACAATGCTGAAAGAGGAGTTTTCTTTTAAAGCATAGGCCTACACCTGTGCAGTGGGTGAAGGACTGAGGGACTTGGATGCTAGAATCTACCCAAAGCACTAAACAGCCATGAGGTTATATGGCTGCTCTCTGCTGCAGACCACGTCTGTGCCCTTCACAATATTCTGGCCCAGGACGTACACATGAGCTCTGCCTGTGCACAGAGGTCTTGATCAGATGTGGAGAGAGCATGCTTCTGGCAGAAGAATTGGGAGCTGTAGCGGGTTCACATTCCCCCATTTTGGGGCTCTGTGAGGAAGTTATGCCAGTCCGCATGGTCAAAATACTCTTTGCCTAGCATCTGTGTGTGAAGAACAGCCCTTGCTCCCTACCTTACGTGGCTGTGTTGGGCCTGCTTCCGTTCACGGGTTATAGAATAAGCTCAGGAGCTTCATAAGACAATGACTGTAGCAATTCTTTTTAATAAGTAAAGCAAAATCTATTGGGGAAAAGGCAACTTGCTCTCTGTTTGCAGCATACCACCACCTTGTCTTGATGGGTCAATATCCTGTGATTCAGAGACCCAGATGAACTCCCCAAAACTTTAATCATTGAGAATCTGCAATATATTAGGTGCCAGCTTCCTTGGGGGTGAGCTTCTCTGAGATTTTGATCAAACCAAGTACTCCATAAGAAAATGTTTCTTACCAATTTTGACATGTACACTTCCATAGTTTCTTAATTACTTTTCTCAGTTCCCAAATCTTCAAGTAAAAAGAAAAATAGAAAACATTGCACATGAATGTTTGGTACAGGTTTGATTGTTTTCAGTTTTCTCTCTATTACATAACTGCTTTTCCCCGCACTTGGAAGAAGCATTATTACTCACATGTGATTCATAATCCTCTCCCCCATCTCCCATCTCTGCTTTCCCTCCTGAGCATGATCTACTAAATTTTCTGACAATATTTTTTGAATTACTTTCCATGTCTGCTAATGCTGTGGAGGAAATACAAGCAGCAGAGAGCAAGTGGGTCTCTACTCACACTTGCCTGTTATCTGAGGAATTACGAACTAAATTTTACTTGCAGAATCTCCACCTCAAATGATGTCCAAAGAGACTTTTACACTTCAGCTGGTCTTCCTTATAACAAATTTTGATTGCCAGATTTATTGGTGTGATGCCCATGCTAGAATCTGCAGACTTGGCTCTCAGAATCCAGCAGGTGACAGTCAGAACAAATCTCTCTGTAAACCGAGTGGGCTGGATCTGAATACAACTGCAAGACAATAAACACGCAACTCTTAGTGCAGTTACTTGTACACGGTCTCTCTCAAGAGAAAAAAAAAAACCAAACTTTTAAATCTGTCAACAATAGTTTTATCAGTAGGCAAGATTTCTTGTGAGTAGTACCCCATTCTGTCAAGCATATGGTCAACAACTTGCTATGTCAAAGGAGCAACAGCACGTGTCTGTGAAATGCAAAACACCACAGGATCAATTAAAGCAGAAGAAATATTAAACAACCAAAAATGTATTGGAATGTTCTCTTCTGCCAGTGCAGGGCTCAGCATAAAATCTGAATTTTCTTGATTCCATTTAGTCTTTTGACCTACTTCATTACCTTTTTTCATTGAAACCACTTAATCTTTGCCTTGGTATTTACACTGCTTTGTAGAATTGTTTTTTTTTTTTTTTAATCTGTGTGTCACCACTGCTCTTTCCCTGTAAGCTAAGCATATGTAGTGTAAAATGGCTTGCCACTATCTGAAGTTTTTTTTTTTTCCCTGGCTCTGAGAATTAGAAATAAAGATATCTCCTTCAGGTCCTTGCCAGAAGTGTTGTAAATACGATGGTTTGGGACCAGAGGATAAAGAATGGCATCTCGATACTCTCTCAAGGCTTGTATTCTGTGATGTCCATGATTTCATTTTTCTTCATCTGTAACTACAGGATGGATGAGGAAAACATGCACAAAATCCAGCATTTTTGCATTTAGATTTTAAAGTGATCATGACTGGGCACTGCAGACTCTTCTCAGGTTTGTGCTCTGTAGGACAGGGTTTTGTATGGGGCTGGGGAGCCTATGGCAAGGGAAAGCCTAACAGCCATCAAGCTAGAGATGTTGGTGGGGTAACCTTACAGACGCCTGTCATCTGATGTCATCTCTACAAATTGGAAATCACAATTTGGAGGAGAGTAATTCATCAAAGTGCTATTCAGCTGTTAATTTACACGTTAATTGTACCAGAAAGAAAAGAAAACAAGTCATATTACCAACATAAATAATAGGATGGGATTAACTGATGGTTTCTCACCAACGTAATTCATAAACAAATGTAACACATGGAATTATTAATAAATGGTGTTCATGAGATAGATTGATACTCCATTCCTATCCCCTTTCGGGTACTAAATGAGGTTGCTGAAATAGAAAAATAGAACTACACTTTGAAATAAAGCAATGTTTATTAAAGTGATTGAAAATAAATAAAATAATAATTAAAACAAACAACTTCTAAAAATATATAGATGAATACCACTTCATGAAATGAAAGGTAGATGAGTGAAAGCATACATACTATTGAAATATGGCTTTCACTAGTTTTAACAGTATTTCCATTTTTATCTGAAAGAATAAACTGTTGTTTGGTCAATATTCATATAGTGCAGAGCATTCTGGTCTATGACTAGGTCTCTTGGGCACTGCAATAATTAGTAATGAATTAGTAAAAGAAATAATGAGTAATGTGGAAGCCAACATCTTCAGTAACAAATAGGATTCCATCATGGCATTATTTAGCCTATTACTGAGAACACAGAAAACTTCAAAGGATATTTTTATTCCATAGTTGCAAGACAAGAGTAGATCGTTATTAACATAATTTAGTAATCAGACTTAAAGGGATAATTCAATAATATATGTTTATTTAGTGAAGAAAACCTGTCTCAAACAATATTATTGTCTAATTAATATCAAAGATCCTTAAAAATAAAGAAACAAAATAAAATAAGTAGATTGGATAGTACAATATGGTTAAATTAGTAAATAATTTCTCTTAAGAAATGTTCTTACTAAATCAAAATATAGCATTTAGAAAGCACATTCAAGGTCATTTGCCAGTTACTGCTCAAGGTCATACAGCATCCTTATGTGCATATTCCAGAGAAGGTAGAATAATTTTCAAGAGGGTTGAGTTACAATAACTCTGTATTGTATGAATGTCAAAATGGCTAGAGGAACTCCAATTTAATATAGGATTAGTGTTAAAAATAATGGAAGGTAAAAAATCAGTCCAGTTAAGTACCATATAAGGAGAAAGTTGAAATTAATTAATGTGAAGATTGATTAAATGCTTACAGTAAGTGCAGTGAGGTGTTTGTACTGCTTGTGTTATTTTGGAGATTAGAGATGCTCTCCCAAAACATTGTCAAATGTAAAGCCCATATGGCAAAAAGGAATAAATACTGACCAATTTAAGAAAAAAAAAAAAATACAAAACTCTGAGCTTTTGGTATTTAGTTCGGGTAATCACTATCTGTTTTAATTACTGAGCCAGAATGGAAATATAGCAGAGTTCAAAAGAACGTGGTATTTGCACACATTGAATGGCTTCCATAAATAGAAACATGGAACACATTGAAAATGAATGTAAAAATGGATTCTACTTTTTATTCAACACAAGCATGAAGGTTTAAGCAAAACTAGGAGTTATGAGAAAATTCTCCTTCTTTTGCCCCTCAAGCACACAGATGATAGCTATTATAAAAGGGAGAGGGCTAGTTTTTTTTCTTTTGCATGTGTTACTTGATATGCAAACACAGGACAGAAGAGGGGTTGAGAATGAGCTAAGCTGAACTTGTAGAAGAAGAATGGTGCTGACAGTGCTAGTAAATCCTCAGCTATGTTTAAATTGGTAATTAGTTTTAGTATGGCTAATGTCATAGTAGTATGACAGTACTATGGCTTAGTAGTATGGCTTCACTATGACTAATTGTCAGGACACCTTCAGTGTCCTGACAATTCTGTGACCTTTAGAATGAAAGGTAACCCTAAGACAATAAACTCAGAAAGATATGACATAATACATACTACTCTAAAGTTCATACACCACATATTATTGTCAGGCAAACGCACTGCAAGAATTATGACCTCTTTGTACTTTAGCAATAATAAAAGCAGTGAACAAGGTAACGTAGTAAATTAGGTTATGATTAAATTCAGCTTAAAAGACAAAATGCAAACCATATCTTCTTATGGTTGCAATACACTCCATGTGTATTGTATGTGTAACAGAGACAAATCAGTTACAAAGGCAAATTTGTCTCAGATATCAGATGTAAATCCTATAATCCAGCCCAATTATTGTTTTCAAGAAAACAATTTAAAAATCTGGAGACTGCTTTGGAGTAGTCTCTTTTCTCTTTTGCTTCTGGCATAACCTTCTCAGTTAATACACGGAATGAGAATTCTGCACAGAAATCTGTGGAGGCATGCTAAGGGTATTGATTTTGGATATTCCTGAAATCAGAGCCCGGCAGGAGTCTGAATTTTTGGACCAAGGATTTGGATTCCAGCCAGGTCACTGTTCTAGAAGAGCAGTTTTTTTCACTCTTCAAGGACAAATTTTGACTTCCTTTGAAGTGCAGAAATTCTCGACGGAGTCTTTTAGTAATAAATATTGATTCATGTCTTCTCTGTCCTTTAGAGTAAATTGCAATAGTCCCTCCCTTAGCTGTCCTTGCATTTTGTCATATGGTTTTCAGTTTATGTTGGTACCTCTGATTGTCAGGAAAGCACCAAAGTCACTAACTCTGTTAGTCAGAGCCCTAAATAGGTTTTGAAGAAAGCGTCTCTTCCTTAGGAGAAGAGCATCAAAGGACTAAACACCTCTTATTTGTATTTGGTAGCAATTCAAGGACGTTGTCAAGTCAGGACAATTCTGACCTCAGTACCTTTTCACCTTTAGGTGGTGAAATTTGGTATATCCATCTGTTCTTGGATCACTTGATCAGAACTCCACCCAGTGGTATCAATACATAGCTCTTCCTTCAGCCTTTTTATATTGGTACTTTTTAATTTTCTTTAAGTTTAGCAATGAACCCAGTTTTGATTCTGGGTAGTGAGTCCACCATTTAGGCAGGGTAGGTGGCTCTGCATATTACCTACCCATCCATTAGGTGGCATCTAACTTTGAGAAAAGTTAAACTTTTTATGCATTACTCTTCTTTTCCTGGTAGTGCTTTTAAATAAAATTTAATATTGTTAATTAAATTATCAGGATTGAAATAGCATTAGGGAATTATTTTTTTCTGTGGGAAAATCTGGTTCTGATAGTATAACATAATAATTGCTTGAAATTCTAGCATTTTTTTAAGTTTATACCTAGCTTTCACTTGGGACAGCACATCCCACTTTGACATAAATGTAGAAGGGCTTAGTTCCACAAACTAATTCTAGTCTCAAAGAAAAACTTCTAAATTCACTATAAAAATTAATGTTCTGCTTACTCATAGAATCATAGAATCATAGAATCAGTTGGAAATGACCTTTAAGATCATCGAGTCCAACCGTTAACCTAGCACTGCCAAGTCCACCACTAAACCATGTCCCTAAGCACCACATCTACACGTCTTTTAAATACCTCCAGGGATGGTGACTCAACCACTTCCCTGGGCAGCCTGTTCCAATGTTTAACCACTCTTTCAGTGAAGAAATTTTCCTAATATCCAATCTAGACCTCCCCTGGCACAACCTGAGGATGTTCCTCTTGTCCTATCGCTTGTTACTTGAGAGAAGACACCGACACCCACCTCGCTGCAACCTCCTTTCAGGTAGTTGTAGAACGATAAGGTCTCCCCTTAGCCTACTCTTCTCCAGACTAAGCAGTCCCAGTTCCCTCAGCCGCTCCTCATAAGACTTGTGCTCTAGACCCTTCACCAGCTTCGTTGCCCTCCTCTGGACACACTCCAGCACCTCAATGTCCTTCTTGTAGTGAGGGGCCCAAAACTGAACACAGTACTCAAGGTGCCGAGTACAGGGGCACGATCACCTCCCTAGTCCTGCTGGCCACACTATTTCTGATACAGGCCAGGATGCCGTTGGCCTTCTTGGCCACCTGGGCACACTGCTGGCTCATGTTCAGCCGGCTGTCAACCAGCACCCCCAGGTCCTTTTCCGCCAGGCAGCTTTCCAGCCACTCTTCCCCCAGCCTGTAGCGTTGCATGGGGTTGTTGTGGCTGAAGTGCAGGACCCGGCACTTGGCYTTKTTGAAYCTCATACAGTTGGCCTCAGCCCATCGATCCAGCCTGTCCAGGTCCTCTGCAGAGCCTTCCTACCCTCGAGCAGATCGACACTCCCGCTCAGCTTGGTGTCATCTGCAAACTTACTGAGGGTGCACTCGATCCCCTCATCCAGATCATTGATAAAGATATTAAACAGAACTGGCCCCGATACTGAGCCCTGGGGAACACTGCTCGTGACCGGCTGCCAACTGCGTTTAACTCCATTCACCACAACTCTTTGGGCCCGGCCATCCAGCCAGTTACCCGTAAACACTCGACCCTTTCATCACCATTGTCAAGCTCTAGACAGTCAAAACATTCCTTAACTACCCCACTGCCTCTCCTTCCTTGCCTATCCCTTCTGAAGAGTTTATAGCCATCCATAGCAGGACTCCAGTTGTGAGAGTCATCCCACCATGTTTCCGTGATGGCAACTATATCATATTTTTCCAGCTGCACAATGGCTTTCAACTCCTCCTGTTTGTTGCCCATGCTGCGTGCATTGGTGTAGATGCACTTCAGTTGGGCTATTGATCCTGCCACCTTTTTGCGGGGAGAAGCCCTAATTCCTACGTGACTGTTCTCAGGAGCTTCCGTGGTTTCTAACACATCAATAACCCTTGTGTCTTTGCTGCTATGTGGATCTTCATCCCCTACCTCCACTGAGATGGCAGACTGAAGGATCTCGCTAGCACACCATCCCTCAAACATTGACATGCCGCCCCTAGGCTTATCTCTAGTGAGCCTGGTTTTATCCCCTTCCCCCTTCAAATCTAGTTTAAAGCTCTTTCAATGAGCCCTGCTAACTCCTGTGCAAAGATCCTTTTCCCCCTTTGAGATAGGTGTACCCCATCTGTCGCCAGCAGACCTGGTGGTGTGTAGACCAACCCATGATCAAAGAACCCAAAATTCTGCTGGTGACACCAGGCTCAGAGCCAGGTATTGATCTGCTGGCTCTTCCTCTTTCTTCCCTCATCATTCCCTGCAACTGGAAGGATAGAGGGGAACACTACTTCTGCACCTGATCCCTTAACCAGTTGTCCCAAGGCCCTGGTCTCTCTTGATTGCCCTCGGACTTCTTGTTGCAACTTCATTGCTGCCTACCTGAAAAATCAATAATGGATAATAATCTGAGGGCCGTAGCTGGGTAGGAAGCTTTCTGTTCACATCTTTAACCCTGGCCGCAGGGAGGCAGCAGACTTCCCTAAGAAGTGGGTCCAGTCTGCATATTGGGCCTTCTGTTCCCCTCAGGAGAGAGTCTGCTAGGACAATGACCCATCTTTTTTTCTTTATGGAAGCAGTTTTGACACAGGGCGTAGGCTGACTTAACCTTGGCGGCTCCTCCAACCTAGAACCATCATCCTCGTCATTGGTCGGTTCCACTTGCATTGGAACCACTTTGCATTGCATAATACTCTTTGCATTATCCTAGATAACTTTGAAAATACCTGCAACAATGTTCTTATTTATGTTGCTAATAATATCTCCTAACTCAAATTCTCAGTTTTTGCTCCTCATCTTTATAAACATTCCTATATTTAGTAGTAAATTGTTCATGCTGAAATCCATATTCATCACTTCACCTAGAACACCCATGTTTGCTGCAGTCTGAGGGGCCCATCTTGCTGAGGCAGTAGAAACATGCAGCTTTCTATGGCCAAAAGCACACAAAGGAGTGATGTAACTGCTCTCATAACTAGTGCTCTTAACTCCTCATCCTGAATGATAGGTATCTACTTATGGTAGGACTGACGGGGAGGGAAACTGGGTATAAAAATGAGACTCTGTCCGTAGCAAGATGTTTTCATGCTCTAAGTTTGTACCCTCTGCTTAATCACGTAAGCGTTACTGTAAAATTGGTAAGAATAATGTATACAGCTTGCAGGACTTCTAGCAATATTACATCATGGAGCTTTGCATGAACGTATAGTTTTTATAGGATAAGAATTTGGGAGTGTTGGTTGGTGTCTTAATACAAAAAACATTTGTGCTTCTACAGTTGTGTGACTGTAGAACAAAAAACCACTTGAGTATTTACCACACTAACCTCAAAATCTGGGAACTTCTGTGGAAATAGCACTTCCTTGCACGTGTTTTGAATCACAGGGAGAGTGGCAGACTGGTTGATTAGTTCATAAAGAGAAAAACTTTCCCCCAAATAAAGTAGAATGACTGTTTGTTTTAGTAATTCCTAGCAGCTTGGAGGCGTGCCTGTAGCCAGTCACATCATTTGCAGCTTCCTGGGTGCATTTGTAAGCACTCATCATAAAAGGTCTCATTCATTTAGGTACACAGAGGCTTGAATCAAAGCATTCTTTATACAACTCTTGAAAAGATGCTGTTGAAGTTGTGCTTTAAGAATAATTATGGTTGAATCTTTGGTCCATTATATCTTATTGGAGTATTAATGAAACAACACAACCACCTAAACAGCCAAAGTTGAAATTTAGGCATGGAAAGAAAAGTGGAAGCGTGAGAGACTTGACCTTTCTTTTCTGTCTTCTGGAACATTTTAAAGAGAATATTTGTGATCAACAACGACAACATATTTTTCTCCTAGAAAAGAAGATTTGCAGAGGTGTAAGGGCTTTATCTTAGGTTGCAAAAAAACCAAAATAATAAAAAATGTAATACTAACCTTCATGTGAAAAGGACAGTTGTGTATGAGATTCAGTTTGGTAGAGGCATACACGATTTAGATCCAGTTCTAGCTAATATAGCTAGTTCATTTTTTTAACACGGAGAATGGCAAAATTTGGTATTCCTCAAAAGCTTCTGTACCAGTGACATCACAGGAGTCTGTTTCATAGCAATTTCACAGCTCTTGAGATGTGTTGTTCCAATGACTTCATAGGCCATAGCCATTCTGCATCCTGGGCATTGGGTAGACTGAAACCTCTGCACACGGAGACATCACAAGAATGAGGCATGATGAAACACGGTGCAGGCAGACTGAGCTCATCGACTTCAGGCAAAGCTGCATCCAGGTAGGATTCCATCCCAGACTTGCAATAAAATACCATCTTTCCCCAGGGCATTTGTGGTTGAAATAAGCCTGGTGAGCTGGTTATTGAGGTGTGTGCCCACTACAGCCTGTGGCTTGTCACTGGCTCAAGAAACTAGGGAACTTCACTTTTATCAGTGCAGTAAGTGCAAAGAATCTTTGAAGTTGCAAATCAACCGATCCCTGAACAAGTGCTCTCAATAATAGCACATGTTGCAGAAGAGGCAAGTCTTTCGGCATGTCTGTCTTCTCTCTGCAGCATATTAGCTTTGCTTGTGCTATGATTTGAGTAGTTGCTCATTTTTCACATATTGCATCTGGAGTGACTCCAAGAAAACTGGGAGATAGTCTCATTGACATCTGGTTGCTGACATATTAACAAGGATTTTGGCTTCCATTTCTCACTTTCCTTCCTGAGATCTTTGTATTGTTGAATAATACCAGCATGAGGATCAACAAAACTTTACAGGTTCCTGCAGAATCAGGAACTATAAGAGCTGGTCACAATTCACAAGGTGTTTCTACTCCATTATGTGACAAAGTATACTCTTCTCCTCATATTTTTTGTGCAAGTGTTGGTAGAAAAAGAGCTTGCAATTTGATTCCTTCAAGTGTTTGTGTTGGGAGAGCTAGCTCTTGTCGCATATGTTCACAGAGAGTGAACATAAAAGGGGTCTGAGGATAGACAAAAAATGTTTGACTATCTGACAAATAGTTACAGAAACATTTTGCATATTTACCCATCTTCTAAAAGAAACATATTGCTATGCAACAAAAATGTGTTTACTGTAAAATGACATAGACAGTAGCGCTTAGAACATACTTGAAAGAGTTGGATTTTGTAAGCAGCTCATTTGCATAGAAACACAAGAACATTTGAAGCCTAAGAGACAGCATCAAGGGATAAAAGACATCCGTTGGGACCAGTCTCCATTAACCTTAGGTTTGTATGGTTTTCTTTTCCTCTCAGGACTAAATATTTGTTTAACTATTAATCAGTTCATGAAACCATTCTGTGTCCTTAAAAGTATAGTAACTGCCTTGCCACCAGATTAGTCTAAATTCCTCTTGAACTGATGTTGCTAAATTTATATAACTTTGTTATATCACTGGTAACTTATATTTCTATCACTTCATGCAAAATAAATTCATTCTCACTTACAGGGTAGTGCTCCTTCTCAGTTACAGCCTGAGACCCGCTGATTTTTTACTTCGTTATCCCAATAGATGGTTGGCATTCATATTCATTTTTTCTCTCTTCTCAGCCAGGCTGTGCCTCAGTGAGGCATCAAACTGGAGCCAAATTGATGTAGCACATTCAAATTTCAACCTTACTGAAGAGAATGCCAAGAGTTTAAAAAGTGTCAGGCCTTTGAGATTGAAGAATAAGATGCTGGAAAAGAAAACTTTCAAACTCAGCAAGATGATGACTTTTACCTCTGGGAGTTCTATGTAAAAATCTCTAAGTAGCTAAATGAAAGATGTCCTCAAGCACTAATGATAATAGAATGGTAAATGTAGGTATTATGATGCATATAAAAAACTGAAAATAATTTCATTATGTAATTAAGAGACTAAAATCCTTCTTCCCAATCCAATACTCTAAACTGCTACGTGAGAAAAGAGGCTGTGGAAACCCAACCAACGTAACAAGTTTCAGTTACTTTAAGTGAGATTAAATATATTTTGCTCAGGGATTTGTTAGCGGAAAAGAGAGATTTTTACCTCTGGATAGCTATGTCAGATCACGTCTGGCTTTAGAGTTGAAAGTTGTTACTCTTTCTATGTAGCTGTGTAGCAGTTTCTCTAATTTCCTGTATGTTTTTGTAGAAAATGCAAGCTTTTTCTGCTGGTTGCAGTGCAAGAGGTTAAGGTTTCCTGTTGTATTTGATTGTACAGCTCATGGACTTGCAAATTTGAACTTAAAGGTAAAAATAGAAACCTCTCTTAGATATTACTCTTCCAGGAAGCATCTAGATTCTTCAGTGGTATTTGCTGAAGCTTGTGTTATCCCTGCTCTATGCCTTAAAAAGTGACACTAGAGCTGTTTGAGGCTAAACAGGAGACTGGATACCAACCATCTAAGCAGGTAAAGTCTTGAAATGGTACCTGGTGGATGTCCACACTGGAGAAGGTAAGAAACAGCAAGTTAACATCATTGTCACAAGAAATATTCATGTTGGCGTGCATGATATGGGCACAATATTCTGACAACACACAGAAATGGAATGGCTGCAAAAGTTGCAGCATGCCCGTCTGTGGAGATCTGTAAGAACAAATTAAACTACCACCTATTAGTAGTAACAAGATACCCTATTTTGGGATAGGGAAAACTGGATTACCTTTCATGTTCCTTTAAAGTTGTGTTTTCCTGTGATTCAAGGTCATCTCTGTCCACAGCTGTGCTTTCTTAATCCCTGATGTTCACAGAACAGTTAAAAAAGATGTCCAGTATATCTGATAATAACCGATCTATTGCTAACTAAGATTACGGTGACAGTTTAAAGCATAAGGTGAGAATATATGTTAACAATAACAAAGATGAAATGTAGGTAATCTGAAATTAGGCCAAGGAAGAGCAATTATTACCTTTGTTACTAGTAGCACCAGTGTGCCAAGGGGCTTTCTTTTTCTGTTTACAGGGTGTATCTTCTCCGCACCAGCAATACTATGTGAAATGGAGTTCTAGCTGAGAGACACTTTGTTTAAATCAAATATTGAAACTTTACAGATGCTTGCCTGCAGCTGTACAGAAAAGACAAACAGCCTCCAGACAAGCCAGCCCCACAGAGCTTTTTACTTGCTTAGTTTTAGCAAGATATATGACTGTCTATGCAGATGGAAAATGAGAGCTAGGATGAGACATTAATAGAACCCACTGGGAATCGGGGTCCTGATGTTGGCGGAAGCAAAGTCCCTTCAACTCTCCGTCCAGTGGGGGAGACTTAAGGGTGCACAACACTCTGCTGAAACAGGCCATGGAAAACAAGATCTGTCAAAACTCCATCTTGGCAGCGTCACAGGCTGGAAGGAAGCAAGAGGGTTTGCAAGTACCTAGAAATAATGCATGGAAAGAAAACAGAAGGGAAAGCCTGCTGTGTCACAACATGCCCTAGATATATGTTACAGATGAAGTTTTGCTTCTATAGAGAGCCGTATATTTGTATCCCAGAAGATGTTTTGGCCCTGGAATAGTCCAGTCAAATTTTTCCCGGTGTGGATGGACAGCTACTGAATTAGCCTAATGCAGTAAGCCTGGTCCTCAGCTTTATTTCATTTCCACTGGCTGGACTCAGTGTAAGGTCCCTGGGGGCATCCCCCCTCTTGGAGGTTTGGTTGCTGGGGCACAAGGCCAGCTTACATACAGTGCAGCTGAGGGCTGCTCCTGCCAGAGTGCTGTGATGGCCAGTGACTCCCCGGGGTCCAGGAGCATCGGGGGCTGGCAATGGTGGGTGGCAGGTCAGGACCTGGCATCCAGGGCCTGTCCCACCACCCCAGCCAGGAGCAAGGCAGCCAGGAGACACAAGGGGAGAGCCCCAGCCATGGGCATTGGGCACCTTTCTGGGGATGGGATGGGATGTTGTCCCATGGGTGGGGTCAGGATCAGGCCTGTGGGGGCAACCAGGGTCAGACCCAGCCCCTGCCTCATCTCTACAGGCTTGGCTGATGCCTGGCTGCCAGGCCCAGCCCTGCTGCCCATGGGAGACCAACAGTCCTGGCCCGTGCTGCCCCCTGACACTCAGCCTCTCTTTTCCTCATGGTAACGAAGCTCGAGTGGTTGCACAGGTCTAGTCTCATCCAACTGGTGCTTAAAATTCATAAGTCGTGACTTGAAATTCCTCTGCTCTCTTTCTTTGTAACCATGGCTGCTTATCTGACCACCGCTGCTATGTCCAGCTGTGCTGCTTGCCACTGCATCTCTCCTTACTTCTGTGAGGACAAGCTTCAGTCACAAACATCCTCCAAAGTACTCATTGAAAGGTGATGAATCAACTGCAGCTTCTGCCTGCGTTCGTCTTTATCAGGAGTACCATTCTTCAAAACCACCTCAGCGCCCGCTGCAGCGGCCTTCTCTGTCCTTGCCATCTCTAAGGAAAAAGGATGAATCACGAACCCTTCTCCTCTCTGTTGACTGCCCTGAGTATGGGCTGCCAAAGTTTTAACCTCCAATCTGGTGTGGGAGTTTGATTGACAGACTCTAGCTCTGACACAGGAGGCCAAAAGCCTTTGAGGAATATGACTGTCTTGCTTATTAAGCCTGTCCAATTCCAGCCAAGTACTCAAACTAATCTCTGCTAATAGCTACATAAAGGGTCACTGCTTGAAAGAAACAAGGTGATCAAGTGTTCCCTTGTGTTCCACTTTTCCATCCTCCTTTTTCCCTTTGAACTGGAAGACCGTGGGCAATAGGGATAATATTTCTTTTTGTATGTGGAAAACACCTTACTAAGAAAACTAATTTATTCAGACAGAAATATCTTCCTTTTTCTAGATACGCAGAAAATCAAATGCCTGGTGGAGCAGTAAGTGAAAAAGGAGGGTTTTCCTTGGTTTCAGTTTATTGCAGTGAAATTCACTGCTGTGCCAGAACTAATGTCACAGTAATGACTAATGTCACAGAGGTCCTAGGTAAGTGCAAATTTTGGGTGAATATCATGCCATATTTACTGTGAAACAGAATCACTGTTCCTAGAAAGGTTGAAAATGAGCTATTCTACAAAAGAGTGTATTTTCCTCCCTTGCAAGTATCATACATTTTGACACGTCGAAAGTTGAAAAGAATTAAAAAAGACTTGTACATCAGGAATATATCACTTCATTATATGATTTCTGCCGAAGAACATTCTGTATGTCAAGAACACACTATATACCTCTTGGGTGGCAAGACGAGAAGAGTTCCTCAGTTGAGTTGGAAATAATCTGTCGGAAAGTTTCTTCACTGAAGTTGCAGTCAAACAAAGGTATTTTGGTTTCAGAGACAACGTAGTAAACCAAAGCAGATTTTGAAGCTGTGTTAGTTTCCTGCAGTGCTCCATAACTCTATGCAATATGCATGTAGGGGGCTTTTGGCTTCCCTTTATAAACATGCCTGGAAGATCAGCATTTTTTGCAGTCCCAGATCCATCACTTCCTCTGTGGTCAGGGATTTTCAGGGCTTATATGATTCTAGTATGGGTCAATGACCTAAGTGCTGAGGCTTATTTCTTTCTTATGAATAATTTTTAAATTGTTCAATATGAAACAAAATCAAATTTTGAAACCATTGAAAACATTTACTATCCATTCAACATCTTAAAAATTTTGTTTGCTGTTTTCCTGTGATGCTGTCATTTATTCAGCAACAGACACAGTGGTCCAACCTAACAGATATTGGTGAGCTGGTTTTCAATGTGCCTTCAAGCTGCTCTGTGTGTGTGTGTGTGTGTAAGCATATGTATGTACCCTCACCTGAAAATATCAGCATGTTTGGTGTGTGAGCGTCGGCAGAAACATAATTCATTCTGTCACCTATGTGAGAAGCTGCAGTAAAGTACGTGTAAAAACCTATTGGATAAATACATTTTGTGCCATAAAATTCTATCACCTGCAAAGGCAGGTGTTAATGCTTCAGGAATACACACATATCGTAGGCAGTGTTGCAGACTGCAGAAACATGGAGTGTGTTTGTGTTCCTGTAGCTCCTCCTTTAGCATTTGATTATTTGTTCAGGGCCAGCGTGTTACTGTTGCTTATCTATATATTGACATGATTGGTTCCATGTAGAGCATTTACTTGTATCTAACTTTGTTTGCAAAGACTATTTCAAGATGATGCCAGTGGGGGTGGGGGCGTGAGAGGAAGAGAGAGAGAGAATATTTTTAATTAGTTTTGTGTAGGCAGGAGGGAGAGGACAGATGTACATTGTAAATGTATCTTTTTTTTTTACATTTTTCTTGTGATATCAAGCAGCAAATAGACCAATCACAACAGTCCAGTAGCTTTATTTGTGCTGTTTTTGGAAGACTTGGCAGTGCTAAGCAGCCTTATGATGCCTTATTGTTGTTCCTGCTTGACATTCCCTGTCTTTGACACCTCCCTTCCCTTGAATCAATGATGACTGCCATCTTAGCCCTCAGGCTTCTCCACGGCTGCTTTCAACTGAGCTAGCCTTGTCCATTATTTCTTGCTGCCCTACTTTTGCCCCTCACCGCCCCCTCTTTTAAAGTCTATGGCAACTTTAATTCAGCTTGCAAGCGTGGCTGTTGTGGAGAGCTTTTTTGAAAGGCAGGAGGTTTGCGCACCCGGCTGAATCTCTGGTGGAAATTTCCTTGCTCTGGTGCGCAGCGTTGGCACGGCGTCGAGGGGGCCGGCTGCAACCAGCCTGCACTCCTTCTGTGCAGTCTGACACAAAATGGCGGCTTGAGATGAGCGCAGTCACTTGCCTGGATAATACACTTAAATATAAAAGCGAACAATTCATGGTAGCAATGTAGTTTCTCAGTGGATATGGCTATCATGAGGTAATCGCACCCATGGGGGATTAGAAGCACTCGTTTATTCTTGGTGCTTGATCACACCCTAAGGACATGATTATCCCATGCCAGTAGTCATATTTCTTGTTATGTCTTATTGCTTAATTGCAACATCATACCAAAAAAAAAAAAAAAGGAAAAAAAAAGGGAAAAGGAAAAAAATAGAGATCAGGTGAGGTATTGCTGAAATCATCGTAAGGGAGTATGATAGTTTCTGAGCTGCTAGCTATGTATATTAATTAACCCTTCTCAGAGAAAATCCACAGAGGTGTACGTTCAAGAGAGATTCTCCCCCGCTTCTCACACAAACAGATATGTGGCATAGTCTCTCTCTTGGTATCTCATGCACTGCTTCAGGCTCTTGATGTCAAAATATACCAGCTGAGAATGTAGGATAAGAACAGCCGTAGGCTTTCCTCTGGTCCTCAAGACATTTCAAATCTATACTTTCCTGATTAGTATAATACCCTGTTTCATCAGGAGCACAAATATTTTTTCTCCTGGTCTCCAAATGGGCAACTTTTACAGCAGTACGTGAAAAGCCTTAACATAAAGAAAACAGAAAAACATAGAAAATTCACCTGGGAGTCTGAAGCTCTAACCTATATTTACTTTTTGCATTGTGAGAAACATTTAAACAATTCCTTAACATTTATAACTGCACATCTATTTGAAATAATTGAAACGGAAACATTAAAAGAAATTACATTTTGCTAATCCATTTACAATGGTATAAATTGCTTCTCATAGCCAACTGCCAGGCTGGCTGTTTTATTTAATAACTTTAATGCTGAGGTTCCCTGAGGCAAGGAGACAGTTATCCCACCAACTGCAGAAGGTTTTACTGAAGTGTCCCCTGGCTATTGTCCAGGAACTGTGAAGGAGCTCGGCTAACAGGTTCACTTGCTTTCCCTGTCTCTGACAAATATAGCTGTTATATGTTTTAATGCAAACTAATTCAAAGTGAAAGAGAAAAAGGCATAAACAATGCATCCTAGCAAATCAGACTGTTTTATTAGTATACGATTGTGGCTGGTTGACTAATAATTTATCATCATAAAATATCTTGTTATTACATTTTGAGAGCCTGGGACTGAGCAATTACGACCTTACTCCCCAGCAGAATCACAAACACATCTCAAATTTAAAGGACTCTCAGAAAGAGAGAGTCTAGAAGGATAACTCACAAGCATAGTCATTTGATAGTCATTGCTTTATACAATACAACTGTATCTATAGCATTTATTCCCATGTTCAGTAGCATCATGGAAGAGAATTCTTTCTCCCCTGTCTCCATCATGAGCTGCATTAGGCTGACTTTCTTTTCAGGCTGTGAGTAAACATGATTTCCCTGGCTATGATCCCAATTTTTTTTGGTGTTGGTTTAAGTGGAGTCACTCAGTGTAGGGAAGATCAGGATCCAGCCCATTTTCCCTGCTGTGAACTCTGCAGTACTCTTGGTCTCTTTTGCTCATCGTATGAAGGACAGTGTTAAGATTCAGGCTTGGCCCCTCTCAGTTCAGCACACTTAATTGCTTCAGTATGAGATATGTTAGAGGAGCCCCAGGTTTCTCCAAAGATTGAAAAGTTGCTGACTAACACAAATGAACCCGCTTTTCAATAGTAAGACTGTACCGCTCTACATGTTCAAATGCTGCAAAACGTTAATTGTTTCAGAGGCTTAAAAGAACATGCACTTTCTTATAATGGGGAAGACTGCAGAAAAACCTGTCAAGTTAATTTTTTTTTCATAAGTCTCAGAAACAGAACACAAAGAAATTAGCAAAGTGTATTAAAATATGTGGAATCCATGTTTTTGATTAAAAATACTTAGCCATTATTGAAAATGACAGAGACATTACCAGCTATGTTTGTATTTTCAAATTGTATTGATCATAACTGCTAACCATCTACGAATTATATAGGATCATGACTGCTTTTTTTTATGATTCCTCTCCAAGAAATACATTTTTATTTGCAGGAAAGTTGCCCTGAGGCAAAGACTTGAAATTTTTCTCAAGCAGATAGTATAATTAAGGATTGATCTGCACAGTGGGGAGAGGTTGGATGAATCAGATGCTGACATTTCTTTCTTTTCACTTTTTCCTTACAACTGAAAGTCTGGATTCCTCCCAACTAACATAAAACAACTGTGTAGAAGATGTAGAGTTAGGAGTTTAGATATCCTTAATTGTCAAGGATTGTCAAAGACAGATAGGTACTTCCAGCTGGCAATTTATCCTATGTCTCGTCATTGACTTTAGCAGGAGCCTAGGGCGACTATTCTCCTGACCTCAAGCAGGTCCCTGAGGTTGAAGTGGGATGAAAGCAGGCTGAAAATTTTGGTTTAGTTTAGCAGAGACTACCTGTTCTCAATTGCCTGACTTGGAAACAGTGATAAATATTCACATAACAAATCTGTAGTCACAGAGAGAGGTCTTTGGCTTGTCTTCAATACCTTGATTCCCTACTTTAAACACATTTTCAGATTAAGAAATGCTCAGCAGTATGTCAGGAGCTGGGTTTGGGATCCCCATTGAAGGCATGAAACCTTCCATTTAAATGTCCCTAGTTTGATCCTACCTCTAAATCAAATTTCATGAAGAAATTTGTGCCTTGTGCAGTCAACATTTTTCTGCAGCAAATTCTGGGCCCTGAGGTCATAGTATTTCTACATATAGGGATATACAGGGAGATGGATATYTTGTGCCTTATTCCTTCATGCTACAGTAGCAAATAGTAGCTGAGGAAATTAATCTGCTTTGCCATGCATTATATTTGCTTTGTTGAAAAATTATTTCCATAATAAATCAATTAAGGTTATATTTAACAAGCCACATGCATTCAGAAAAATATAAGAAGTCTTTCAAAATAGTACCAGGTTGAGATAGCTTAAAAGATACACCCCAAAGAAACAAAAATGTTTTGGGTTATGTGTCGTCTATCGAGCTTTCTGTGCAATATGAAACTATCTATCAATTATATATAATCATGCTGTCACATACAACAGTAAAATGCAAAAGGCCGTAAAATAACAGCACAGAATATCATAAATAACACTTATGCRGCTTATCTGACCCAAGACTGAGATGATCAACAGAGGGATACAGGTCATTATGTACAAATGCTTATGAAATTCATTTTGGTTACAATGAAGAGGAAACAGGAAGATAAGTCTCAAAATAAACTGGAATTTAATCCAGGGGTATTCTGTAGACTGACCTGACTCAAGACAGTAAACATCTTGTGCTCAGTGAAGCCTCAAACAACATTAATCAACTTGATACAGCTGGTGATGTTCTTGAGTAATACACCTAATTATTGACCTATATAAAATATTTTGGCCTTTTCATCAGTGCAACTAAATAAGCATTTCCCTGTAATCCTTTTTTTTTTTGATGCTGTGAGAATTGATCATATCAAAATATACTAAATCTGCCAAGAAAGAAGATTCATGAAGAACAGCCTTTCCCCTCAATGAAAAGGCATTATCTCTAATGGGCTCTTCACAGGAAATTGAGGGAGTAACTTAGTTTATAACTCCACAGATCAAAGAAATCAAGGTATCCTGAATTCCCTGTTGTGAACAGAAGCCAGAAGTTTGGTATTACCTGTTTGACTTGAGGAAACTCTCTGCAATTTTATGAAACTGGTTTAGCAATACTTTTTGGCACCCCTGATTTTGAGTTTAAGTTCTGAGCCTTCTGGCTTTAAAACAGGCCAAATTAATTTTATCTATCAAAGCAGAGAATTTACTTAAGAGACTAAGATTGTGATTTGGAAAATTGAAATCATGGTCAGCTGATTGATTAGCTTATCCAGGTAACAGTTCTCTTCAGTGCATGGGCCAAGCCCTCACTTGTATCTTGATTACGCAGTTTCCCTCTGGTGGTGCCTCTCCTCTGGCAATGTAAAGTTCTTTGCACTTTTCAATTACAGTCGGGGCTGCCACAATACCCGGGCTGCCACAGTACCCAGGCTGCCAGCTAGACGCTCCTCCAGAATATGCTTCTTTAGTGCCATGGCAGTTTTTCAGCTTTTTTCCCTGCCTTACTTCATTTGTTCAGTTTGTTAAGTTGCTTGGTTAGACGAAAGCTAAAACCCTTCTGACCCCCAAACCCAAAAGAAAATCCCCTTTGTTATAACTGTTGTTTCACGCTCTGGCACAAACCACATCTCTGCTATTTCCCCATTTTACATATACAGTAATTCTTGTGCCACCTCTTAATGCCCAAATTCCTTCTGACTATACAGATAAGCAACATTTCTCAAAATGAGCGTGGTTATGGTGAGATTTAGACCTTCAAGGTGCATACAAATCCCAAGGAAGCATGTGTCCCATTGCAAGCAAAAGACTGCTGGTTCATTTAACTTGTGAATTGAGAGGAAAAATTAGTTATGTGAAAATTATACAAGTAGAGGACGAGCCTCAGTTTTGTGCAGGAAGGAGGTGGTGGTGGAGAAGTTGCATCAGAAAGGTAAGTAACACACCCAGAAAATGGCTGCTGGTGGGTCACTCTTTGCCACTAACACTCRCTAGCTTGTGAAGCTGTTAGTTCTTGAGAAAATAAACAAAGGTGGACTTGAAAAACCCTAGGAGTCCACATTTCTATGTCCTTTTGGCTATATTGCAGAAGAAATATTTAGCAACTCTCTTTTTTCTACCAAAGA
The DNA here is from genome assembly GCA_035582835.1 of Phoebastria nigripes. Classification (NCBI taxonomy): domain Eukaryota; kingdom Metazoa; phylum Chordata; class Aves; order Procellariiformes; family Diomedeidae; genus Phoebastria; species Phoebastria nigripes. The sequence continues at coordinate 364,260 of JAYKAV010002618.1, read as the reverse complement.
CAAACGGTTCTTATATGCTAATTTTAGTAATTTTGTTATTTTACACCTCTTTCATGTTCTTCAATGTAGTCCTGACCTTCTGAATACTGTGAATAAATTTTGTAACTGTGTCTGTATGACTGCTTCAAATGCAGGGCTATATCTCCTTATCAAATCTTGTGGAAGAAAGAGACCATGAGAGACCTGTTCCATTATGAATGGCGATGTTCTGAACCATTAAACCAGCAGACAAGAGAAAATCTGAGGCTAGTGCAGAGTGAAAACCTTGTCACAAATTCTGGGAATGAATTGATTAAGTAGGAAGCTTTTCTGAAATTCTTTGATAAAAGGAAGTTACAAGTAATACGACTTAGAACTGGTTTTCAGCCGGTCAAGGAGAGCTGTCTGCAGTCAAGGTGTGCTAGGGCTTTGGGATGTGGCCCTGCACTGAACAAGTACACCATGGGGGTGGCAGTAGGAACAGTCTGAGACACGTCTTTCTGGAATCCAAATCTCAAAAATCTCATAGGAGACATTTTCTTTCAGAATGCACTTCTCACTGTCTGATACAGAAGCTAGAGCCAGAGCTCAGAAAACTCTCTGTCATTCAGCAGGATGTTTACTGAACTGCCATTTTTTGGTATAATGGAAGGGTCCAGAGGTAATTTCCAGTGCAGGAAGTCTTTCAGCTATGGATTTTTTTAATATATATATATATATAAATATATATATACACACAAATATATATATACACACAAATATATATATACACACACAAATATCTCCATCCTTTATTGGATGCGGGGGGGGGAACATTGCCACCGAGGATGAGGAAAAGGCTGAGGTACTTAATGCCTTCTTTGCCTCAGTCTTTAATAGTCAGACCAGTTATCCTCAGGGTATTCAGCCC
>JAYKAV010002618.1:332849-362201 GCA_035582835.1 Phoebastria nigripes | reverse complement strand
TGTTTAGTCTGGAGAAGAGGAGGCTGAGGGGAGACCTTATCGCGCTCTACAACTACCTGAAAGGAGGTTGCAGCGAGGTGGGTGTTGGTCTCTTCTGCCAAGCAACTAGCGATAGGATGAGAGGGAATGGCCTCAAGTTGCGCCAGGGGAGGTTTAGATTGGACCTTAGGAAAAATTTCTTCACTGAAAGAGTGGTTAAGCATTGGAACAGGCTGCCCCGGGAAGTGGTGGAGTCACCATCCCTGGAAGTATTTAAAAGGCGTGTAGATGAGGCGCTTGCTTAGGGACATGGTTTAGTGGGCATGGTGGTGTTGGGTTGACGGTTGGACTCGATGATCTTAGAGGTCTTTTCCAACCTTAATGATTCTATGATTCTATGATTATCAGGAGTAGGCTGTGGTGTACAGGGAGTCCTGTCTTGATGCATGGCTTTCTCTCTGCATCTGCTGCAGGTCACTTTCCTAGACAGGACTTTTGGTTCAGTCCACGGACCTGGTCTTATTAAGTAGTCCTTCCTGTAATGTAAAGAATAAAGAATGACATAGACTGCGCTGTGACCATTCTGAGATTTCACAAAAAGGGTAGAAGGCGGCCTTTCTGTGTTTTATTAATATGCCATCTTTCATAATCAGAAATTTTTTTTGGTTGCTACTATATAAAAAAATTAACTTCTACTGAACTGATATATCTTATTCATATCCAGAATCTATAATAGTTGTAGCCCTTTTAACTAGCCTGTAGATAAATCCATCTGCAAGGGTGTCGAGGTTTAACCCTAGCCAGCAGCTAAACACCACACAGCTGCTTGCTCACTCCCCCGTGCCTCTGGTGGGATGGGGGAGAGAATCGGGAGGGTAAAAGTGAGAAAACTCGTGGGTTGAGATAAAAACAGTTTAATAATTGAACTAGAATAAAGTAAAATATTATTTATTTTTTAATTTTAATTTTATTATTTAATTTTATTATTAAATTTATTTAATAATATAATATTTAATAAATATTTATATAMTATATACTATATACTATATAATATATAATATAATATATTATATATTCATAATATAATATTTAATAAATATTTTATTATTTAATTTATTATTATTATTTATTTTTAAAAAWTTATTATTTATTTATTTACTACYACTATTCAAGTAGTAGTAGTASTACTACTACTACTACTACTACTACTACTTGAATATACAAAGCAAGTGATGCATGATGCAATTGCTCACCACCCGCTGACCGATGCCCAGCCACTCCCTGAGCCCCAATCGCTGCTTCCTGGACCACGCCTCCTAGTTTAGATACTGAGCATGACATCATATGGTATGGAATACCCCATTGGCCAGTTGGGTTAGCTGTCCTGGCTCCCTCCCAGCTTCTTGTGCACCTGGCAGAGCATGGGAAGCTGAAAAGTCCTTGCATAGTGTAAGCACTACTTAGCAACAACTAAAACATCAATGTGCCATCAACATTCTTCTCATACCAAACCCAAAACACAGCACTATGCCAGCGACTAGAAAGAAAATTAACTCTATCCCAGCTGAAACCAGGACAAAGGGACTTTGTATGATTCTCTGCTCTCTAAGATGCCCTTTTAATTGTTATCTGTGATAAGAGCAGAAAGAGGTTATATAGAACTAATGGGAAGGTCTGTGCCATAACAGTCTGTAAATCACTTCAAACATTTTGCTGTGGAACAAGCACATTATGCAGTTTAAGCTATCAGTGGAGTTTCGATGTCAGATGTCTTGATATAAAAGCTTGAGACTCTACAAAATCAAAATAATTTAAAAGTGGTAGCAAGCTCATAATTAGTGATGGTAAGAGGTGTTCTGATGGGTTGGTTTCCTTGTTCCTTGAAAACCAAGACTTTTGTAGAAATTATATAATAAATTGCATTTCTGGAGTAAAAACTAAGCAGGTTCCTTTGCTAGCACCATGACCATTTGTCCAAAGCACATCTTATTGATCTTTCCAGAAGAGGTCAGGATAGAAAAAACTTTCATCTTAAATATTGTTTATCATTCTAGTGTCTTATTTTTATTACATATGGATCAACCTCACCCAATATATTTTCTAATCTTGTTCTGCAGGGCAATTTCTATCTTTTTTTTTTCCATTTCTTTTTGGAATGGCAAAAAAGGAAGCCAAAGTTATGGCATCCCCTATGAAAAAAATACTCCTTCTCTTAATAAAATTATTTCAATGCCCTTTTAGCTAGCCCATGCTGAGAAGGGGGAAAATCCAACTTATTCTGCCTGAACGTCAGTTTTCCCTGAAAGCTACTTATAGTGAACAAAGGTATGGTGGTGTGGGAGTGACAGCTTGAACCAAGGTCTTTTTTGGAGTTGTTCTGTCATCAGGGGACAGAGCACAGATATGCAGGATAATTTCTGAGGATGCTCTTTGTTTGGAAGTCCCTTTGGAGCAGCTGGCTGTTGAAGTTTCTTACCCAATCCACAAGGAGAAAACTAATGGCGAAGAGGCTCTGAATCACAACATGCTTAGGAGGAAGCATAAATTTACTGTACACCTCAGAAGTTAATTCCTTTACCTTTCGAAGCCTTAAGCAGGCAACTTTTAAATCTGTACTTAGTCACATCAGAACAGGCAGCTGTGTCCAATCAGTAGGAGAAATTATGATCATCTTAGCTAACGTATTCTGACATAGTTAATAACCCCAATGAAGGCAGACGCAAGGTGACTTACTCGCTGTGTATTGTTGCACACAATATATTAATCAGAAAAGCTCTGCTTGTGGAACAGCTTGCAATTCATCATTATGCTGGACCCAGCAGCCTTAGTCTCTTGGAAAAAAAAAAACCGAATCTTTTGGGCTAGGTGAACAATCTTGCTTGAATTTTGAAAATGTAAATGCATTTTGATTTATTACGATGTGGAAATCAAACAGGGGAATATCCCACTTCCTCTGGTGTGAATGCCATGGAAGCAAGAGCAGCCAAATCCCAGAGAAGGAAAGAGGACAAAAAGACTGGGACAGTTGTTCTGTCAGTCCTCCCTATGACATTGGGTGGCATGAGGTGACTGACAGATCACCTATAAAACTGGGCAAGAGTCATGGGGAAAATGTGAGAAATTGTGTGCCCAGCTGGTAAGCTCTGATGTTTTGTGGCTACTAAACACTGTCCCAGGATCCTTTCTTCCTGCATCCTTATTATTGCTCAAAAAGTGGTGCTAGAAGAAATCAGGCTTGGTCTGGGGTTTTTTTTGGTGGGATTTGTGTGCAGGTGTATGAATTAAGGTTTTCCTAAAATTGTGTATTTCCAAGAGACTTTTAAAAAATCTTGATCATTGAACAGAGACATGTGTAGAGTAAAATGTTACTGACTTACTTAACCGGTTGCCTAAACCTGTATTTTCAAGGTCAACTCTTCTTTCTCTTCCTTGAACCTAAGAATTCTTGTTGTTTTTCACAGTGTTTCCTCAGCTGCTAGAAAGGTTGAGTTTTAAGTTAGTGAAGTTATCACCTCTAAGGAGAAAGATGAAATCCTCTTCAATTAGGTGAGGACAGAGAAATGTAAAATATACTACTTTTTCAAACACTTTAGCATAAAATGTATTTGCTCTAATAGAAAGGCAGAGAGGCTCAGTGCAGACTGTAGGGTGTGGTTTTCAGTCACTCTTAGATTTGGTCAAACTTTGTTACCCTTGAAGGAAATGGGACTTTTCCCTGTATCCTTACTACTTAGAATTAGAAATTCTAGTTTATCAGCTAGAATTCTGTTTCCATGGTCCTGAAAGAAACTCAAGAAACGTTGTACTTTTGATATATTAATATTCTTGGCCAAAATATGAACATCACTGGGTCTGCTTATGGTGCTCTGCAGGACACTGGTGTACAAATGTGGAGTGGTTCACGCTGCTTGTGTTATTATCTAGCTAGAGAACTTCTGTCTCCTGAGATGTAAGGCTGCAAGACTTCAAAAGCACTAAAAATATATTAATGCACAGTTTTAAGGCAACTCATGCAGCCTCCTCACTGTCCTGGCATCTCAAGAGTGCTTGTTTGTCAGAGCTTTGCAGCTGACCTTCAGGAATCTCTTGAGCATATAAATGGAGCTGTAATGTGCAAGAGCTTCCTTCCTTAGATGTCGTTTTGACGTAACTTGACTCTGAGTAGCTTTTTGAGAATGTTTCAGGATTAACTAAACAACCAAGATGGTAAATTCAATGATCTGGATGTTGCTAATATTAGAGTTGTCTTGGCAATGACAAATAAGCTAATTGGAATATTGTATTGGGTTTGTGTGGTGAGGTTTTGGTAGCGGAGGGGGCTACAGGGGTGGCTTGTATGAGAAGCTGCCACAAGCTTCCCCTATGTCTGATAGAGCCAATGCTAGCCAGCTCCAAGATGGACCTGCTGCTGGCCAAGGCCAAGCACATCAGTGATGGTGGTAGCGCCTCTGGGATAACATATTTAAGAAGGGGGAAAAAAAACCTGCACAGCAGCAATTGCAGCCGGAGAGAGGAGTGAGAATATGTGAGAGAAACAGCCCTGAAGACACCAAGGTCAGTGAAGAAGGAGGGGGACTAGGTGCTCCAGGTGCCAGAGCTGAGATTCCCCTGCAGCCCATGGTGAAGACCATGGTGAGGCAGGCTGTCCCCCTGCAGCCCATGGAGGTTAACAGTGGAGAAGATATTCACCTGCAGCCCATGGAGGACCCCACACTGGAGCAGGTGGATGCACCCAAAGGGGGCTGTGACCCCATGGGAAGCCTGCACTGGAGCAGGCTTCTGGCAGGACCTGTGGACCCGTGGAGAGAGGAGCCCACGCTGGAGCAGGTTTGCTGGCAGGACTTGTGACCCCGTGGGGGACCCACGCTGGAGCAGTCTGTTCCTGAAGGACTGCACCCCACGGAAGGGACCCACACTGGAGCAGTTCATGAAGAATGGCAGCCCGTGGGAAGGACTGACGTTGGAGAAGTTCGTGGAGGACTGTCTCCTGTGGGAGGGACCCCATGCYRGAGCAGGGGAAGAGTGTGAGGAGTCCTCCCCCTGAGGAGGAAGGAGCGGCAGAGACAACGTGTGATGAACTGACTGCAACCCCCATTCCCTGTCCCCCTGCACTGCTCGGGGGGAGGAGGTAGAGAATTCAGGAGTAAAGTTAAGCCCAGGAAGAAGGGAGGGGTGGGGGGAAGGCGTTTTTAAGATTTGGTTTTGTTTTTTATTATCCTACTCTGATTCAATTGGTAATAAATTAACTAATTTCCCCACGTCAAGTCTGTTTTGCCCATAACGGTAATTGGTGAGTGATCTCTCCCTGTCCTTATCTCGACCCATGACCCTTTCATTGTATTTTCTCTCCCCTGTCCAGTTGAGGAGGGGAGTGATAGAGCGGCTTTGGTGGGCACCTGGCGTCCAGCCAGGTTCAACCCACCACAATATAAAGCATGCTACTCGAGGAAGTAATTTTCCATGGTTCAAGGTAAAAAATGATGACAAAATCCTGTAAAATATGTTTAAAGTAAACTAAATTGCTGACCTGCTTCTAACTTATGTTCTAAGTTCCATAAGAGATCATTTCCTAGAACCTGTAGTGAAATTACTGAGAGTTCAAATCCTTACGGACAGTCACTTCATACAATGTAGTGCAAGTTCAGGGTTTGCTACTATTGTAAAATTTGATTTAAGGAAATTAAGAACATAAATGAATGCTCTTAAATAGTAAGTATAGCATTCAGGGTCCTAGGACAGAAACAAATTATCCTTAAATAAGGCACACAGTGTCTCAAGGTAGAGATGAGATACATTTCTGTACTGGTTTGCTAACAGGTTTATACATTGTTTGTATATTTCACACTGTGCAGCAGCCAGATAAAAAGATGTCTATTTTTCAGAAAAAAAAGGGCATCAACATTTTATTGTAATTCTATCAACAATTTTTCACAACTGTATGGTCATGAAGTTATTGAGAAAATGTGCTATTTTACTCTCAAATATTTTTCTTTTACTTTTTCCATCGTTCACTTACCTTGTTTTGATTATTTGAGTGTTGTTTAGTAAAGCCCATAATCGCCGGACTTTGCTAAGCACTGTGAAAATAATAAACGTACTATTATTTCAGAAATCAGACCTGCATATAAATTAATTATTTGGATGTTAAAAATATGCTTATCAACAAAAACAGCAAAAAAAGATTATCTCAATGGTAGATCGGTAAGCTTTCATATAAATTCTTTACAGTATATATATATTTCTGGCTTTTTTTATATTGCCATGTGAATACTGCAGCCCATTACCCAGAGTTTTTCACACATAACCTTTCGTCTCTTGGGTCTGAGCTTCCTCTGAATTACTGGAGGTTTATGCCAGAGTGATTCCATTTACTTAGTTCCTCATGGAGTCATCTGGATTTACAAAAGTTTAAAGTAAAATCAGTAGACTGCCTGGGCAATTCTGCTGGAAATGTATCTTGCCACAGTGAAGAGTGCAGACCACTTGACCTGTGACAATTTTGGTTTGTGTGGCTGCTAAATATCAAAACATGTTTCAGTGTTCGCTTGGTTTTAATCGTAGAAAAATCTCTTGTGAAAAGTGTGATTATAAAATTAATTAACCTAATATTTGTTCTGAGCTTTTTTCTCTCTCGCTTCCTTTGTCATGTTTGTTTGCTGTCACGGAATGCACTTCTGGCACTTCTTTTATTTCCTTTCTCTCTGGTATGTATAATTATATGTGCGCGCGTGTGTGTGTGAGTGTGTATGCATTCAAGGTATCGAGAATGGACTTGCATATCAGGCAACAGAGGAGAGACTGTGTAGTTTTCCTGTCACTAAGAGAACAACTATTTTCATCCCTATTGTTAAATATTCTTCTTTGGTATGTTCAGTATAAATATATAATGCTGTCTCTTGACTTTTTTCCTTGTCATTCCTTGAAGAAGCATTAGACTTTTCCCTGTCAGGAAAACATAGCTTTGCTTTTATCTTGTAAAGATGCACATCTTTCTGATCTTGTGTTAGTACTTTTTTTTTGTATGCTATATTTATTTCAGTGAAATCATATCCTTTTGGTGAAAATGTTTTTGAGTATTTTTCTATAAAATTTAAAAAATAAAGAACAAATAAAATGCTAAAAAATTGCAAAGCAGTTACTGAACAGACTATTGCACTAAGCAATATTGGTTTTGCTGAAGTTTATATATCTTCTTCTTGCCATCACTTTACAGGTTTCTAATCCAAACAGACTCTTGAACTCCAGTGGGAACTTTGTCAAAATAAGATAAATTTCAATTATTTTTGTGCCTATACTATGAAAATTGAGTTTTTCAGATGATATCAAGATGGAAGTGTAAATTAGCAGGTAGCTGTGAGCTAATTTTCAAATTTTCTGGGAGTTTCGGTGTTCATTGCTGAAACATTTTGCAGATGCCTGCATCTTCATGTTTTGATTTTTTTTTCTTAGATTAACAATGAAAAATTCTCTGCCTGGTTCCAGATAGTGTAATTAAAGAATCTCAGTGCAATATTTTAGTTCATGCAAGCCTATTGTTAAAAAGGAAAAAAAAAAAGTGGAACTATAAAAAGAGGCTATTTTAGAAGGAGGCGTAAACAACAAAACAGGTTTCTAGATCAATTAACCTGTACTGGTTCAATAAAAAAAAAGTTCAAGATATTAAAACTTTTGGAAGCTTCCATTTTACAATGTGCAAAAGTAGAAATAGTTATTCTTTCTTGAGAATCTATTTATTAAGTAAGAGAAAATTAGAAAACTTTTGTTTAAACACACAGCTAAATCACAATTTTACAGCTGGAGAGACTCCAAACTATAACCTCAAATCTGAACAGGGCTGGAGACTGGGGCAAGACTTTTTGACTTGGATTTGTTTCTACTGGTTCTTCTACTGCAATAATATGACTACTGTCTGTGTACCATTGCAGATCATGGTTTTTAAAATACACACAGTAAATAATGTGATGTCAATGCACMATGCTCATGTACAGTCTTTCTAAGTTTAAGTCCTGATCATGAACACCTTGTGCCACTGGTAATTTCACTACAGCCTTCCATGAAGAGCTTCCCATCTGCCATTCATTCACACTTGTGGAGGCTGACCAAAAAGAAAATATCCAACGTAACTCACCCTTGCTATGAGGAATGCAGTATAGATTAACCAAGACATTTATAATAACTATGATTTCCTCTTCAGCAGGGGAAACATTTGTGTGATTTTCACTGTTTCCATAGGAGACTCAGATTTAGGCTTCACTGCTTCCTTTGGACCCTCTAAAAAGAATGATGTTCCAAGTGCAACCAGTGATTATAACAGAGCTAACACCACTGTCACTCTTGGAAATGGGTTTCTGTAGTTCACAGGTCAATGAGTGCTACAATCCCTCCTTTGTGCCTGACACAGAACCTGTGAGTCCAACCTCACATTCAGCTGGAGCTTTTAGTTAACTTTCAGTATGATGCTCCTCAGTCAGTCTTTGTAATACCGGACTTGTTTGGACTCCTTGGAGGAACATAAAGCTACACATGGCAGGGCAAACACATTTTGGCTTCTATTCACAGGCTCCTCAGATACACTACAGTCTCAGGAGGGAGACGTAACATATATTGAGGAGATAGGAAGCACCATGTTTGTCAATACCTGCTTTGATAGGTAGGATCAACCTTAATCTCACACCTTAATCCCACCTTCCATCTCAGATCTGATGAAGAAAGGGTAGCGCATTTTACTGGAGCTGGCTGAGGGTGGCTGCAAGATTAACTCCAAATATCAGTGTGGGCGTATCTTGAATGTGTCCTCTGACAGAGAGGTGTACTGATTTTCCAGCTAAGGGTGAATCTAAATAGGAACTGTAATGTATATGGAGAATCTTCTGGGGTTTGAAGGGCAGTTCATCTCAGATCTCAGAGCAAGCTTTTTGTCTAGCTGACGTATGTGAAAACTGATCAGTGTATGCTATGTGTCATGCAGTCAGAGAAAACATGGAGCTGTCATAGACCTCAGTTTGAGGGCCTGGTTCATCAACTGAAGCTGCAAATACTGTTGCTTTTAGTTTTGGAGTTTTCTGTATTAGGCCTTGAACTTGTTATAGGTGCTGGTCCTTGAATAGACCATACATTCCACTTATTAGCTGTTTGTGTAAGATTTTCACTTGTGGCTAGAAAAGACCACAAAAACACAAAGCATCTTTGTGTTTGGATTGTACTGTCCAGGCAAACCATGTGAGCTTGAATCAACCTTTTAGACTAACTGTAAAAACCCACTGCTGCCTCCTCTTGGCTGCTGTAACCCCTCTGAAGTCAAGCTGTGGTCTGATCCCTCTAGACTGAAGCAGTAGTACAAAAATTAAAAATTATGCCACAGAGTGGCATTTCTAATTACTGTATCCTACCTATGAACATCTGAAACCTGATGGCCCAGATCCTTTAAATCTTTGTGTACATGTGTAATCTTACTCATCTGAGTTAAGCACGTAGGCATTAGGAGAGAAAAGACAGAGTTAAGAGTAGCCAAGTAGTTCAGCAGTTATTGGTGTATTGATTTTAATGTTTAAAAAAGAAAGAGAAAAGAAGAGAGAGTGTTACAACATGGAGGTATAGGCACAGTTTCCCTTTGCCTGTTTGCTAGAGTATATGTTCTTGGTTTTAGCTTGTTCAGCTTTGCCTTCTGCCACACCATATCACAAAAAAAGTGTCAAGTCAAAACATGCAGACATTTTGGAGACTACATGTTTGTATGTCGGTCAGTTGTGGGTGACTGCTTTCTTACTGAGTGATTGCCAATAAACATTCCTGTCACAAATACTGACTTGAATTTTTTGGAAAGTAATTAATTGTACAAGCAGTCAACTAACAGTTGCTTGCAGCTGCAAGACACAACTTAGCTTTTTCTCACTAATGACAGTGTTATACTTAGACTGAACTGTTCTGAACACCACCGAAATATTTTGCATGTCTGAGAATAATATTCTCCATCCCCTTCAAATTAATGTTGGCAATTTCTACAAGCATCTTATAATGTTGTGAGGAAATGGGGAGAAATGGCGGGGGAAGGAACAATGTGGAAGAGGGGAAATATAAGGATATGTTGCCATGCTTCTTTCCATGGCAATCTGCAGTTACTTTGCAGTTGTTCTGCAGATTGTTATCAAAGCTATCAGCTTTGATCTTGGTGTACTCCACTACGTAGGACTGATGATGCGACAGGAGGGACGGAAAGAGAAGTTTATCCATGAACTAGTAGAGAAATACGTAATTGTGCCAGTTCCTAAACAAAAAAGTGCTCCCTTTTTGGTGACCCCCATGACTATATTCTTAGTCTATTCACTTCCCCTATTGTACGAACAACACCCTTAAACAGTATTACCAATAATAATACTATGTAATACCTGCCTCTTACACAACACTTCATGTATAGCTCTCTTAAAGCACTTTGCAAATTAAGTGCAGGTTCTCAATTTCTTGAGAAAAATGTAAGTGGGATATTGTTTTTGAGATAAGAATGTTGTTGCATGTTTTTTCAGTATGTGGATATGGTAAATCCTTTTATACATATTATATTAAAATTAACTGTGTAAATTTTATTTGCAATCTCTGAGGGAGCACAAAGACCTGAGAGGTTATATATTCCTGTTCCCTACAATACTAACATCTATTCCTACACAAATTTAAAGAAGCCATTGCTAAAAAGCAACCTAAAAAATTAATTCAGGTCCCTTATTGGCAGTTGTTCTGTTTCCATCAGTCATTATTGGTGTGACCACAATTCTTTTCTCTACTCCATCCTTACACAAAGAAATCGTAGCTTCTAATCAAATGTTCACTTAAGTCTTAAACTAAATAGCTGAGGAGAACTACAAGAGCTAGCACTACATCCTAGAGACTAGCTCAGTATAGCTTTTGTGACAAAAGCTGACATTTTTAGGRAAAGAAAAAAAGAAAAAATTCATCAGGAAAAAATCACCTCCTTAAATGATCCTCAATAAACCTGAGCATTACTACCTATTCATTAAATATACCCTACAACGATGAGTTTGTTCTGCTTGCTTTATTGGCCTGATAATGACTTGCAAATAGACAGCAAGGCACAATTCAAATTGGCAGTCTGAACAGCACGTGCAAGGGGAGAGTAATTAACAGAAATACAGAAAAATTGAGTTAATCTTCTTTCAGTTTATGTCTAAAAATACTTCCAGGAAAATAAGCATCTAATATATATTCCGATTTCTTTATTCTGGAAAACGAAAACCAAAAAAAAGGGGAAAAATTAAAAAAGAAAAAAACTTATGAAGTTGAATGAAGAACGGTCATGAGAGAGAGGATTAGCAACCTATGCAGATCATTGTCAGACATCTGTGAGAAAGAGTTTGAGAAGCTGTAGGAGATGCTGGTATGACAAGGTGCTGGAAGCATATGCAGGATACAGTAATAATCACTGTTGGATCCTGCATAACTCTCCATTCCTGAAGGCCACTGAAGGCACCAGAAAATGTAGTCTTTCCAAAGTGAGAAACAGCCCTTTCTCATTTCAGTAGTTTAATCCCAGAAAGGTGAAGGCTACCTGTTTGACTAAGTAGTAATAAGTAGAGGTGCCTTGTGAGAGAAGGACCAAGCTGCCTTTTACTGTCTTTGAAAACAGTTCTACAAGTTCTGCTTGCTCAAGAGACTCACATAACAGGCGGGTGCGGGTGCTGCCCCAGTGGTGAGGAGAGACAAGCTGAAATTATTGTGTTACCACTGAGGCTGACCTGACCAGATGAATTAAAAACTGTAATTATGGCTCAAGCCTTTTAAAATATTGTTTATAGTGGATAGTAAAGGAATAAGACCTAAAGCACTGTTATTCAGGCAGTAGTTCTGCTTCCATTGAAGTCACTGGGTAAAAATCTCTTTAATTTTGGTGCTACTGAACTAAGGTGCATTGATCATTGTCAATTCACTTTTAATTCTTTAACACTCCCAACGCATAGCTGCACGCTCCACGTAAAGCTGGCAGCAGTAGGGAACGAACTGCTGTTACTCTTTTCTGTCTATTGAAATGACAGAGGATTGAGCAGACTGGAGGAGAAGGTGCCTGCACTTTCATGATTGCTGCATTTCAATCTTTGGGTTTCAAAATTGGCGTCTCCTTCATTGTGCAGCAAGTCCCTGAGGGAGAGCCACAGGCTTCTGTTCCATGTCTAGTTCTGTCCTGCTCTGTGTTATAAATGGACTCCAAAGCAGACTCGCTCCTTTAACACACTGTCCTTTGAATCCTGTGACTTACGTTCATAAAAGCTGTCTTGGCCTTGCAGTAAAATTGCTCCTCAACTCTCACTTCTGTACTACTGAGCAGCCAAGAGGAAGGGAAAGATACGCAGCTCTGTAACCCTGCTCTACCTGAATGCTGTCAAAACCTGCCAACGGTTCTTCACGCAAATGAGTTTCCAGCTGGCAATGTATGTTTTTAATTTAGCTCACATGGTTATACATGGGCAGGTGAGAAGGGCCCATTTCCCTTTTTCATTTCTTTTTTTTCCCCTGTGCTGGTAAATGTATTTCATCTTGTAACTCTTGCTTTGGATTAAAAAGCTGTTGCCTTTGGCACTAAAGCTGCACAGCAGGCTGAGGAAAGTAAAGCTTCCTTTCATTGCCATGTTTGAAACTAGAGGAAGTCATCATGTTACTTTAACAAGCAGAAATGAATGAAAATGTTTAATATGATTATGCAAGCATGAGTGGCTGTATAGCTGCATTCTAACTGCCACAGATTTTGCTCTGTGTGATTCTTCATGCTGGTGGATAACATGATCGTCTATTTCCCACTAACAGTCAAGTTAGGATTTTGTTGCGAAGAGCCTTGCAAGGCGAGCTCTCCGGCGATCTGTTTCCCCTCTTTTCAGAACATCAAGTCCTTAAATGCAGGGCTGAGCTGTAGATCTGGCATCAGGTTTTGCTGCCACTGAGCACTTCATATCTCACACTAATATATCACTAAGTCTTTGCACACAGGAAGGAGTACCAATCTTCTGTTTTAGCTTCTGTTGTGGTAACGTGTAGAATGAAAATCAGCTCCTGGCTTGTGACAGACCAGAGCAAAGCACTCAGAACAGAGCCACTCGGCAAAAACCCCTGTCACAGAGACAGACCTGAGTTAGCTTGGGTGTCAGAAGCAATGTTACCTCGTTAGCATGGTGTTCCTCCAATTAGTTAGCTCTGGATATATGGTGCTATATTGTGCCACATAGCATGTCTTTAATTGCTGTGTGTTTCACCCCCTGTCAGCAACGTGGGTGCTGATTATGATTTGGTGAAGACGACTGGAATTCATCTCATCTAATTTTGGATGTTGAAGTGGGAGCTGGCTGAGCTTTCTTTGCACTGGAGAGAAAAGGTGCACCTAATGTTATAATGAATTTTCTGAAGAATTATGAATAATATGATTATTCATATTATAATGATTATTCATGATTATAATAAGATTATGAAGAATATCCTGAATATTGTGAATTTTCTTCTGGTGTTGACTATTTTTCTCCAGTGACTAAAATTTTTCTATAAATTATTTTTCTTTAAATGTTTTTATTTTGAAGAAATTACAGAATTACAGAATCAGAGATTAATTGAGGTTAGAAAGGAGCTCTTGAGATTGTTAAGTCCAGTCCCTCTGTTCAAAGCAGCAGATTTCTTAGGACCATGTCCAGTGAGGATTTTAATATCTCCAAGGATGAAGACTCAACAGCCTCTCTGGGAAACTTGTTCCCAGTGTTTGATCACCCTTACAGTAAAAAAAAAAAAAAATTATTATGTTTAAATGGAATTTCATGTATTTCAGCCTGTGCCCATTTCCTCTTGCCCTTTCACTGGACAGCACTGGGAAGAGTGCCTCCGTCTTCTTTACGCCTCCTGTCAGGTGTTTTTACACATTGATAAGATCTCCCCTTGAACCTTCTCTTCTCCAGGTTAAATAGTTCCAGCTCTCTCAGCCTTTCTTCATATTCTTCAGTCCATTAATCATCTTTGTGGCCCTTTGCTGGACTCTCTCCAGTATGTCCATGTCTCTCGTACTGGTGAGCCCAGAATTGGACACACACTCCACGTGTGTTTCAACCAGGCCTGAGCAGAGGGGAAGGATCACCTCCCTCAATCTGCTGGCAATGGTCTTCCAGCAGCCCAGGCTGCATTTGCCCTACAACCCAAAACTCTTCTGAATTTTGTCGTAAGTGAATGTTTTCTGTGAAATCTCCGTTTTTATTATGATGTCATTTCTCTGCAAAGAACCAGTTCCAACAAAAAGCTTGATTAGTCCTAGTAACATTAATAGTGTTTCTCATACCTCTTCTCTGATACAGACAGGCCTAATTTCACCCAGACTCAAAGCTTGCCAGAGTGAATCAGAGCTTGGCCTTGTTAGTGCAGTAATTAGCCCACGGTGATAAGACCTATCTCTCAGTGCCTCATTAATTGGGCTTTACGGCTTTTGGACTGGAGCTGACTCATACCTGGCCAGCTCAGAGGACAGGTAGAATCAACACAGAACTGTCTGCATGTGGCCATGTAGACAGGCCTTTCTCCTTAGGTTGTAAATAAATTAGGGAAAAGATGTTTGGTTACTGTGATATTGGGCCATTGATTATAATTGAGTCTTTYAGGTGCTAATATACTCTGAATAAAGAATAAAAGCAGAATATCCCTGCTAACATCCTCATCGTTTGAGAAGGGGCAGTGATTTTGTTAACTGAACTCTTTTTTATCTGAGCTGTAAGGATACATGTGATTTAGTGTTCTTATTTTATCAACTAGTAGTGACTCTCTGAATGATAAATTGGTATGCTATGATTTAACCTTGTGACTTTTGCTAATCCTCCACCTTGCTTTTTACTCCTTTGATTTAAGTTACTCTGAGAGATAGTTACTGAAGAGTAATGTATAAGAGCTGGGTTTTGTCCTCTTGTCTTCCACGTTCAGCCTCTTTGCAAAGTGAGACAAAATGGTCAGTATGCACATTGCTTCGGAGAAAATGACCTATACAAGATACAAAGTAGTGAAGAATTGTCCCCATATGATTGGACTGGTGGCATTGGGCTAAATCAAGCTTACCATACATGTACAATGCACTGGAGTCAATGTAAGGGTCTCATGAAAAAGTCCATATTCTGTTAGCTATTCCTCCAGCAACCACTGCCGTCTGAAATTGCCATTGTTTTAAAAACAAAGTAGTATAGGATGGGCTAGGTTCTTACCTACACAAAAAGCATCAAATGCACTTTTGTTGTGTAAGAGGAGCTAGTGGTGTAAGTTTTTCCTATTAACCACTCATTCCCATCTTCTTTCATCATTACCAGAATAATTCAAAGCCACATATGTATAGGTAAGCTCCTGTAGGCTTGTAATCATTTATTGTATCCTTTGAGCCCTAACTAAGAAGCAGGTACATGTTGTACTAGGCTTATTAGAGAAAACTAAAAGAAAAAAAGATATCCTCAGTTGCAGAGAGCACACAATGTGCTTCAGACAGAGAAGGGTTGGCAGGCACAAGAAACAAAGTAGATTAGGGTGTTTTAGAAAGACAAGAGAATGCTTAGAAAAGAATTCAGCAACAGTTACAGACGATCTCTCTCCTAACTAATAAATGACATCATCATGACATCATCAAGGTATTGTGTCAGAGAGAGGATCTGAGAACAGATTGAGCAGAGGATGGTTTTCATAAATCTTGCAAGATATTTTTCCTTCCATAGAAAGGAGAGCATGAGAATAAGAATACAAGCATATGATATCATATATGGATGAACAAGACTTGGGGAGCATGAAAACTAGCGGTTGATGGTTTGCTGACTGGAAGTGAGAAGATGGCTTCATATTCAGGGTTCTTACTGGAAATGGAAAGGAGAGGTTTTTTTCGGTTTTTATTGTACTAGACAGTTATGAATGGATGTAAACAAAATGGGCTTCTGTGACCTATCTTTGATGGAGCAGGGTACCGAAATGTTCACTTCAGGGTTATTTTAAGTTGTGAATCTCGGCATCTTTTCCTGCATCCTTTGTGAGACATTATTTCACATAGCCAAATGCATTCAGAGGTAATTTTTTTAATTTCCATAATATATTGGATAGTAAATTTCATCTTTGTTAAAAGTGGTCTTAAGCTCATGTTTTCAGAATTTTTTCAAGCCTTTAGATCCAGGACACCTCTGTTGAGAAAGAAATCTATGTATCTAGTGAGGCTAGAAGGTATTTCTAATGATAGAAACATGAGTCTTCCTAATTTAAAGGATTCATTTGGATCTGGAAGACAGTGATTTTTATCACTAGAAACACGTTGGCTTATGGAAAAGCAGTTGCATGTAAGTTTAGCAGTTGTATACACCACAATTTCACTTGTTGTAGATGAATTCTTGCTTTACAAAGGCACAGTACATTTTGAGAGCAACCAGTTATTCAGTTAACTAGCAGTTGCTAATAAAAAAAGCAGTGCAGCTCTTGCTATAGATGTTATAATTAATCAGGCACAAAAACAGGCTTTCCATGAATCGGTATTCAGCTATAGGAACCTCAGTGGGAAAAGGTGCTTTAGGGATAGCACTGAAGTTTTTTTTTAATATACAAGAACATTTCACAGATGATTTCTCAAAAACGGGAAGTCATGAAGTTTTATCATCAGATATCATTCACAAGCCTGGTGTTTCTCTGTTTTTCCCCAAGAGATATAAATTAAGACATTATCACTGCAATACTCGTAGATGAATCTCTACAGCATTGCCTTGCAGAGATGAAATAAATCCAGGCCATTTAGAGAAAACTCGGCATTCATAAATAATATCAGCTTATCCACAGATAACAATACAGGATGTAATTTGAACCATTTAGTATCAGGTGACAAATCTTTAGCAGCCTGTAAATCAGAGTTTTATTTTTCGCAGCAATGTAAATTACTGTGGTTTGATGGCTTGATTTGTTTGGGTTCACATAAACTGGCTGTGAATAAACTCTGCCAATTTTTGTGACAATATAATTTTAAAACAGATATTATTGAAGGAATCTGAATGTTCAGTACTTCTTGATGCCAACAGCCTGCACTCATGCACTGTCCAACATACAGCAATTAGTGAAATTCTTTGAAAAGTTAACTGCAGCCACAAAAGCTCAGCTCTTGCAGTGCATTTAGGTGAGGCAAAGGCTCTTGTCCCTCCCCTTTCTTTCCTGCAACTTTGCATGTTTTAGCAGGAGCCTGGTGAAGTCAAAGCAATTGTGCTCAAGGACATGGAGTAGGGTAGCACAGAGCTGATTGTGGACCTGAGTCAGATTTTATGGGCTGGAGGGAAAATGGTTATTCCCCTCATGTCGCTACATGGAAACTGTCAATGCAGCATATTTTAAATTCTTGGTAGAACACTAGAAATGTGATGAGCTGTAAGTGTGAAACTCTTGTTTTCTGATATCTCTCCTATTAAAAAAAAAAAAAAAAAAGAGAGGTGAAGTCAGGAAAATATAGGAATGTAAGGGAGTGTAAGCCTTCTCATACTGGATTGACCTTAGTTTCATCCATGGTTGAACCATATATATGGCTGAATCCATGGAAGAACCATATAACGTGCAAATATAAAACTTTCGCCCTAACTATGTCACTCTGACTTCTAATAATTACAGATTTTATTTAGACTGTGGAATTAATTACAACAGGAAGCCATTAAGGCAATTCTAAGCCTCATGTTCTAGAGTTTAAGACTATCTTCAGTCATGGGAGTACGAGGCTTAGGATTCCTGAGATCCATATAAAGTTTGAACTCTATGGTGAACCTTGATACGGTCTTGGCTCTAGTGACTTCTAGTGGCTATGAGTTTCATGGTTTAGCAACATGTTGTGTGAGGAAGAATTTCCTCTTAGTGGTTTTAATCATAGTGACAGACCCAACTTTTTAAGTTGTTCTTCTTTTTTGATATACCTGGGCCACCTCATTTTGCTTAGCAGCTATGAAAACTAAAAAAGCTATTCTTTTAAAAAGAAGAATACTTTCACACATTCACATTTCTTTTATACATAGCCACTTTCTCCTTGAGAAGGGAGAACATGGGAAAAGGGAATTTTAAGAGCAAGAAATATTATTTTAAAGAATGGAACTAAACTGAGTGACACAATTACGTGTTTGGCAAATATTTCTACCTTTGAAGCAATATCAGTGGAAGCCTGAGGGAGACAAAGTTTCAGAGCATTAGAACCACGAACTTTCTTTTTAATAATAGATGAAGTTGCCTTAATAAATCTTTATGGAAACTGTAACAGCAGCAGTTAATGACTGGTTTCAGTTAATGACCCATTAACATGTTAGCAAAGCAGCCACTAACTGTGATATTTGGTGAGAATCAGTTTCAAAGGGGCGATTAATATTAAAATCTGATGTTGATTTATTAGCCAATACATTTTTAAGGTATTACTTTCTACCTGGAGAAATGAACGCACACTGCAATGGCAGTGTTGGTAAATCAGTAATTCCATGAGGGTTAATAATCTGTTTTGCTCCAATCAGGCAACAGAAAAAAGAAATGGCTGTCCCTCCCCATGGATGTTACTGCTGAGGTAAATTTCAGTCTTGGATGATACTTTAAAACAATGTTCCTACTGTGGGTCTTAACAGGACACCTAGAAATCTGAGCCATGCCAAAGCAGCAGATATGAAGACCTAGTTTTGCCTAATTAGGTCAGGGAAAAGGACCTTCCTTCAGTTCTTTACTGAGGAGGCCAGTAAAACAAATGACATAAAAAAAGCATGGCCCTCTTGCAGCCAAGAAACTGCATCAGCTGAGATAACTAAACCCAATTCTTTCATGTAATTACTTAATAACCATTTTTTGTGCACCTGTCACAGGCCAAAACTTCCAGTTCTGTAGTTTATACCTGTGCTCCTGCACAACAGGAGACTCTGAGTCTGCATCCTTGTGGCCATGCCTGTTGTTGGAGTCAGTGCTGTTTTGGCATGACTAGTACCTGTTATGTGCTGTTAATTCTCTTTCTATGTGTATTACAAGTTTGTGTCACGCATATATCTGCTTGTTGCTTTGTTTTCACCTCAGGTAAGGTAGAGTCAAAGAAATCCACGCTGCACTTAGAGGGGAAGGTGGCAAAGTCTGCATTGGTACTTCTTGAGGAGCCGGTTCCATGTCCTGGGGTGAACCTTCATGAAATTGCTGTATTTTGTGCATTAAGTTTTATGTTGTTCTACAAAATTCCAGAGTTATTGATCATGGCCTTCATCTTCATTGCTTCTCAGAACTGAAGGCTATAAATTCCCCAGAGAAACCTTTTTTTGAGTTCATACAAAACTGAAAGACAAGCACATTCTTGGCACATTCATTAGCAAGCCTTGCCTGCCTGAGCAATCACGTGATCTCAGCAGGCTTCCTTCCCTCATTTCTCTCTTCAGTGTGACACAGTGTGTCAGCCTGTGCCGCGTCCCAGATCCCCATGGCCTTTCTATCAGGAGAGCTCCACTGCTTTGCAAAGAATGAAATATTTTTCTCCTTCAGCTCTCCAAGTGGAGTCACTGAGGTACAGAGACATGAAAGGTGTGGCTGAGGGCTACTGGTTCCAACCTCTCCTAGGGCTTTGGTCCCATGCTACTCACTCAAGTGGTTTTATTTGGTAGTTAGATCCCTTTCCCTCGTTAGTAAATAGCATTGTGGTAGGGTTCAGGTGCTCAAACATTTCTCTGTGGGGTACACAGTGGCTGAAATTACAGTATCAGTTACACCACTGAAACCAAATAAGAGGCAAGGTCCCTCACATCCATCATGGGGTGACAGATGGTAAAGACATGCCAGTAGGTACTTTCCTGCCTGGGCATGTTCAGGCACAATAAAACATTATGAAGTGGTCAGGTAATATCTATTATAAGCCAGCTATCATTCTGACTGGCGTCCTGCCAGCAATATTTTGGCCAGTCAACTGAAGAGAGTATTCATCTGATGTTGACAGACGGCATTGTTTTCCTTTGTGGTTTGTGTGTGTTTATGTGTGCATTTCTGGTTTTGAACACTTTGACTATTTGCTAATCAGTTTGAGATGCCTGTCTACTGAACAGTTTACTTCTTCTGAAGCCACTGACCAAGAGAAAGCGAGCCAGTCTGCTCACAGCCCTCTTAGCTATAAGGCACTACCAGGACAGCGAGGGCAGACGGAGCTGAAATAGAAGCCCAAAAGCAATTTGTCCACGGAGAAACGTGTTCTCTTGTTTAATCCAAAATCCTTTATATTCCCCTGAAAAACTTTGTACACTAACAGCATTGCTGTAAAAAGGTAATGTTAAAAAAGGCAGACGTCATTCATGAATCAGTTACTGATCCACCAACACTTTATTACTGAGCTATTGTTAAGTGGAGTCTTCACATGTTGATTTTTTCAATATGAAACCAGAACATGAAACAACTGACCCCAATGAAGGGTTCCCCACGTGCAGTACTGTCTTGAGCTTTGCCTCTTTGAAGAGAAAGCAGATTTATTTGAGGTTATTGCCATGTCAAAGGAAATTAGAAGTTCAATCATGCTGTTTCCTTATCAGTGCCACCTACTGTTTCCAGTTCCTGAGAATCACTGTAAAGCACTCTGGATCTGCTCTTAGTTGATACAGATAGTGTTTTATTTCAGAATGAGGCCTGCCTTTTTTTAGGAAACATTTATTTAAACATCTGCTCAAGAAGCTATCTTCTGTCCAAAATGTCTCGCCCTATTTTTGAGACTTTCTCTTTTCCACAGATGAACTGTGGTAAGACACAGCTCTAAAAACCTGAGGAGTTGTCTGAGATGATAAAGGGAAGTGGAGCTGAGGCATACTCAGAAAGCAAACTCTGCACTTTAATTTACAGCAGTAATAGCACCTCAGCAGCAGTTCCTTGTGACAAAACACCTAATGCTGCCTGGTCTGAGATAACCTTCCCACATCAGTGATAGCACTATGAAAGACACTGGTCATTCTGTTTCGGGCTTGGATAAAGCCTGAAACTGAGCTGTGTGTATCACCAGTGGTCAGGTAGAGATGACATGGGGGATTTTTGTTTGGCTTTGGGGGTTTTTTAGACTTCTTGGCCCAGCTTGGTATAGCTGATGCAGCCTTTTTTTTTTTTTTTTTTTGTTTATTTAGGAAGTGCTAGCGAAAATCACATTGCTGCTTCTTGGCATCACAGGGAATGATACTATGCAGTTCCTCACCTGTCCTGAGGCTCTGCTTGATGAGAATTCACAGGTCTGAAGTGATCCCCCATGCTGTATGTTTAATGTGCAGCTAAGGCAGCTGAGGTGGTGAGTTAAAAAAACAAAGCACAGGCTGTGCTACCTTAAGCTTACACCACCTAACTTTGATGTTCATCTAATCCAACTCTGATACTTAGAATGAGCAATTTGGTTGGAGCCTAAGTGAGGCTGGGGCTTGGATAAATGCCAGCTTGCTGATCCTCTGTCTGATGAAGACTGAGGAAAACAACTGGAAGATTTGGCAGAAATTGTATCAGCACCCCTGATTGAGAGTGTACACCTGCCACTTGCTGTTCAGGTCTATTACTCAGGTCTTTTGAAAATTACACCTGCTCCTTTTGCATGTTTAGTTAGAAGCTGTTGACAAGATTGTGTTTTATCATCTGTGCAACCATTTTTTTTTCCCAAATGTGGGATGGCAGGGGTCAACATGAGACTGTTTCGAACTTCAGCTGGCCTGGATGTGAGGAGAGACCCTGGCATAACCTGTCACGTGGTCAGACACATTTAACTAGACCCAGATGCTCTAGGGAGAGCGGGAAAGATGACAGCACTGAGCATGAGCATGAACATGGTTGCTGAAAATAGGCTCATTTGGGGATGGGAAGGGGCCTTGTTCACCTAGTGAATTAGCTTTTGTTCCAGCTGGCTACAGGTTTCAGATGTTCCTATCCCTCTGAAGAGGACTTGAATCCAGGAATTATGGCATAAATCTCTGCGAGAAAGAATCCTGGGGAATAAGTAGACAACTGAAATGTGTTGTAATACATACAGATGTTGGGAGGAGTTAGCTGGGTATGGACTATCCTTCCTTCCCTATTGTCTTCTTTCTCCCCCTCCTCCCTGCTCCTCACATTTCATTCTTTTAACATGTGTAGATTTAGAACCAAGAATACCTGAGATAACAGTAGTACATGTTGTTCATCCAGCCTGAAGAGAAGGCWGAGGTAATTTTAGGTAATTACAGAGGGCAAAACTGATCCCTAGTTACTTTTGGTAAGGTATTAAAATAGCTTTCACATGAAGATAAGATCTTTCATAAGATCCTTCATAATGTTATCTCTTAGAACTATCTCCATAACAATATATATAGTATTAGAGAGATATATAATTGTACTTGCATTTGTAATGACTTGGATATTTTCAGAAAAAAGAAAGTGCTAGGCAGACGACAGAAGGACTTGAGAACAAACTAGGAGAAGGCTTTCATGAATTAGAAATTGAAAATTAGGTTTAGAAAATCACAGGGAATGGAAGAGTAACTGTATATTCTCAGGTTATTATATATCTTGCTCTATGTTTTTGTGCAAAAAAAATTTCAGGAGCAGAGTATCACTGTAGGACTAGATGTGCCTACAGTCACCTCCTGGCTTTTCTTGCCCCAGAGCATGCATGAAATTGCTCATGTCTTGAGGGTGCTGGAGACTTGAAAACGCTGACTTGCTCCCCAGCACATGCTAGTCTGCTACACTTCTGCCAACAGAAGTATGGAAATGGAGTAGAGGAAGTGTCCTTCCTCTTGTCTCCATTTGTCACCCCATACTCAACTACCAAGAGCGCTAGCTTTGAAAGTAGGAGATCCATGTTCCAGTGCATCCCTGCTTGCTTTGGAGAAGAACTCCAACTCTTTTGCCTCAGAGAAGATGAGGTTACTATGGCATTATATGACATCTTTTAAGTTGCCCTTGGTCTTGCTATGTGAAGAAAGTGTGGAAAAGTACTACTTTGGAAAAAAATAGGAGCAGGGTGTAAGTCTTCTAGGCAAGTGAACCACGAAGAAGATAGGGTAACTAGGGTCAACCTTTTCTTTAATATTTGTCAGAGAATAATTTGAACCCAGCTCTCTGTTGGGTGTAGAACAAGTGCAGAAGTCAATTGTCTCCTCTTCTGCTTCTCCTGAGAGAGGGCTGATGTGGTGTCAGCACTCAGCCCATAAGCACCTCTGGGCCACTGCACAGTGAATGTTAGGGCACCTCTCTTTTAGGTGTTTCCCATCGGTTGACATGCCTCTCCACTTATTTTCCTTGAATCTCATTCTTCAGTACCTAACTCTTCTATATGAAGTACCAGGATACTGGGTACTATATAAGGTTGTGAGTTCCAATATGTATGAGCCCACTTAAAATTTGGCTTTTGCAATACTGACTATTTCAATACCTGAATCCTGTAGTGGATTACCCGTTGGCTTCCCCGTGCTTCAGTTCTTCTTCTTTGATATAGGAATAACAACACACTCCAAACTCACAGGGATGCTGTGGAAGATAAATGCACGAAAGGTTGTCAATGGTTGAGACATAGTTCTGAAAAGGCAATAGAAGTAGCTAAGGTAAGTCATGAGGAAGAGTCTGGATCACATCTCTTCGTAACAGAGGTATGACTACTGTTTATCCACCCTGAGGAAGCCCAAACCACTGCCTGTGCAACTGGATTCCACATATTCAGATGTTACTCAATCAGCATGAGGTTTTCAAGAATGCTTATCGCAGGGTCAGACTGTGCATCAGCAAGGACCACTGGGAAGTCTCTCCCAAGAAAAATGGTGGGCATGAAGACAGTGAGAACTTGGAAGGAAGTGAAAGCCTTTGCAGTAGAACTTCCAAGTTATACAATTAGGAAATCAACAGCAAAAGTATTTAATATAAGAACCAACAATGAAACCATCTGACAAGTTTTTTTGCCCTTTGCTAGTTTAACAAGTCATTTTGATCATTTCAAATCAAGAGGAGAATATTTGTCTCACAAATGATCATTATTTCTTTTTGAGGAAAGTATACGTAAAATACCAAGGAAAATGGATACAAGATTCCTGCTATCCATCCTATAATAAAGAAAATGGTATTGTTCTATAGAACGCTTGCTGATATTTTTGTTTATTTAATTTATGTAAGAAGCAAGAGGAAGCCAAGTCCATGTTTAGAATCTTACAAATAATTAATTCAGTGCTTCTGCAGTTTGCCTTAATTTGAAAATTGATGATTTTTCTTATCCTTTTCTTCTTCTTTTTCCAACAGTTCTTTAGCAGGTATTGTGAGGCATTACATTTGCTTGCAGGGCTACTAATGTATTGTCAGAGGAAGACTCGACTCAGGGAATTCCACTTAATTTAATTTATTGCCAATAAAAATAAACTTTTAATTACTGATCTGGGTATTGAGAAACAAAGACGACAATCAATTAAACAAACACTTAGAGAAACACCTTTCCTCCCCTTCCCAAGGCTCAAGTTCAGTCCAGACACCTCTCCTCCCTGCTCCTACTCCTAGTCTCCCCTCCCCTCATTTTGCTGCAGGTTACGCTCAGTCCCTTCAGTGATGCGATGGGCAGCGCAGGAGGCTGGGGTCAGTGTGTAGCGGGTTTTTTGCCACTCCTTGTTTCTTACTCTTTTCTTTCATGGCTCCTTCCATCTTACTCATTTCCTCTGCTCTGGCATGAATTCCTCCATGGGCTGCAGTCCCCTTGGGGGTGTCCCTGGCCTGGTGTGACTTATCCACTAGGATAAGATATCCTCTGACTGTCCTCAGAGGCATACCTCCTTTTGTGTCTCCTTTTGCGAGTCCTGCATCTCCTTTTTTGTGTGTCCTGCCCCAGCTGTTATCTTAAACCTGCCTGAAGAGAGAGAACCATAAGCTGCTCTGACTGGCTGCAGTATTGGTGCATGAGGGGTCAATGCTGCCCATTTCCGAGCTGGCTAGACCCAGCTGTCACCAGCACGGGGCACTCCCTGGTCTCCCACACAGGGTACCCTGCAGCCCCCTGCTACCCAAATCCTGCCAGATATGCCCATGACGTGTACAAAGAGTATATATAAATCATTTAGCTACGTCTCTAAATACCTTGTTGAGAAGCAGATCATATTGACACCAAGACCATATCCAACTTTTCAGTTGTCTCTAATTTCCCTCCCCTTTATCTGTCACTGCTAACAACATTTCCATCCTTACAGCTGCTCCGAGCCATACTTTGGAGTTTGCTTTTGACAACACTCTCTCTTGCACCTCACATATCCAGAACTTGCTGCTTTTTACTCAGCATAAGCACGATCTGCCATTTTTTCCCCCCCATAACCACATCATGTGTCCTGTTCTCCACTGCAGATAACTCTATCACTGCAAGAGCTTACTGTCTGGCCACCCAAGTATACATGTACTGACCTGTCTCCTTGCAAAATATATCCCAGAAGATAATTTTCCTTGCCAGTCTAAAAGTTAAAACAATAACTAATTCCATACTTTAAAAGCTTTGGGAACTTTGCGTCTACTATCTTGTCTTATGCATTGTTTCAAGTACTACATCTTCCCTTTTTTTTTTTTTTTTTATGCTTTATTGCGGAGTTTTATGCCTTTATCACAGTCTCTTGTTCAGCTCCATATATAACCACTTCAGGTTTTCTTTCATACGGCCTCTTCTGCATATCATGATGTTCCCAAGACCTATTCCCATTTTACCTTTGAGTCCATCTTAAAGGCCAGTTTCTGCTTTGCTGCCAGTGTGACTACAGTTCTGTTCTAGGGAAAACAATTTTTAATATCCCTTTACCTTAACCTGCTGCTCTGCTGTATGAGCACCTAAAGAGAAGATGTTTCACTTTTCCCATGCAGAGAAAGAGCTAAATGTCTGCAGGATCCGGGTCTAGGATCTGTGGTAGGGATCTCAAGCCAAACTAAAGCTGTCACCTGTCTAGGAGAAAATATTACATTCTGGAGAGCTCTAACACTCTCTCATTGACTTTGGGAAATCAAGCTATTCCATTCACTGTAAGATTTACAACTCAGCAAGGATATTGCAAGTAAGAAGGGTCGATAGTCAGGATACTTCCTTTAAAAATACAATTTTGTATGACTGATTAAACGTCCTTAAAAACAAGCAAACACTGTCCTACATCTAATCTAATTAATACTTTTTCCCGCTGGTCCCTCCAGAGTGCTATCTAGAATGCATTGATCACGATGAAGTATGCACTTTCTGTGCACATACAGTTGGCTCTACTAATACCGTTATATATTACAGTAAACCAGGTTAAAATTATTTTTTCTTTTGGTCTTGCTTTCTCTCCCACTGTGGAGACTTTGTGGTGCTTTAAGACTGCAGAGGGCTGGGAGCGAGCGGGGCTGGCGCTGGGGTTAACGCTCCCCTGCGCTGCGCTGGGAGGCAGGGGAGGTTAGCAGCGGGATCAATGTGATTAGAGCTGCAGGAGAGGAAAGATGTGCCCGCCCGCCTGCCCGCCTGCCGCCGGGCCGAAGGGAGGTGTGTGAGGAGCCGGCTCGCCGCGGCTCGGGGCTGGCCGCTGCCGGGGATGCTCCTGCGCTTAAGGCGCCGGCGGATCGTGTCACCTGTGGCCCTGCCTCCGCCAACCTGCCGGCGCCTCCCTGAGCCAAGGACACACCTGGGCGCCGCGCACCCGCCTCCCGCCCCCGCCGGCGGCTGCCTCTTCCCCCGCCCGAGAGCCGGGCGGCGAGTGTCGGCGGAGCCGCGGGGCTGCAGGCGGGGCTGAGCGCTCGCTGGGCGGACGAGCGGCCCCGCAGGCTCCGAGCAGCCACCAGCCGAGGGAGGCGGCGGCCGGACCCGGACCCGGTGCGCGCTGCCTGGCAGCTCCGGCCCGGCCGTGGGCGCGGCGGGCGAGGGCGAGCCCGGAGCGGGGAGCGGGGGAGCGGCGGGGGCATGTGGATGTTGGCCGTCGCCTTGCTCCACAGCATCTCGCATGGTGAGCGCTGCCGGCCCCCACCGCGGGGCTCCTTCCCTTTCCCCCCTCGGGAAGGGGAGCGGGTCGCGGTTGTGCCTTTTGTGTTTAAAGCGCGGCGCTGGCTGCTAGCAGCCGTGAGGAGAAGGGCGAAGGCTGCTCTGTAATCGTTTAAACTAGCTTACCTAGCGAAGTGACAGCCCATAACTTAACAGGATTTCTACAAACATCGGAACAACCTTCGCGGGGGGAGGCACTAAGGACGTTTTCTTCCCCTGTCGTGTCCCGTCCACACGTATATGTGATACCATATATCCCGTCCCCCCCCCATTTGGCAAAAGAACATGTTCTTCTGAAACAGAAGAAATAGCTAACTCTATGCCATTTGTCACCCTACATAGGAAAGAAAACTGATGTATATGGTATTTGGAAGGTCTCAGTTTGTGCTCTCCTATGTGTTTAAAAGGTTATATGTGGTAGCTGTACGTGTTATCTCTGGTGGATTCTATCTAACAGTTTCCTATAAATCCTCATATAAATACATCTCCCAAGAAACTGAAGTTAGAAATAGGTTTTAAAAATATTTATTGCACTCGTGGAAGTATATTGGGTACAAGAAATAATTGGGGCAGACTTCCAAGGCATGGAGGAAAATTCTGTTTCATGATTAGGAAGTATTGACTTCTTGAGAATTCATCTCTTAATATTAACTATTGAAGACAAATGAGATCTCCCTTAATGCCCCTCACCCACCCACCTTGTAAAGCTTGTTTGGGGGGATCTGATTATTATTTATGTGAAAAGTCTATAACACTTCAGCTGGACGTATACATGTAGGCATTTTGCCATTTTCCCACAAAGCTTTGCCAACTCCCATCAGTCATGACCTGAAACAGCTGCTGATCACTTTTGAAAACTCCGAGTGCAGAGATTTGTGTGTGCCATGGTCTATGATAATTATCTGTTTGGGCTTAAAGTGAGATCACCAGACTCCTTTTTGTATGTATGCAGAAGAAAATCTAAATACAGAAATGATAACTTAGAAAACCTGTCCTTACAGTGCTAGATGAAGATCTTGGCATGTGAATTAAAACTATTTGAAAAACAGAAATTTAATTTAATGACAAATGCTAACGTGCTATAATTTTCTTCAGTTCTAAACTGACAGTAAACCCAAAATTCATATGGAAAAAAATTCAGATTGTTATGGTTTTCTTATTCTCAAACAATTGTTTTGTTATTATAATTTGAATATGCTCATCAAGAAACTGTATTGAAATTCTGACCTTATACAGCAGAATTTTTCAAATATACTGAATTCAGCTTTTTCCAAAAAGGAGATATTATGTCAATTAACTTTTTGATCAGCCTTAAACTTATACCTAAATATGAAAGTTAGTGAAATTCAGTGAATAAGCTTTGAAATACCTTTGCAACAGTAACTAAAATGAGGACTAGCAGATCAGGAAAACAATACAGTATTCAGTCAAGTCAAATCAAATACTTGTTTTATATCATATCATATGGAGTATTGATGCATACATTGCCCTCAAGGAATATTTTCTTGCCTTAGCATCTAACATTTTCTTTGGGTTATTTTTGAAAATAAACCTATTTTGGTAGAAAATCTTCTCGATCCGTTTATTGACTTGTAACTAATTAGGCATAACTTTGTTTTTTATATCCATGTCTCGGGCAAAAGCAGGGAGACCAAAATAGTAAGAAGTTATTCTCTCAACATTGCTGTGTAAGAAAGACAGGAGATGTTATGCAAGACAGGTGTGTCTTTTTAAGACTTCTAGCTTAATGTTCAGCTAAAAAATGCTTAAAGCCCATTGTGTTCTGGTCATCTCATTTCAAAGAAAGAGATAGCAGAAACAGACAGGATCCAGATATGTACAACAGAAGCGACAGAAGCAGGAAGAAATTCTGTGTGAGAGGAATACAAGGTGGGGAGAGAGGAAATAGTATGCTTAAGGAAGAGATGAATCAGCAAGGATGTGATAACTGTGTATAAAACAGACATCCCTATTTGCTCTGGAGACGAACATTGGCATTCTGTGCTGTGTGTCAAATACCAAAGTCCTCCCCTCCATATGTGACTGTGGCCTGCACGCCGCCTCTGTATCTTGAGGTGTGGGGTCACATGTGGGGATTTTTTTTTGTCTGTAGTTTTGGAAGAACTATTTCAGAGTAGTGGAGAAAATGCATTTTCAGCCTACATCCCACTCCACTAAACTTCAGTCTTTTCCAGGTAAGGCAGGCAAGCTCTTTTTACTTGCCCATTTTGTCTCTTGCAGAGATGATATTTATGCTGTTTACTTAGTCACTTTATAAGCACTTAAACTCAGAGAAAACCCAACTGTGGTAACTGTTAGTAAATGTAGGCTTTTTAAATGAGCCACCGTTATCTAAAAAGAAGTGTTGGTGGTGAAGAGACCACTTTTGACAGGTGGCTGTACTAAAAAAAAAAAAA
>JAYKAV010002618.1:0-332834 GCA_035582835.1 Phoebastria nigripes | reverse complement strand
AAACAAACAAAAAAACCCAAAACCAAACAAAAACAAAAAACCTAAAGAAAACCCAAACCAACAAAAAAAACCACCACAAAACAACCCCCAAGGACAATGAATGAGAAGTACCACAGCACCAGTCTGTGTTGGACCCAGATCAGCTTCTCTGCGGACAATAAAGTCAGTGATTTTGCCACAGAATCCATGAGGCTGACCTTGGGAGATCTAGACCAACCCCACTGCCCAAAGCGGAGTTAACTACTACAGCAGGTTGCTCAGGACTGTGTCCTGTCAGGTTTTGAATACCTCCAAGGGTGGAGACTCCACAAACTCTGGGAAACCTGTGCCAGTGTTAGACCACCCTCACTGTAAAACTAAATACATTTTATTTTTATATATATGTAAAATCTTATGTTTAAATGGAGCTTCTTGTTTTCTGTTTGTGTCTATTGCCTTTTGTCTGTTCACTGGATACCACTGAGAAGAGTCAGGCTACATCTTCTTTACACCATCCCATCAGGTATTTTTATGCATTATTAAGATCCCCCTGAGCCTTCTCTTCTCCGGGCTAAATAGTCCCAGCTCTCTCAGCCTTTCCTCATGTATCAGATTCTCCAATCCCTTAACCATCTTTGTGGTCCTTCAGTAGACTCACTCCAGTATGTCTGTGTCTTTCTTGGACTGAGGAGCCCAGAACTGGTACATAGTACTGCAGATGTGTTGTCACCAGTGATGACATGACAACTGTGATTTTTCTCCTTCTCCAACGTACTCCTGTCATTCATGTTTACCCAGCCTTTCATTTTACTGTGAAACCCTTCACTGGACAGGATATCCCATTGCTTCTCTGYCACGTGTTGCCTTCCTCTGCTGCTGAAGTCCTTCATAGCACTGCCCTAGCAAACTTCTCCCATGAAGTACCTGGAGTAATTTTCCATCTCCAACCAGTATATCAATTTCCACTTGTTTGCCAGCCTTACAGTCAAGTACTTTTCTGCTCTTGTATAAGAATTTCCTCCCCAAAAGACAAGATCTCCATTAGCTGCCTTCAAATCCTGCCTGTGGGCTTGCTGCTATTTAAAAACTCAGCAACAGTTGGCTGCTATGGACATCGCTCATCTCGCTTAATTTAAAGTGTTTATGGTGCGAGTCACTGTAGCTTCTCCACATAATAAATGGAGAGAGAGGAACAGCGACTTCCAGGGTGCAATTTCTGTTCTACTTTGGACAACCACTTTAAGATGGGAGAAATCATCTCTTAAATGTGCTTACTCCTCTGTCTTGACTATTAAAGGGGGCCTAGATACCTGGCTGAGAGAGAGAGAAGTGTCTGCTTTATAACCTTTTGTGTTTCTCTGGATGACTTCGTGACTTGAAAGGCATGAAGAATGTATCTATCTTATCTGTGAACAATTTGCATTAGTAAAATTTATGTTCTGTACTCAAAAGTAAATTGAAACGTAGTTTCTTTGTCTGTAAATGTGAACAATAATATGTTATAGAAAATGCATTATGGAGTCAAAATTATTTGTACAGTGGTATGTAAGCACACGGTTTCTTGGTGATCTGTGATAACGTGTATAAAGTGTGGACAGGCAAGAAAGGGTCAACAAAAGAGGGGGATCACAATTACTTTTTGTGACTACACCTGAAAACATCCAGTTGCACCAGGAAAAAGGCAGGGCACTGCAAGGCTCTGCAACTGGAACCACTTGCCAGATTTGGTGGGAGCTGTAATGTGGTGCATGGCCATGAGGAGCTGGCTTAGTGGTAGATTGTCCCTGCAGAGAGGGGCTTGGGATCTCTGAGGTCAGCCTCCGTGAAAGTCTTTCCGGTATATGTGGTCTGGCCCCATGAACTGTCAGGAGTTTTTATTTTTGTATATTCCATCCCCTCTCCTAATTGGTCCCTCTTCACCAGAATACCTCTTGCCTAAAGCTTTTGTGAAGGTCTCCTCCTCTGATGCCATGCCATGCCATCAAATGTTTATGGCCTCACAGGACAGAAGAAAGAACTTTATATGGAAATAATACAGAGGCTCCACTTGTCACATAGAAAGTCTATATGGTATGAAGGAAAAAATCTCCCGTACGTTGTGCATGTTTCTCTCTAAGGCAAATGATGGTGTACCAGAAGGAACATCACTGATGCAGATGTGTGAATGGGGAAGGTCTGGTTTTACCTTGTATTCCTGAGTCTTGGGGCAGGCTGTCTGGATAACCTACAACAGCCTGCTGCTGTTCTTGCTGTATTATCCACGACAACAAGTTGGCAAAGAACGTGTTCCTTACGGTTCTCCCTGTTGCAACCTCCTTGAGGAGCCAACTGGAGCTCATGATGCAAGAAACACTTGTGGCCAAATCCTCTCATGAAATCCAGACCCGTAACTCAATGGAAGCAGGAAGAAAAGCAGATGGAAGGGCTATCGTTGCCCTACACGAGCCAATGCAATTGGCAATTGGGCTGAGGCCAACTGCATGAGGTTCAACAAGGCCAAGTGCCGGGTCCTGCACTTTGGCCACAACAACCCCATGCAACACTACAGGCTGGGGGAAGAGTGGCTGGAAAGCTGCCTGGCGGAAAAGGACCCGGGGGTGCTGGTTGACAGCCGGCTGAATATGAGCCGGCAGTGTGCCCAGGTGGCCAAGAAGGCCAACGGCATCCTGGCCTGTATCAGAAATAGTGTGACCAGCAGGACTAGGGAGGTGATTGTCCCCCTGTACTCGGCACTGGTGAGGCTGCACCTTGAATACTGTGTTCAGTTTTGGGCCCCTCACTACAAGAGGGACATTGAGGTGCTGGAGCGTGTCCAGAGGAGGGCAACGAAGCTGGTGAAGGGTCTGGAGAACAAGTCTTATGAGGAGCGGCTGAGGGAACTGGGACTGTTTAGCCTGGAGAAG
This sequence comes from Phoebastria nigripes, assembly GCA_035582835.1. Taxonomy (NCBI): domain Eukaryota; kingdom Metazoa; phylum Chordata; class Aves; order Procellariiformes; family Diomedeidae; genus Phoebastria; species Phoebastria nigripes. The sequence continues at coordinate 329,952 of JAYKAV010002618.1, read as the reverse complement.
AGGAGGCTGAGGGGAGACCTTATCGTGCTCTACAACTACCTGAAAGGAGGTTGGAGTGAGGTGGGTGTTGGTCTCTTCTGCCAAGCAACTAGCGATAGGACGAGAGGGAATGGCCTCAAGTTGCACCAGGGGAGGTTTAGATTGGACATTAGGAAAAATTTCTTCACTGAAAGAGTGGTTAAACATTGGAACAGGCTGCCCAGGGAAGTGGTGGAGTCACCATCCCTGGAAGTATTTAAAAGACGTGTAGATGAGGCACTTAGGGACATGGTTTAGTGGGGCATGGTGGTGTTGGGTTGATGGTTGGACTTGATGATCTTAGAGGTCTTTTCCAACCTTAATGATTCTATTCTATATCTATTTCCTTTCCCCATTTTAACGCCTCCCCCTGCCGTAGGCTGTTGCTTGGCAACCCTGCCTCCTTGCTCCACCGCTGTTCTGTGGTTCTGCTGCTCCCCCCTGGCCCCCTCCTTTGCACCAGGGTTGGGAAGAGCCATACTTGTGTGTGCTCCCAGCCATCTGCAAGCAGAGATATTGTCTCTTCGTCAGCACTTGGAAGCAGGTGGGAGCTACGGGAGGAAGACGAGAATACAGAGGACACTGTGCGTTGTCTGAGGCATGGCGAGCTGTGCTCTTCCTGGTGCCTTCTGTGTATTGACTCTGGTCAGGGCGGTATTGGCTCCCAATAGTTCAATTTTTCTTTTGTTTATGTGGATGCTATTCTTTGTAAGCCACTGGCATCTTGGGTAGGTAATAGCGAGCAGAATTTGGCTCAGGACCAGGGATAACCTTCTTCCCACATAATTACAGTACTTAATGGATTGTACTGTAACAATTATTAAAGAGAGGTCTGCAGAGCTTTGAAACCATCGCTCATTTTTCAAAAAAAGCCTTGTTGAAGYTGTGATATTCCTTCAAATTTCCTTTTTTCCCACCACTTCTTTTTAATAAGAAACAGTTATGTGTATATGTACATGCACGTATCCAAACCCAGAGTAGTCCTAGRCCTCTTGTTAAACGGCTCTGACTCCTAATCCAAATAATGGAAAATCAGATTTAGAAATGAAATAGTACTCTTGACTCAGCCTTTTCATGCTACAACATTATGATATGTACTGTGTGGCATAGCTATGTCTATGATTTCGACATATGTAATTCATTCCATCATATCTTGGCATTAAAATCATTTAATGCTGTGGTCTTTAATGTCTTGTCTTTATACATACATCAGACACACAAAGGGGTTTAGTTCATTTTTATTTGGAGACTTTTAAATGGATATCTTCAGTGCCATAACGCTTGTATGTCATGTTATGCTACTTTCTCTTAGGAGAACCAATTAGCACCAAGAGAAGCCTTTCTGCCCTTCCGCGAGCCCAGATTTTCACCCAAGACAGTTGTCTGATATGTTGTGTGCTGTGTGCCTAGCCTTCATCTTTAGCTATTTTACATGTCCCCCCCTGCCCCCCCAATCTTTTCTGTGGTAGGAACAAATTTGTCTATATGAAGATGTGAAAATTAAAAAATTATTTCTTCTGGCTTCTCCCCTCTGAAAGGGAATATTTTTCCTTTAGTTGATTGTCAGTTCTTTAAACAGCCAAGAACCTTACCTTTTCTGTTTGTTTGCAAGGTGCAATGCAAAAAGAAGTCTATGGCACCAAAAAAAAAAGTCACTGCCCTATGTTTTGATGGTGTTGTTTTAAATAGAAAAATCTGGTATTCTCTCAAGAAAACATGAATCATACACAGGGTTTTAAAATCCTTCCCACAGACTGGATTTTTCCATGCCTTACTCTAGCATGRCTTTCTAAGAAACGTCTTTGTCAGCTCCTCTCCTTCTCTCTAATAACTTTTGAACCTGCTGGCCAGCTTCAATCAATTTGTTAGGTGGGTGTAAGTAGAATATGGTTAAGTCACTGCATTTACGTGTGTATAAGTGTATAAACATTCACCTGGGCAGAGGAGAGAGAGACTAATCCCACTCCAAGTTCTTGAAAGCATTGGAAAAAGTAATAGACATCTGAGAATCCACTTAGGTCTTCAGTCTTCTGACCAAATATCCAGAGGAAATTCTTTTTTCCGCTGATTCTCTGCTCACAGAACCACCTGATGGGGTACGCTTGCTCATTCATGTCTTCCAGGTGTTACTGAAACCCCAGCAACGAGCTGCAGAAGAAAAGAGTAACTTCAGGCAGGGGAAAAAAAAAATCCCCATTTTATGCTTTCAAGCTTGGTGTGTATTAAGCCATATACACTGTTTTGAAAGCTGCTGCTTTAATTCATGAGCATATCAAGACTGAATGGTTAATTGTGTGTACACTGTAAGGACAGGTCATGCGAGAGAGCACATTTTTTGCCAGATAACAATATTCTTGCACATTATCAGCTTAGAGTAGTCAACAGCTTCAGATGAAGTATAGGAGGCAAATTGTACTTATTCCCCTGTATTTTGCAGATGGACTAGATAGGTATCAGTAGTATAGATGTTTTTACAAGTAATTGCATGCAGATTTTTAGATTTTGTTTGTCCATCTTGAGTATTCCCAGCTTCATAGTAATAAACAGAGCATTTCAACTCCTATCTTCATAATGGTACTTATAAAACTAGAAATTGCTTTTCAATTCTTAAGTGTCTCATGGAAAATATTTAATTYTTGCAGCTTGTTCTGATAAAAATGGCTGACTGTGAGCTTATAAATATAAGCGTTAGGCTTGGTAGCCAGTGAATATCAGAAGGTTTAGCAATTGGTTTTGACAAGCATTCAACATTTATCTGAATCTTTCCAGTATCAAATCGGGCATGAAGTCTTGTGAGGAAAACCTGTTCTTACAAGGCTTTTGATTCTCCTGTTTCCAGACTGATGGAAACTACTGAAAAGCCTTCCCACTTCTGCTTCTCTTCCCGTCTTAACCGCTGGCCCCTTTACCACTCTTTGAGTTTATCTTCCTTCATTATGGCTACAGTGACAAAGCTTTAGTTTACCTGARAATTTGGGGAAGAGTTGTTCAAATCTGTCATCTTCAGCTTTAAAACAATTTGATTCAGAAAGAAGATTGAAAAGATTTGATTCAGAAGACTTGAGATCTGAGTGCTTTGGACCGGTATTTATTTCAGCCAAATATTCAGAAATCCTTTGCATGACTCCTCTTTGCATATTTACATTAAAAGGGGGGGAAAAAATTGCTTACTGAAATGTTCCAGGTTTTGTTTCTTTACTCTTATTATCTCAGGGTGGTATGTTTCTGCTTTGGTTTTGTTTTTAAGCTAACTGGGACTACAACTCCCTTCTCAGTAGAACTGAAAACATTGTTAAATCTTATTAAAATGAAAGTCATAACTAAATTTACAACTGAAGTTGGTTTACTTAGATGATAGCCCCTAGCAGTTACCTTTACGTAGTCTACAAACTAATAACCAATATTTTTCTTTCAAATGACTATGCTGAAAGAACGTAGTCAAGAAGACTACAGTCAGGGAAAGAGGTCAGTAATGAGGAGACACAGAATGGTTTAGAAACTGAGGGATGACTGAGCCAAGGTATCATCTCTTCCAGAAACTGGGCTGATCAGTCATTTAGATTCTGGTTTCACGCATGTTCTTTTTTTATTATTTTTTTTCCCCAGGTCTTCTGACTGTTGAGAACTTCCTCTCTCACCATGCTTTCTCTTCACTTCCTCTCTGCTTCCCTCCCATTCTTTCTTCCCTCAGGTACTTTTTAGACCATTTTCAAAGCTGAAATTGCAAATGAGATTTTTGCATCCTGAATGACAATGAAGGGCTCTGTTTGAATAGTTGAATGCTTCAATGGCAGGTATTTGACTGAGTTCCCTAAAGCCCAAAGCCTATGAAACCATCCATGATCTGAATAGAACCAATTACTGCTGCTTCTCCCAGCCCAGTCTCTCCTTGGAAGATTCCTCTGGTTTTTTAAAGTCCAAATCAATGCAGACTTATTGTAGACAGGCCATTTTATCTTTTTCTTTGAGAAAAGAATTTTCCTGTGAGACTGGTTACAGAAGTTATAGACCAGATACATCATCTTCCAATATGGGAATGTGAAATATTCAGCCAGTTGGATCGTTGTAACCTACTTCATTTTCACAAAGGCACTTTGCATCCATCTTTTGTCAGGTGTATTGGTCTGCTGTGGTCATTTCTTGTGTGTCTTCTTGCTTAATGTGAGAATATGATGTACATGCAATGGAAAATTGTTTTGCAGACCTTGCCATTCGACCCCAGTGTGTGCTCAACTGAAAGTTGGTGGCTGTTTGGATTGTTGTCAGACTGATCATGCTAGTGGTATTTCTGTACATACTTAATGCTGGTGGCTCAGGGGACAACTTGAATGTGTGTGGCCAGAACTGTCAGAAAGTATATTTACGTTCTGGATGCTCCATTAGAATCAGAAGGCTCAAATGCATTGGGGTTTCAGTGAGGTCCTAATAGAGAAGTCTTCTGCTTGTGCTTTCTACAGTGAAATGCTAAGTGTTTGAGATAAATTTAGGGTGATGGTCAGCTGGTATATACCATTGCCATATCTCTGTTAACTTCAAGAGATAATCCTCCTAGAGTCTATGTGGTAGCTGCAGAAAGCTAGAAAGTAAGGATGGTCGACCTGATACAGTCAGCCAGTACAAGATCTAAACCCAGTTTAAGAACTTAATTTAAGCCCATTTTAAGATTTCTGACCATTAATTACATAGGATGTGATTGCATAGGATTTTTTTTTCCCAGAGAAGATATAATTATGTGCAAATTCTAATTGAGATGTCTTGCTGCAAAATGATTGAATTTGTTTTAGGAAGAATTAAATAATTTCTGGCCACTTAATCTAGAACATTCTATTTTAATAAAACAAAAAAACATAAAAGGGGATTCTCCTTGGTTGATGACCTTAAGGAGCCTTGATTGCAGTTGAAGCCTGGTCATACTTGATTTTTCAGAGTTGAAAAGTAGCATTCTGATTGATTTCATGTACTCTGTGCGGAAGTTATCATATAGTCTTGTTTCTCCACTTTGACAGATTGTTTAATTTAGGTTTCAGTCAAGTTATTCCCTGAGCAGCAGAACCAGTGAACCCTGCTTTCATGCAAAATTGTGTCCTGCCTTCCCCTCTCTTCCTCAAACCTAGCTCAGGACTATGATTACGCTGCCTAGTTGGCTGGCTGTTGCTAAACAAGGTTATACACCCGCTGAAAGTTGGTCCCTTGCCTTTTGGTGCCACAGAAGAACAAATTAAAGACTTACTCTTTCAGTCTGCAGCTGCTGTTGTTGTTTTAAATAAACTGAAACTTGCTTGAGACTGCTTTAAATGAAACTGAAATTTGTCAAGGGCTGCCRGAGTTATGTACGTGAGTAAAGGAGTAGAAAGGTGTAAGAAGACAGTATATTTATTCTATGTGGTATAGCATTGTATCTCTTATGCCCCAAACATGTTTTGGGCTTCAAAATGGGAAACAAAGCAGGTCTGAAAGAGCTGCCTGAACAAATCTGTCATGAACTTCCTCAAAATGCTCTCACATGAACACTTACGCATTTCTGCTAGTCACTAGCTCTCTTCTAAACAAAGAGATTAAAGTATTGTCATTTTAAACAGAACTTCACTCCCAATAAAAGTAAACTTCCTTCTTCCCTTCCCCCCCCCACACCCCCAAGACATTTGTACTTCTCTCTCTAATTTTTCTTTAACGGCATCAGATGCTATTTTCCACTATACAGCTTCCCTGGTTACCCATATCTTTTTCTTAAGGGCAACCATGAGCAGCTAGTCCCTGCCCAATATTGGTCTCATCTCTCCCACTTTSACTTCAGGGCTGCAGTCTCTTCCGGCTGATATCCCAGCCAAAATGTGATGCAGGGAACTGCATGATGGCATTCGCTGTGTTTCAGTTGCGACTTTGGTTTTCTCAAGAATTAGAATGAAGGGCCTTATACAACACTTCAGGAGTGCATTTTGGTCTGTTCTATATGGCTTTAGAAATATCTCCAGAGAGATTTTCCTACCTGTCCAGCTGTGTTGCTGAGCTTCCTGCACATGTTCATCTCAATGTCTTTTTGGGCGACATCTTTTCTCAGGTTTCATTACAGTGCACAAGACTGCGTGTTGGCAGCATGGCAATGTCTGGTGCTATAAAGCAATTAAAAAAAAAATATATTGTCCTGTGAAGACCCCCAGATGTGAAGTGATCCTGTTTGGTAACACACTGGGGATTCTGCAGGTTGAGATTCCTTATTGCTTTGTTGCGTTTGCTTTTCATCTTGCAGCTTAAATTCAGAGTTGCCCTAATGCTGCTATGTATTTCACAATATTGATTTTTTTTTAGCTGTCTTCATTTAATATTTTTCCCTTTTTTCTTTTTTTTTTTCTTTTCCCTTTTAGACCAACCTTCATATCATAGATGTGAAGAAAGAATAGATGCAGAAATTGCTTTTAGTTAGAGAGACTGTAATTTACTCTTTCGCTAAAGGGGGCAAAATTTGTTACCACAGAAAAAGAAACACATGAAAAGCCAAACAGTATCTGGAGCTGTGTAAGCACTGGGAAATGTAGATACATTTTTTTTTTCTTTCTTTCAGTTTCCTAGTCAATTATTTGATGCGCTCGCCTGTCTGGGCTGCGACCTTCCAGAAGGGCCCCCTCCTCCAGTCCCCCCACACGACTTGTCAACACATTAGTCATATACAACTCAGCTGATGCCAAACGGACGCAGTTCAGCCAACTATTGAGAGGCAGGGTATTCTGCTGCCTTCTTCTGTTGGTCTTGGTTTTTTCCACTGTGGAGACTTTGTGGTGCTTTAAGACTGCAGAGGGCTGGGAGCGAGCGGGGCTGGCGCTGGGGTTAACGCTCYCCTGCGCTGCGCTGGGAGGCAGGGGAGGTTAGCAGCGGGATCAATGTGATTAGAGCTGCAGGAGAGGAAAGATGTGCCCGCCCGCCTGCCCGCCTGCCGCCGGGCCGAAGGGAGGTGTGTGAGGAGCCGGCTCGCCGCGGCTCGGGGCTGGCCGCTGCCGGGGATGCTCCTGCGCTTAAGGCGCCGGCGGATCGTGTCACCTGTGGCCCTGCCTCCGCCAACCTGCCGGCGCCTCCCTGAGCCAAGGACACACCTGGGCGCCGCGCACCCGCCTCCCGCCCCCGCCGGCGGCTGCCTCTTCCCCCGCCCGAGAGCCGGGCGGCGAGTGTCGGCGGAGCCGCGGGGCTGCAGGCGGGGCTGAGCGCTCGCTGGGCGGACGAGCGGCCCCGCAGGCTCCGAGCAGCCACCAGCCGAGGGAGGCGGCGGCCGGACCCGGACCCGGTGCGCGCTGCCTGGCAGCTCCGGCCCGGCCGTGGGCGCGGCGGGCGAGGGCGAGCCCGGAGCGGGGAGCGGGGGAGCGGCGGGGGCATGTGGATGTTGGCCGTCGCCTTGCTCCACAGCATCTCGCATGGTGAGCGCTGCCGGCCCCCACCGCGGGGCTCCTTCCCTTTCCCCCCTCGGGAAGGGGAGCGGGTCGCGGTTGTGCCTTTTGTGTTTAAAGCGCGGCGCTGGCTGCTAGCAGCCGTGAGGAGAAGGGCGAAGGCTGCTCTGTAATCGTTTAAACTAGCTTACCTAGCGAAGTGACAGCCCATAACCTAGCCGCCTTACTGTATGCCTGCCTCGTTCAGAACAAGACGGTGCTTGGAGAGGCAGGGATAGAGGTGCTTTTTCTTTCTTTCTTAGCTGGAAAAGTACGGAATTTTGCGAAGTGCCGCACAAATCCGTCTGAGTACACGGGGATGATTTGAAGGGCTTTCATCCCAAGCGTTTGCATTGAGATATTGCTTCCTTTTACGTTTTGGGTTTTCTTTAATCGCCCTGTGCTTTCACCTAACAATTCTTTTTTTTTATATATTGAAGAAGTAATATTTTAAAATTATTTCCCTTTCATAATTTCACTGAAAAGGTACCTGCTCTGTATTTTTTTTTCTCACTCATTTATGTAAAAATATGCACGGATAAGCATTACATCATCTGAAAATGTTGGAGACTCTTTAAGTCAATTATGAAGTTAGGAGGGGGAAATTAGAGTGGAGATAGAATAAGGGTAAACCTGTTATCTTTTTTTCTCTTCTTTCTGCTAACTCTTCGGTTGACAAACATTTATTGTAGTTTCTGGATTATTTTAATAGTGGATGGGGGTATTTTGGAACATTTAGATATATGTGATTGAAAACCATGTCATATGTGAAAGTACGTTTAAATTGCATAACTTTTGTTAAAATGCATATTAGCATTGCAGTTTTAAGGGTAGAAAACAAATTATGCTGTAGTTTGGGATCCTAGCTGTTCTATTACGTTGCCTCCTTCTTCTCAGATTTGAGAATGTAGCATTGCCTGTAATGCATTACATCCTGACAGTTAAATCAGAAAGATTAAGCACACAATTCTCAACACAGGCARAGCAGGTAGAATAGGAAAATGCTTCTTGCATTGAATGAGAGAGAAGCACAGGGCAAAGTGTAAGATTTTCCTGGAAGATACAAATAATTGAACCTCTAGCAGAGGGTGAGGAATGAATGCTGGATGAGGGTGCCTTCACATCTACTTAAGTATATGCTGGATGAGAAAATACGTTGACAGGCATGGCCAGTCCAGTGCGAATAGCCGGATAGATGATAAATTAGGAGGGGAATCTTAAGTGTGTATTTAGGGCTGTCTTAAAACATTTTCATCTTCTGAGTGCCGTAGAATGGAAAATTATTGAAAAACCCCAAACCGTAAACTTCAAAATTTTGCATTTCTTCTAGCAGTAAGACAACTGCAACAAGTTCTAACATTAATAAATTATTTATTTATTTATTTGTTTGTTTTTGACAGGCAGCGCTGTGCCTTTTTATCCGCTTCAGCCAGATACATTGGAGGGAGAGATTTGCTGTTAATAAGACAGACAGAATCAGCCCGAAAGTATACGCTCTTACCAGCGCTGTTCATTTAAAACTAGGTTTGCATAGGAAAGAACTCTGTTTCTGTCCAGAAATCTTATCTCTTCTAAAAAAAAATGAGGCATATATTTTTGTCTACTGTACTGATGCTATAAATTTTATGTTCTAAGTTAGTCCCCCTTTCAGGGATTTTTGAAGAACAGAATAATTTTTGCTTTATGAGGTTGAAATACTATGAAAATCACTTTCATTTACTCCTTGATCTACGAAGTCAGTAGCAATTTCACYTTCAGTATCCATGTGTTTTTGGATCACAGTCAAACATGAATTTGTATCCCAAAGATTTTTCTAGTTTTAATAGTATAACATGTAAATGATAGATGCATCTGCATAGATCCTATACTGCCACACAGCAACATCTGTACATTTGTGAATCTAGACTACTAAAATAAAATGTTTTTGTGTACGGTAATATTTTAAGATGAAAGCATTGTAGAAATACATACTGGATGGTTCAGTGATTCTTTGCAACTTAAGAAGTATGTTTGGTTTTGACATCATACTTGATGTCAAAATGCGTATGTATTTAGGATCTTTTTAAAGGAAATTTTTCAAAATGGCACCTACATTAATGTTAAGACTGAACAACTTGGTTTTGTTTATTAGTAACACTTATTTGGACTACCATATCAGAGTCAAGAGTCAGAGAATAATATTTTTAAAGAAATTCAGATTTTAATGCAGTGTTGTATCAGATATGTATCTCTTTGAAGGAAATGACTGCATATATAAATAGATGTCACATACACATTTATTTTCATTACTCTATCTATAACTATATCTGAACTCCACTGTCTGAGAGGCAGTATTCTTTTATGACTATATTGGGGGGGGGGGGGGGACAGGCTATTGAAGGTTGCTTGGCTTCTGCCATTGCCTTTTCTGAACCCCTTATGGAACCATACTATGTTTAGTTAAACACAAGCACAGGTATGAGTGGTTTTCAATTGTGTTACATCTCATTCTAAATTTAACCTTAAAATGTGTAAGATTGTTCATGTTTATATTCTGTTTTGTTGTTGTTGGTTTTGGGTGGTTTGGTTTTTTTTTTTCCTTTTTGAGAGGAGAAATAACTTAAAAAATAAACCCACACCTTATGGGTTTAACCCTGTAGTTGTCATCTTGGGCTAAATTTCTATTGAAGATAATGGAAACCATCTGAATAACAATAGCAAGGTTGGCCCCCATATTTCCCTACAGTCGCTCAGCACGTACATTTTGTCAAATTAGATATAAGCAGTGTCACTGGGTAGGCTTTATGTTTGTGAAATAGCTTCCTTCTGGGGACAATAAAATACTGACATGCTGTTACATCCAATTAGTATTTCTGAAGCCTGAAACAAAACCTTCCCAGATACCTGATTGAAGTTTTTAGGTTTTGTAAAGGCTTTAAACTCTCATTGCTGTGAGTTTCTTAAAAATACAGGTAACTATTAACCATAAATGCATTGCAGCCTTAGTAGGTGCGTGGGACGATATAGACATCAGTGGGAGCTATGCAGCCAAATTCACCACTTTGAAAGCCTGAGTCATGCAGTTACAATCCTGAGCAATACTTTTGAGTTACCTTCAGGGTTACTATATCTATACTACCTTCCATGTTACTATACCCAAGTATTCCAAAAGCAAGCATGTAAAATTAACAGCGAAAGTCTACTGTAGCCTGGTCGTAATCAGTAAGGGGGCATTTCACTAATTACAGGGAGGGGAGGAGGGAGAAGGTAGGGGAGGCTGTGAGGGGAGAATGGCCTCCTTCAAAATCCTGGCCCTTTACTATAATTACTGTGATAAAGTTAGTTCAGGATTAGGATGCTGTTTTCAGAAACCCGTATCTTTCGGTGTCATTTAGTCTCCGGTGTAAGTATGCTGAACCCATTTGCAGGCTTCTCTCTGGCTGCATTTCTTATATGCCTGTGGTCCATAGACGTTCTGCTGAAATCAGTGGAGCATCAGGAGGCACCCAATACAGTACAGATGACACTAAAAATAAATTTCCATTAAAATTATTTCCTGTTTGAATCCTTGCCCTGCCCTATATCTATGAATATGGGTTTTAGCAGCATATTAGAAGACTGAGAAGGATCACACTGAACTGAAAGCAGGGGTTAGGCTGGAGAATGAGTAGTGAAAGGGACAGTGGTACTAATGACACTCTTCAAAGAAAATGGTGACTCTCAGTGTTGGAGAGGAAACATTTAAGGAAAAGAGCAAAACGGCTCTCTTTGTAGAAACATATTGTAATACATGCATAGCTTATCTGGAATTGTGTAACCAAATCCTTACCTTAGAAAGTTTAATGCATGTGCAGAAAGCGTTTACCTTGGTATATGTTTGTGGATGGCACAGTACAGCTGACGGTATTTTTAACCTGGTGTTACTCAAGCTATGAATAGCTTTTAATTAATCACCAAATGCCAAATAGAGAGAAATTGTTATAGCTAGGAAGTCAGAGTACACTGGAAATCTCCATTTCCATTTCAAAAGAAGCATTTCTCCTCAGCTCAGGGTGTACCGATCCCCAGGCTCCAGGGCTCGACGGCTGTGGTGTTCTCACTCTGGAGTGGGCAGCGTGCTGTGCTGCCTGCATGGCGGCGGAGAGCCGGTGCCACACGACACTAGTGGGCAGCAAACCACACGAGTCTGGCAACGTTTCTGAAAAGCCGTGGGAACAGGCGGTGCCCAAAGGCGGCATTTTGCCCGCATTTTTCTATCAATGGTCACTAAACTTCTTAACTGGTGGACGCTGCATCTTCTTTCCATAGCAATGAACAGCAGACGTGTGTGACAATGAAGGTATTTTTGGTAACGGTTTAAAGTGAAGTTGATTTCCACGAATGGTAAAAACAAACCCATAAACCCTGTTAAACAGCTTACAGCTCTGCACTGTGATTTCAGTGGCACCTCTTCAGTGCTGCTCCATCTGGATAAGTTTAGAAGTTGGTTTTAATTTTGTTTGTTCTTGAGTAAACTTTTGTCATGTAATATACTGATAAATTGAATTATTTGGGAAAATCTTGTGGGCTTCGAGTAGCTCATCCAGAAAGTTCCTCCAGCTCATGAGCTGTGCAAGGCTTTGGTTACAGGAGCAGCTGGGCTCAGGTTGGACCTCAACTTTTTGTGTCTTTGTCTGGATGAGTGTCTTAACAAATATGCTGCTCTCTCAGGTGCGRGGGTTGTTTGGGGTGGGGAAATAACCTCCTTTACCTATTTAATAAACATTGAAGTGACAAAAAAAGCAAAAAGCAATGAAACTAAACATCTTTGGGCGTAGTGGATTGAGGAGCAAAATAGATGGATCTCTTTCCTTTCCCCTTAAAGTTTATTCTAGTTAAGATGTGCATAGGATCAAGGCCTGTTTGAACATACCACTCAATTAGCCTTTGATTTTAATTGAAGCATGCCATTTATCAATCTCTCAGTCTAGGACTCTTTCAGATTTGCAATGGGAAAGACACTAATTCCAGCTTTCACTTTAAAAGCTGGAGAAGGCAGAAAAACTTTATATGCAACTTAATTATTCTAAGGTACAATTATTTGGTGTTTTTTTTTTTTTTTTTTTTTTTTTAAATATTATTTAAGTCATTGAAACTCTAAAAGTACTAAAAAAATCCATTTAAACAATACAGGTCTGTAGATCAGAATACTTAATTATTTCAAGGTGAATGTGTAGGTGTATGCAGTTAAATTACTTGTTTCACAATATAGTTTGAGATATTTCACAATCCTTTTCAATCAGCACTTCCTTTTCCTTTAACTTGTTATGAAATAATTTGAAATCCTAATTTCATTTATGTTATTCTTCAAAAGAAACACTATCTTCTCAGTCTTCACCTCCCTCTTAAAAGCATTTCATCAAACAATTTGTATTTAAAAAAAAAAAAAAAAAAAAACAAAACAAAAAACAAACAAAAAACCCAAAAAAACCAAAACAAAACCCCAAACATAAAATGGGAGGTATTTTATAACAGCCTTTCACAGCACAATATTTTAGAGCACTGAAGAGAACCTCTTTAAGAACAAGCCACAGATTCCTCAGGTACTTGTTAGCACTGTGGACTTTTCTTGCCATTGCTTTTCTTTTTATACTGCCATTCACAAAAAAATTCTTATTACCTCATAAGTATTTTTTTTTCCCATTAGGGCATTGGATTACTCATCAGAAAAAGAGAAACTAGGGTATATCAATATATACCTTTCACAGTGGAGTGGGCAACAAATATTATGATACATACTGAGGAAAGAAAGAAAGAAAGGCAAATGGATGGACAGACAAGATGACAGAGATTAACAAGTCTTCACAGCATCCCTATTTAAGCTATTTTTACTTAGAAGGCAGGGAGTAAGATTTAAGAGTGAGCCAGCAATCCTATTTATAGAAAGCCATTTTTAAATGCAAAGGCTTTGAGAAAGAGAGTCACCTCCATACTAAACACCAGCCTCCCTGGAGCTTCCTAGTAATTGAGGGAGAGAGCAGCCTGGCGACCCGAGCTGAATCACTGATGTGCCTCTGCCGAAGCTTCCAGAAGTACAGACCCTGCACGAGTGCAGGAGCATGGGCCATGGGGCAGCCTGAGAGCACATCTGAAAATAGGACCCTGCTACATGTCGATATGGCAGGTACAAAGACACATACAAGGACCACCTGAGAAATTTTTTGCCTGGTTAACATTCAAAGCCTCTACATCCACGCCACCGTGTGAACTGAAGACCAACCATCCTGCTCATGTGGCTCTTAATCTAGTATGTCAGGGATACAGTTCCTTCTGAGATTTTTAGAGATATATATATATTTATACACACACACACACATCTATATGTAAATCTGTATAGCTTGTAATTGCTTAAAAACTACAGTGTATGGAAAATCTGGCACTTGCTTTGCTATCCAAGTATACTGATGCTATTTTCTTCCAATTAATTACACGGTAATCCCATGCAGAAGATTTATGGCTTAAGATTTATGTTTGTAGTAGGCTAAAGATTATTCTCAGTAACTTTCTGTCATCTAAAGTAATTTTTTGAATAAATTTTGGGGAGCCCTCCAATGTTTTAAGAATATCAGAAACAGGATTCTTGAAAGGACTGGGGATCTTTCAATACAACTAGAATATAATTACRTTGCACTGTAGCTGGAATAGTTGCCTATCTACATAAACTACTCGCCGTGATTCTATAGATAAGATTGTCGGGTTGCTCTGTCTATATAAATATCTGTTGGTGTGAAATCCTCCCATGTGGTTTTGCAAATGAGTGGCTTATGCTAAGCCTGCACACTAAGGGTGTTTGTCTCTCAGCATTTTAGAGTGGCAGCCCTCCATGGCCCCAGTTTATAGGTGCCACAAAATTAAGGGACTTGATGGAAGTGTTTGTTCTCAGTTCTGTTCTTTAGAAGCATCTCCATGATAATATGTTGTTGTTCAGTAGTGTTTCCTAGAGGTTTAGTAGTTAGTATGGAGTTCAAATACCAAATGCAGGTCTTTGACATGTGGCTCTTGTTTAAGCTGACAGAGAAGGCTAGCTGGGATACTGAAATGTGTAGACTTGGAGGAACCCATATGTTGTTGTTGCAGTATGTACCGGACGGCACAAATCACATGGTAGGATTTGAGTGCACCAAAATGCTAGTTGGTTGCTTTTTCCCAGACCATGGAAAGGTGATGCCTAAAATGTAAGCTCTGGCTTTTGCTAAATTCTCTTGCTTGATTGTTTTTTCTACCAGAAATCATTGTGTGTTGGGTTTTGCTTGTTTGTTTGTTTTTGGTTTACAGTATTACCTTCTAAAGTCTTTGGGGTTTTCTGTGAGAATGTTGTTACTTGGAATTTTGGCCCTGACTCAGGAAAATACTGTGAATGCATAAAGTCAGTCTCTTGAAAACTAAGAGGTGAGCATGTGACATGCTGTTAGACCACTTCTGGCTTGAGCTAAGGACAGAGAAAGTCCTTGACAAGGTCCTTTTTGTTATAAAAAGCAGATTCTGATGTCCCTGGAATGGGATCTTGGTGGAAAAGATGTCATTCAAGCAAACCAGGCTTTTGGTGGACCTCAGTTTAAACAGAAAAGGCCTCCTGTGGTTCACCACCCAGAAGGTCCTGCACGCACTGCACGTTCTCCAGCTGAGCCTTTTCCTCCTGTTAGGTGGCTTTTCTGTGGGGCAGTTTAAAAGCCAGTTCACGTATTATTTGTGGACAGGTCAACCATAGTTTGGTTTGTAACTGCAGTTGTAAAGCATAAAGTGAGGCATTTGCTATGTCATGATATGAAGGAGGTAATTTGGGATACTGTCACTGAAGTACAAGTTCTCTAGATATGTCTGTAGACACTTAATGTAGAGGTTTTTTGGCATAGTAAAGTGATTCCCAAATGTCTAGAGTAATGATTTGCATTATACTAGTTCATGCTTTTAGCTGTATATATTTAGGAAGCTTTCCTTTGTACCTTTCTTCCTAGTTTTGTTGTGTGACCTGAAGGTTTCTCTGCCACCATAACAACCTTTTCCACAGCCCTGTTGTGCAGGGGTTCAAGAAACCAGATTTTTATCATTGCAAGGGAAAAGAGGAGAAGGACAGAGAGTAGGGTTCATCTCACTGTGGGACTTGAGTGATGGGCGATACTTGCCATGTGTTTTGTCGTGTCAAGTGTGGCTGGAGTTTTTTGTTCTCAGCTTTTTGTAAATATATATTTTAAAAAATACAAAATGGATGCTTAGGGGAGAGGGAGGGAAGGGGGTATGGACAGGGTTTTTTATGGGGAGGGTAAGGGAAGAAAAAGGGTGAGCTTGAAACTACGTGGGTATCCAGACAGCATTGCAAGGTATGATAGGAAGAGGAAGGAGAGGAAAGAGCATGAAGCCTTGTGGGACAGCAGGAGGGCAGTCTCTGAAGGCCAAGTCTGAGCCGGACAGCTTATGGCAGGAGGCTCTGAAGCCTCTGCTTCAGTTTGCAGTGGGGAAGGCAAGGTTGAGCCTGTTCCCTTGTGAGCAGGAGCCGTGGGTGGGGAACAAAACAGCATTGGGACTCCCCAGTCCACAGCTGGTCCCCGTGACTCCATCCTGGCTGCTGGTCTGTGCCAGGGAGGAAGCTGGTGCTCTGCATTGGATCCTGCTGTGCCTAGCGAGGGGGAGCTCAAACTCCCAACTGCCCTTGTCCTTCACTTGCCTGTATTCAGATTTTTCTTTCATTTGTGTCTGCTCATGTTATTTCTTCTGTGATATAGGCTTAATTTAAGGCCTACAACCCCTCCGCTCTCCACCTTATTCTTACAGTTATTTATATTTATTTTGGTAGCAAAAGTATTTCTCCTGTCCCTAAAAGCTTTTCCCCTGAGGCAACAAATGGATTCGGGGGAGTGAGGGGGATCAAGGACGGAAAGCAATCCTATGAATGTCAGTGTGGCTGTAGGGTAGGATGTGCGAGTCCCTTGTTTGAGTGAAGGGGGAAGGAGCTGAGCTCCTTTACTGGGCAGGAGGGAGATAAAAAAAAAAAAAAAAAAAAAAAAAAAAAAAAAGGCTGAGCTGTCAGGCTTTCAGAGAAGCACTGGCAGTCGTGATCTGCTGTTCAGCTGTTGGGAGCTGGAACTGGCAGGTTTGGTGCAATGGGGTCTGCTCAGCGCATGCACCTGAACACCCAGCCTTGCTCCAGGGGCCCTCTCTGGATGCAGTCTCCTGAGAGCACTGCTGGGTGGAGGAGAACGTCTCCAATGCACCAGGTTGCTGCCCCACCAGGGAGCAGCTCTTTGTCTCTACAACAAATTGGAGAGCTGCTTGCTGAGCAAGTCCTGAGGAAGACTGTACAGATATGGTGGGAACACAGCCTGGAGTAGGGAATGTGGATGTTTGTTTGTTTGTTTCCTGGGGAAGAAAGGAAGGTTTAGGTTTTAGCTTTTCTATCCTGGTCTAGAGTAAAAATCCTGTCCAAACTCCTTCCTTTTTTCACTGTTTTTTGCCTTTAGCTAGTGCGTTCGTGCTTGAGAAGGAGCAATGAAACTTCAGAGAGATGTGACTGTCCTGTTAAAGTGCTACACGTGCTCAAGCTGCGTTTGTTTCACTAGTGACAGAGCTAGAGGCCTTTTTGAATGTCTTAACTGGTGGCACATGTGAAGGCAACACAGAGGAAAAGAAAAGCCTGTCTGAAGATACTGTAACTGTAGCAGTTCAGTGCATATTTATTATGTTCAAAGTTAGTCCCTAGTGGATAAAAGCAATTACATCATTCCTACCACATCTCAAAATACATTTCTATGAAGAGAAGAATGTTGATGTTTTTGGGGTTTTTTTTTTTTGGTGGGTTTATTTTTTTTTTAGTAATTACAAAAGGAGCTAATGAGTTTTTTAAAACATTTTCCACAGCTAAATAATAGTAGTCCAACTGCTACTTAATTTCAAGAAGTTTTGAGAACTTTTTGGATCAGTACATTGTGTTTCTGTCTCAGCCACGTTCAAAGATAACAGCCTTGTTTGCCCACTATGTAATGCAGCTACTCTTCTTCCCCACATCGTCTCTGCTACTTTCAGTCCCTGATGTGGACGCACATTGGAATAATTGGAGTAGGGGATTAAGGTTGGTCGAGCACCTTAGCTCTGGCATTTCCTAAGGCATGTGCATTTGGCCTTGTGCTCAGAGATTTTATTTAAAATAAGTAGCATGTATTAAATAGCTAGCTAAGTGGAAAATGAAGGCATTATGACATGGCACAGTGCTGGTACTCTTAGAAGGTTAGAAAGTGGAAGATATGGGGAGCTGTACTTCTGATACCAGCAGGAGATGCTGCCATTTCATAGAATAGTTTGGGTTGGAAGGGACCTTTAAAGGTCATCTAGTCCAACTCCACTGCCATGGGCAGGGACAATCTTCAACTAGAGCAGGTTGCTCAGAGCCCCGTCCAACCTGACCTTGAATGTTGCCAGGGATGGGACATCTACCACTGGGCAACCTGTTCCAGTGTTTTACCACCCTCATTGTAAAAAATTTCTTCCTTATATCTAGTCTAAATCTACCCTCGTTTAGTTTAAAGCCATTCCCCCTTGTCCTGTCGCAACAGGCCCTGCCAAAAAGTTTGCCCCCATCTTTTTTATAAGCCCCCTTTAAGTACTGAGAGGCCGCAATAAGATCTCCCCGAAGCCTTCTCTTCTCCAGGCTGAACAACCCCAACTCTCTCAGCCTTTCTTCACAGGAGAGGTGTTCCATCCCCCTGATCATTTTCGTGGCCCTCCTCTGGACCTGCTCCAACAGGTCCGTATCTTTCTTGTGCTGAGGACTCCAGAGCTGGACGCAGTATTCCAGGTGGGGTCTCACCAGAGCAGAGGGGCAGAATCACCTCCCTCGACCTGCTGGCCACGCTTCTTTTGATGCAGCCCAGGGTACGGYTGGCCTTCTGGGCTGTGAGCGCACATTGTTGGCTCATGTCCAGCTTTTCATCCACCAGTACCCCCAAGTCCTTCTCGGCAAGGCTGCTCTCAATCCCTTCATCCCCCAGCCTGTATTGATACCGGGGGTTGCCCCAGCCCAGGTGCAGGACCTTGCACTTGGCCTTTTGACCCTCATGAGGTTCACACAGGCCCCCTTCTCGAGCTTGTCCAGGTCCCTCTGGATGGCATCCCGTCCCTCAGGCGTGTCGACCGCACCACTCAGCTTGGTGTCATCTGCAAACTTGCTGAGGGTGCACTCGATCCCACTGTCCATGTCATTGATGAAGATATTAAAGAGTACCGGTCCCAATATGGAGCCCTGCGGGACGCCACTCATCACCGATCTCCATCTGGACATTGAGCCATTAATCGCTACCCTCTGGGTGCGACCATCCAACCAATTCCTCACCCACCAGACAGTCCACCCATCAAATCCATACCTCTCCAGTTTAGAGGGAAGGATGTTGTGGGGGACCGTGTCAAAGGCCTTACAGAGGTCCAGATAGATGACATCCGTAGCCCTTCCCATGTCCACTGATGTAGTCACTCCATTGTAGAAGGCCACTAGGTTAGTCAGGTAGGACTTGCCCTTGGTGAAGCCATGCTGGCTGTCTCGAATCACCTCCCTGTCCTCCATGTGCCTTAGCACAGCTTGCAGGAGGATCTGTTCCATGATCTTGCCAGGCACAGAGGTGAGATTGACTGGCCTGTAGTTCCCTGGGTCTTCCTTTTTCCCCTTTGTAAAAATGGCGGTTATGTTTCCTCTTTTCCAGTCAGTGGGAACTTTACCAGACTGCCACAACTTCTCAAATATGATGGATAGTGGCTTAGCAACTTCATCCGCCAGTTCCTTCAGGACCCGCAGGTGGATCTCATCAGGTCCCATGGACTTGTGCACCTTCAGGTGCCTTAGATGGTCTCGAACCTGATCTTCTCCTACAGTGGGTGGCTCTTCATTCTYCCAGTCCACGCCTTTGCCTTCTGCAGCTTGGGYGGYGAGGCTYGAGCACTTGCYGGTGAAGACTGAGGCAAAAAAGYCATTGAGTACCTCYGCCTTCTCCATATCCCRGGTAACCAGGTCTCC
Organism: Phoebastria nigripes; assembly: GCA_035582835.1. Taxonomy (NCBI): domain Eukaryota; kingdom Metazoa; phylum Chordata; class Aves; order Procellariiformes; family Diomedeidae; genus Phoebastria; species Phoebastria nigripes. Next base: position 310,509 of record JAYKAV010002618.1, on the reverse strand, counting down.
CGTTTCATTCCAGAGAGGGCCCACATTTTCCCTTGTCTTCCTTTTATCCCTGAYGTACCTGTAGAACCTTTTCTTGTTGCCCTCRACGTCCCTGGCCAGATTTAATTCTATCAGGGCTTTAGCTTTCCTAACCTGATCCCTGGCTGCTCGGACAATTTCTCTGTATTCCTCCGAGGCTACCTGTCCTTGCTTCCACCCTCTGTAGGCTTCCATTTTGTGTTTGAGTGTGTCCAAGAGCTCCTTGTTCATCCATGCAGGTCTCCTGGYGGTTTTGCCTGATTTCCTCTTTGTTGGGAGGCATCGCTCCTGAGCTTGGAGGAGGTGATCCTTGAATATTACCCAGCTTTCTTGGGCCCCTCTTCCTTCCAGGGCTTTGTCCCATGGCACTCTACCAAGCAGATCCCTGAAGAGGCCAAAGTCTGCTCTCCTGAAGAGAGCGTAGTGAGCTTGCTGCGCACCCTCCTCGGTGCCCTAAGGATCTTGAACTCCACCATTTCATGGTCACTGCAGCCCAGGCTGCCCTTGAGCTTCACATTCTCCACCAGCCCCTCCTCACTGGTGAGAACAGGGTCCAGCATAGTGCCTCTCCTCATTGGCTCCTCTACCACTTGGAGAAGGAAGTCATCATCAACGCATTCCAGGAACCTCCCGGATTGCTTATGCCCTGCTGTGTTGTCCCTCCAACAGATATCGGGGTAGTTGAAGTCTCCCATGAGGACCAGGGCTTGTGAATGTAGATTTGGCTCAGGACTGCTGCCCTCTCAGAGGGCAGGAGGAGAAGAGAGATTTAGGGGTGGGTTTGGGGAGATGGTGGTTGTTGCCTTATATTCCAGCCTATCTCTGACCATGGTGCAGTCTCAATTAGTGTTACCAGCTCTGTGTTGCTCCCCTCTCACTTTGCTATGTTGCAGTTTTTGTGAGGTGGTGCAAAATGTACTGGCTTTGCTTTTAAGTTTTTGCTTGCAAAGAAACAAGCAAGAATTTAAAGCTAGATATTTTAAACAAGCAAGATATTTTAAAAAACATAACTTTTTAACTTTTTAATGAAATTACTTTTACTTTTTGATTAAATAGACTCCATGTATGCTGGTATATGATCTCTCCCTTTGAGCCAGGAATGCATGCAGTATGGTGGTCCTAACTTTATGCCAGTGAGAAACTAATTTATTGCCTTTTATTAGTTCATCTATCAGTCACTTTTCTTATTAAAAGTGTGACAATGCTTTGAAGTGATATACAGCTCTTTGTTGCTGGGATGTTTTCTGGAATCGTCACCTGCAGTGGAGCGTTGCATGCTACGCTCGCAAGAGTTTCCAGACTGCAAATACTGATTGCACATAGCAGGGTGCCCAGTATGGCGAAATCCTGGGGTAAATTGGCCCTATGYTGTAACTGGTTACCTTATTTTATTAATGTACAGTCATTCTGAGAAGCCTAAAGGATTATTAGTAATAGCTCTGTAAGAGGGATATAATAAATTGAGCCTGTGTGATCTTGTGTCTTTTAAAATATAGGTAAGCAGCTCATCATTTTGCTTCCTTACGTAATATTGTAGGAAACTTTTTACAAGTCCAATCTTATCTGTAGATGTTGCAGTTCATTACATTTAAACAGTTTTAGTGTCCAGAAGAATTATCCATTTGAAAAGCTAGACACTTATTAAGAATAATTTGATCACATTATTTTGTGTAAGAATTCAAACAAAAGACACCTCCAAAGATCCTCTCCCCCCCGACGCCCTGCTTCTCCCCTTCCTCCTTCCCATACAGTCTTCCAGGCTTCCTTCTGTCCATACATCTCTTCCTGCCCACTCTCCAGACACAAGTGTCATTTTATTGTATGGGTAAACATCAGGGGTGATTTTCCGATCTCTCCAGATTTCTGCTTTTGAGAAGTGGTGTGATTTTACCAGGAAAGCTAGACAATATTACACAGAAAAGCTCCCTTAATTTCTCTTGCTTTCCCATTCTCCCCCACCCCGAGCCAAAAAACCCGGCTGATTTAGACTAATTATTTCAAATGCAGTTTGTAAAAGGACACTAATACTTTGCTGTATCCCTGAAGGTCATCTAAGCAATCTATAGTTAAACATTCATGTGGGACACTCTGGGGGAAACAGTAAGGGATGACTATAATGGAAACACTGTCAGCTAAAATGTGTGCTCATGCTCAAGTCTTCATATGACAAACCAGGATAGTGTAGTGTTCCTGTGGTTTTACAGCTCTTCCTTAAATCTGAATAAACTATAGTTTGCAGACCCAACTTCAACATCTTCCATGCTGGAGAATGGTATGTGATCTAGGACTGGAATACTCAAACTGCTTCTTCAGCACTACGATCCTCAATCTCTGCTGTGTTTTATTAAGGGGGAAAAAAAAAAATCTGTGCATGATCTTGTGTCATTAAAATGTGCTGGGTGCCCAAGGTGTTTCTACGTCTGTTCCTCTAGCAGCTTTTCCCCTCAAGTGATTATGCTAATTAGTGTTTGATCAGATGATTAAATTATAATTCGATTAATCCTATGTGCTAAATGCTCTGAATGCGTTTCCATCGCCTGAATGCCTTGTGCTTAAGTGTTCCTGTTTGCAGCTTGATATGAGGCTCTTGCCTTTTCCTGTACCTAATGGATTTTCTATATTAAAACCACTACGGTTCCTTTTGACGTTGGGAAACAGAGGAAAGAGCTTTTTGTTTTCCTACTCTACAGAACAGAACCAGAAATATATAGGTTCCCCCTAGATGATCTGACTGTTCCTAGGGATTAAAAAAAAGAGGGGAAAAAAGGGTCCAAGCTTTTTTTTCCTGTTAATATACACACACCTCACATCCCATTCACAACTTACCAAGGCAAAAAACTGTGGTACGGCTAAATCCTCTATCTGTTTCCATTCTGAGTGCTATTTTCCCCAAATAATTCTCCCTTTTTCAAAGCTGAAATATATTTTGGTCCAGAAGACCCTCTTCTTTACAGAACAAATTGTTTTCTCTGTGTGGGGGGGGGGGGGGAGAGAGAGAGAGAGAAGGTTGTTTTTCCTCCTGCTACCTGCTTTCCCCTCCCTTTTCGTCCAGGTTTATTTTTGCATGTCATCTGTAGGAAATAATCTCCAGCAAGGGTGTAGAACGGAGAACACACTGAATTTATAACCTTGGTGCCACTAAGARATTAATGCTTAGCTGCAGCATTGCTTTCTTTGTCTTTGGGTTCCTGCATTTTTAGGTTATCTAGTTTCATGTGACTAGGTTCTACATATTGGAGAAAAAGAAAAACAACAATACAAAAAAACTTTTAAAGAGGAGGTACTTTGGCTTTGAATATTAAATATAAACAGGAGTTACACAGCTAGATGTGTTAACTGACTTCTCCATTTTTGTGGAGGTAGACACCAGTGTCTTCCTCTGTCAGAGACTATTTGATAGTAATGAGTGTCCTGAGATCAGAGAGAGGACGCTGAATTTAAATCCTTTGGTTTGTTTCCAATCTACAGTGCAAAAAACCCCATCATGGAGCAACCTCCCTCCCTCTCCTCCTCTCTCCCTCTCCTGAATTTATTTCAGGGGAAGTATGAGACAGACTGAACATAGGGTTGCCAAGACCTGTCTAGGGGGATTTTGCTTTTCTGTACCCCAGGTGTGGGAAGGTAGAGCAAGGGAATAGGGATGTAAAGGATGTTTTCTCTTCCCTCTCCCTCCCTTTGTTTACCTTAAAAGCTGTCAGAGATTCATAGAGCTCCTATAACATCTTATGTCACTCCTTTCAGGCTGCCTAGGAAACAATTTTACCTGTGAGGTGACTGGCATGCTACAATCTATTACCAGCTATAAACCAACATGGGGTAAATGAGTCTCCATAATTAAGGTCATAGAGGCCAAAAGCACCTTCATACTATTGGTCTTTAAAGCGCAGTTGTGTAGCAGTGATTGAATATTGAGATCTCACCAAGCTTATAGCTTAAGAAAATCTATGCCTTGTCAATGAATTCAGCCTCATCCTTTGCCAGGGACCCTACCCTGTGAGTCTCACTCTCACCCTTGGCTCACCAATTTGCACTTCTGCCTCGGTTAGTCGAGTGAGTATCCTAGGCAGTTGTCCCACTTGCTTACTCCCTCCAACCAGATTGTGGGCAGATGTTTGTTCTGTAAACATCTGTGAAGATTTAAGAAGTTACAACCTACAGCTGTCTACTGCTATATGGCTGGGGGGGGGGGGTATTGTCCCTGCAGGTTACCCTAAGAGTAGTGGTTTGCGTGAGTGATCCCTGATCCCTTTCAGTAAGAGGCCAGATGAATGCAAACCTCCTGTTTTAAATTGGAGCTGATATAGTTGTCTGTAAGCAGGACCACTCACATGAATCACTCTGCTGTCATAGTTGTGTGGGGTAGAAACCTCCATCTGGAAAGCAGTGATGACTAGCTGGAGGCAGTAATGCCTTCAACCAATTCAGATGAATAGATCTGGAAGTAGGCTTGTGTCAACATCCCCATTTTAGAACTGGAAGAATTAGGCTAAGCTGAATTAAGGCTCTAATTCTAAATGAAAGTGCTAGCTTAAGATGCTGCTTAGCTCATTCTTTTTTAAAGTTTAATTTCAGATTCATTTCCTGAGTATCCCCATGTGGATGGGTCCTCAGATTCTGCCTAGCCTTGGGTAAGCTACTTAAGCTTGTGACCTGAAGATGTTACTCCAAAATAAGCTAAAATATGTGTGGGAAGCACATTAGATATTCCACATGAACTAGTTGTATGCTTGCTCTTTTGCTTTATGGCAAATGTCCTCTGTTTGATCTTCCACAGCTGACAGAGGTCAGCTTTGTAAAGGTGATCTTGGAGTAGGGGAAGGATTTCCAGGTAGTAAACAAGTAAAATGGCTGTGGAGGATGAGATACTCTAAACTATTCCCTTTCAAGTCTTTAACTCACTTCCCTGTCTGTGTAACGGGGACACTTTCTATGCCCACCTGGCAAGCGCTCTTTTGGATGAACATAAATATCCTTAGAGCTTTGAACTTCTAGATGTAGAGGAATTCATATTCTGCAGCATGAATACCCTTTTGAAAATGCCATATCTGTTATTGCATCGTCCTTGCGCTTTCCCTAGTAAGTACACATGCTGATAATCTAGCAGCAGAGGTCAGTACTGATTTGCATTGGAGAAGCAAACCTAAGATAAGAAGGAAGGGGCAACCTCTCCAAACCTACTGTATACAAAAATACAACACCTTTCTCTGCTACTGGCATCACCTGCTTAAGTCATGTTTTCCTGTGATGTCCTCATATAAAAACTGGTAACAGTGGATAGGATGACACCTCCCAGGTCCACAAGATGAGCTGTTGCTATTTTAGGCATATAATCTCTTCCTAAATATATTGAGCTCTGCTTCAAATGTATCTGGACTGTACTTAGTCTGGCTTCCCACCTTCAGGTAGTTACATACATATAAAGAGGGATTCTGAAGAGGGTCTCTCTGTAGTTCTGACCTCAGTTAAAGTCTCCTAAGTCTTGCACAGAAGCTTGATGAACTTTCTCTTCCTTTTTAAACTTGGCATTAAAGGTTTCCATATTCTTTGTTGCAGGCGTATGCTGAAACAACCCTTAGTACTAGCAAATTTGTCAGATGGTTGGTGTTCTGCCTGACGCACGTATTGTCCTTTCTGGGAAACAGTCACGCTTCCTTGACTGGTTTTAATGGATGTAAACCTTTCTCTCTCACTCTCTCTGCTTTTCTCCCCGACCTTTGTACTTTCCCAATGTATTTGGGGTTGGCTGGTTTGTTTGATTACAGTTGAGTGTGCTGATTTAAAGTTAGTATCGGCTCAGTTGCTTCAGATCAGGTTGTTCTTCATAGTTGCTGGAGTTGTGGTAGGGTGGTCAGGGCTGCACACGGTTGCACCTGGAAGTGGGGAGAAGAGAAAGAACAGGTCCGCCAGCTGGGGCAACCCCTTCCCTATCATGAGACTTGAAGCCTGTGCCAACAGTGGGGAGACCATCACCCCAAGTTTTCTTCTTGGTACCCTTATCCCACTCACCAGCCTGCCTGTGTATCTAGTTTGCATCATTGACTGCTAAAAACCATTGGTTTTTTTTTTTTTTCCCAGAAATTGCCGCTTGTGTGTTGGACAGTGAGGCATGTGACATGCTTAGGAAAATATTATCAACCCCTTCCTTGTCTTGTTTTTGCTTGCAAGTATGGCTTGTATCAGGTGCAGCTTCAGGCTGCCTCCAACTCCCGTGAAGGTGTAGTCTGGAAGAAATACATGCAGTTAGAGTCCTGTCCAGTCTTACTCTCTGAAAACCTCCTGTACCTTGCAAGTGTCTCAGTTCTCTGCTGTTTGCAATAACTATTCTCTGTATATCGAGAGAGAGAGAGAGGGACAGGAGGGTATTAGAATGAGAAAATGGTCCTCTGGCACAAACCTGGCTAATTTATAAAAAAAAAAAAAAAAAAAAAAAAAAAAAAAAAAAAAAAAGAAAAAAAGAAAAAAAGCCTTCAGCTAATTCTTGGATTTGGGTCCCTGAGCAGCTGACTACATTTGCCATGAATGACAATTAGTAATGCCTAGAAACAACAACTAATCAGAGCAGAAATAAGATCGTCTGGGGAGAGGGGGAAAAAACCAACAAAACCCACTGGATAACCCATATGCTATATTTTCAAAGTGGAATTAGTGAATCAAAACTATTTAGCTACTGTATGCACTTAAACTCTGGACCACCCATGTGTGGAAGATTTTCTTGGCTGGAGGGCACAGAAACTTAAATTTTCCTGTCTTTTGCCTTTTCCTCTTGCATTAACAACAGCTAGTGCAGTACTAGCTCTCACCTCAGGAGGAAAGTCTACTTCCTCCTGCTGTCCTCCCCTCTCCTGCCCAGGGCTGTCTTTGGTGCCATCTCATAGCACTTGTCAGTCCCAACAAATTGGTTTGAAAGTTAGGACAGCAATTCATCTGTGTTTTAACTTACTTTTCTCCTACCGTTCCCCTTTCTGTCCTTCCCCAGTCACACCAGAAATGTAAATATTCAGGGATGATCCATCCTCAGAGATGACTAAAACTGAATAAGAAATTTTACTTTAGCTCTGCCAGAAAGAAGCTTGGATTCAAACACCTGGAGTGAGTGACTTTTATTCCCTCTTGGAAAAACTGACTTAATGAAAATAAATGTGCTTCTACAAAGTCAATATTTCTTTCAAGTTCTGCCTGTGCTTTCATCAGCTTGGGGTGTGTATGTGGGAGAATGGTTAGAAAGAATATTCAGAAAAATGCTTTCTGGCAAAGAAAGAGATCACAGATCAGATCAATGAAATTTCCACGGAAAAGAGAATTGAAGTGATTTAATTTTATCAACCAGAAATCTTACATCTGGGACCAGTTATGTTTTACTGGCAACTCTAGCAAATAAACTTCTCTGAGAAAATATCATAGAAAAATAATTTTGTAAAACCTCAGAAACAAAGTCTGGCATGCAATTTCAAAATGAACATACGTACTTCTATAAAACCATTAACATGAGTGACTTTTGATCATGACAGACTATAACAAATGTGAAGGTCCTAGCACAGTGATGTTTCATTAGTTGTGCTGTGGTATGTGATCATAATGTGCAAATGTTCGAGAAAACATGTCCTTTCTCAACCGAAGTTCTTAAGGGACAAGTCATGTCAACAGCAACACATTAGCAAAATAGTGAAAATGTACCTCTTACTTGAATTATTTTTCCTTGTCAGTGTACCCAAACCATTTTAATCCTCTCATTTATGAGACCCTGGCCATTTTATTACATTTGATTAAAAGTGGCTGCATTAGCCCTCAAACCCTGCACAATTTGACCTGAACTACATGAGGAATTGGCACCTAAAAGAGTCTGTTAGGCCTGTCCTCCTCCCACATAGCCATTCAGGCATAACACAGTTGCTTTGTATGTGTTGGGTATAAGCAGTTGGTGGTGATCTAGTGTACACTTTTTTATGTGTGTAAGTGATCTTTTGGGATTTATTCCAAGATAAGAATGTTATATAACCACAATTGATGAAGTCTAAGTACTGTGGCAAAATCAAGACTCCTTTCTGGATGGTGCTACGGTAAATATTAACACCTGAAGGACATGCATTTGTGCTTCTGGAAAGAGGCCTCTCTATATATACAATTTTTTTTTTTTTTTTTTCCTAAGCAGTAAATGCAGCTGGAAATGCTTTTCAAGTCTTCTTTGTATGTGAATTTTCACTGCTGACCTGTCATAGCCAAAATTCCCTCTGCCTGGAATGGGCAATACATGGTTTGTTCCATGTCATAGAAAGCTGTGGTGCTCCAGAACCCAGGAAATAAGATTGAGGCAGCATTCTAGCCTCCTGAGATATTCCTAGGTAATAAACATTAATAGAGGTACTTGATTTTGTGCACTGTCGTCTTACAGAAAAGTCCTAAATATGCTAGTACACGTAAAAAGGAATTGCTTGTTCTTGACTGTAGCTCCTTGCTTTTGGGTCTGGCTAACAATTGCATTTGTCATTACCCAGTTGCCCAATTCATTAAGAAATTGATTGGAATATGAAACGCCACATAACATAGTATTAAATAATGGCTCACATTTGCTAGCCTGCCCTTCTCTTCCTTCAGAAAAGAAAAAAGTGATGATTAAGTCATCACACTTGGTCAATAAACAAAGAAGTTTATTATATGACCATTTCATAGAACTACTAAAAAAGAAGGCATATAGGATTTTGCAATTTTTTGTTCATAGTTTGTGGTCTAATTTATGTGACTGAAGAAAAAACCCCACCACTTTATAGACTACTGATATACTATTAGACATACTGATTGACAAGTCATAAGTAGTGCTCCCAGCAACATTTTAGTTCTGTGGATTTACAGCACATTATCACTTATGCTATCTGGTAAAGATTTAAAACTGGTGCATTTTTAGAACCTGAAACAGGAAAAAATGTGACTAAAATAATTACCTCTGAAATGTGTATTACTAGCGTTATCAAATCCTTATTTTAGCAGAAGTATGTATTGGTGTTTTAAAACTGAGTACCATTTGACATAAAGTTTCAGTGGAAATATTTCTGCATTGATTTTGAAACTGTATTTGATCTTAATGGCTCCGTAACTAGGCAGAAGAACAGTGTTAGGTGGCTAGGCATTAAAGCTTAGAAGACCTAAGCTCAAATCCCTGCTTTGCTACGTGTTTTCAGATGTGATGTCAGGGAAATCTACTTGGCTTGTACGGCTGCTGGTTCCTCACCAGTTAATAAAGAGGGTGTTCTTCCTCAAAAGATGTTAGTATAATTGTGCTCAGGAACATGACATGTATACTCCATGCTGGTGATTGCTATATGGAAGTCCAAAAGAAAAAACAATTAATTTACTGTTGAGTGAATCATTACTAAAGAAAACAGAAATGCTAATTTTAAGCAGTATTAGCATTGTTCAGCAGGCACTCTGGAAACCTTGGAGGTGAATGAAGAACGAGTCATAGGAAGGCAAGTAAATAAATTGCCCCTGTGTAGTTTAGTCTGAAAAACCTCAGACAACCCAAACTAGAATATGTGCACATCTAACTGCAATACAGGTCATTGTTTAGAAGGAAATACGTGTTATTCAGGTGAGAAATAAGCTCCCAGGTATCAATTCTATTTTTTCCTCCTGGATCAAGGGAGCTCTTTCAAGGTAATCTGATTTCAGCATTAACTGTGAATTCCGCTGGCTGCCTCTGGAAAGCTGTGCTCCCTGCGCCAGGCAGTAATTGCGTTAATCATCCATTTTTAAATAACTGCATTTGAAGTTAAGTTGAGAATTGCTTTTCAGATCTTTAATTTGCTTTGGAAAAGTGAAATAATTCCCACAAGAGTTGTGCTAATCAATATTCCAAAGGCAAGTAACCTTTGCTAATACTTGAACATGGGATACTCTACATTCTGCTGCTTAAAGAATTTTGGGGGGGGRGGGGGGGGGGGGAATACACCAATTCCATCTGTAATTTTGCAGGTTAATAACTTTTCTGACTGCCAGGCATAGGGGTTTTTAGTCAACAGGAGATTCATCAAGTGCAGAATTGCGTTGTATTGTCTTCCTTTCGTTGTTGTTGTTTTTATTTTAAACCTTCTTGCTAATATAAATGATGACAAATTGCATAGCTGTAAATTTGAAAGTCCCTAAATGGCGTTTTTGTCAAAGCCTTTACACTGAAATGCTTACTTGGAAAGATTTTAAACCTCAGGAGCCGGGGGAGGGGTTTTAATTATTATGCATCATGACACAATGCATTATGCATCATGGTTGTTTTTCTGCTTTTTAAACACTTGTTATGGATGATGAGACTAATATAAATGGACATATAGGGAGAGCTTCTGCAAAACCTTCTTATGATGTCATATTCTGCTTCTAAGGAATTTCAGTACTGCCTTACTTGGAAAAGAGAGGATAAGCAAACTTAAAAAGGCACCTGGAAGCACACTAATAATTAGCTGGCAGGTAGTCATCAAGGGAAAGTCACCTTTTTTTTCAAAGGTGCCCTCCTGGTAAACTGGATAACAAACTCATGTGTTAAAAACTAAGAATGACAGAAGGTGTTGCTGTCTTAAACCTGAGAGTATTTGACCCTGCTTCCATTGAAACCACCTGCAAATTACTACTGATGCCCAGAATTTGCTTTCTTTACCTTGTTTTTCCCACCCAGGCATGCACATTACTGAAAAAGAGATTGGTAGTGGGACTGATTAAAGAGCTGATGGGATACAATAGATTCAGTGCTAGAGCTGCTTGTACTTCTTCCGTCTCCTCGCCAAGTAAACATTTGCTTTTCCCTTGAAACCAACTTGATATTTAGGTTCTTCACAGGTAGAAGAGGAATGAAGGGGAGAATTGTGTATTTATTTCTTTAATAAAGCCTATTTTTTTTAATAGTCGTAGAGATTGCCTAGGTTGCATCCTGTAAAAATTAAGGGAGAGAGGGAAAGGCTGAATAGATATTTAAGGAGTCACAGCAGGCAGTGGATTTGAAAGAGGAAAAAAAAAATTACTGTGCTTCCCCAGAAGGCAAGTAGAATACAATGTTTCATATTTGAGGGTTGGGGAAATGAAATTTCAGTGTCATTGTGGACATCAGAGATGATACTGCTCAGTGACCCACAGACAATTGGCAACTGCATTTGTTTCCTGAGATGCTTATCAGGAAAGTCTCAAATCTGTGTCCCCCCACAACCCATATAACCAGAATTAATTGGCTGGTAGTTGCACCCTGCTTTTTCAAAGGAAAAAAAACCTGTTCCCTTCTCCCTCTACACATGCTGTTTTAAAGGCTGCTTTGGTGCCATGTAGGCAGCTGCTGAGGAACGCGTTATGTTAGTGGGAGGATGGTGTCATCTTCACTGACCAAGCTTGAGCTATGAAGTTGAGTGCCCATATCTGAGGAAGGGCTGCAGCTCAGCCCGGGGCAGTGGTGCCTCACGATCTGCAGCTGGGAACAGAAATCTATCTCCAGGCTGAAACCAGAGGGTACAGAGTTGGGGTTTTGCTATGAGATAGTAAAGTGAATTTGGGTTGTTCTTTTTTCTATATTCACTATTCCTGTTGTTTCCCCCCCCCCCCCCCTTCTTTCAACTTTGTGGTTACAGAATGATAATTATGTCTCCTTGCCCCCTCCCCATACTGCCTAAATTTAATGAGACGGTAATAACATCTTTGGTGTTATGTTTTAGTGTTGTTGTTCTGCAGTAGATTTGGACATAAAAACCTACTGTTTGCCTCCTCACAGGGACCCTGGCTAACCTTCTGTAAAGATGTGGAAAGAAATACTCATGCAGTCCCTTCTTTTTACTGCCAGGTCAGCAAGTGGAAGCCCATGCTCAATAGCAGGACATGCACATGTTTGCACCTGGTCTCACCTATGCTGAGCTAGCAAAAAAGTCAGCTCTAAGATCCTATTATCAGTTGCTTATAGACCTCGTGTCCTTTTTTCTTCTTATATATTTTCAATCAGTAAGAGCTCTATTCTATATCTAGGATGTTTGGAAGAGACTTTGTCATGTCAGCTTATGTGTTGAACTCTTGGCAACTTCCACCACACTGCTGGGTCATGAATGATGATGCTTTCTTTCCATTTCCATTTATTTTGCTAAATACAAGCCTTTGAAGCCTTCATTCATAGCACTTCTCTATGTTCTCCATATAGGATCTCTCCTTGGTTGTCCTACTGAAGTTCCCTACCATGTCCTACAGGTACTGCCACTTGCTCTTTGTGTTGTGCTCTTACCTTCCTTTGTGTTGAAATGCCCTCAGTTTCACAGGAGATCTTTGTTTAAACTTCTGATTCTTCTACAGTCTTCTCATTGGAACTCCTGCATACCCAGGAAGAAGGAAAGGAAATAGGAGTAGAGAATATGAAGTAAGCAACAGGATGTAGAAATATGGCTTTGTTTTGTTTTGTTCAACTCTATTGCTCTTCCCCTTCTCACTCCATCCCCCCATCTGTCAATGTTGTTATGCCACAGTTTCTCAGAGATTTCTTCAAAAAGAGAGCAGGTTCATAGTTGGAGAAAAAAATCAGAAACAAGATTTTAACTGTTACGTTTCTTCTGGTCCCTCCTGCACCATTTCCTTGATGTTCAAAACCAGTGCACTGCCAGAAGACGCAGATAGTAGTTCAGGTTGTTCCCAAAATCCTTCTGTGTGCTAGGATGGGCTGTCACTTCTGCTGTAGTGAACTGTCTCCTGATCAAGTTGGAAAGGTGTGCTGGGTTTAGCTAAGGTGGATGTGACTTAGCCTGGCCTGGTGGACATACCCAGGTAACCTTCCTCTTCTGTGGAAGACCAGAAACACAAGAGCAGGAGGAAAAACTGTTTTTCCAAGAATGCCAGAGGATATTTTGTGAGGTCCAAGAAAAGAACAAAAAGCCAGGATTGCTTGTTAAGAGGCCAAGCAGGACCTGCTCTGCTCCTCCCACTGCAGGAGCTTGTCCTGCATACCTGTGGGTGAGAAGAGGGATCCTGTGGCCATTGATCTTTATGCTAGCGAAGGACAGGGAAATTTCTTGGGGTGAAGAGAACGCTACAGAGCTGTTAGAAGGGAAAGCTAGACCAATGGTATGGCTGCAAAATCCAGCCAGCTTCAGCTCCTTATTCCTAACTTTGGGAGGCATCAGTTGCCCTGCCCCAGTTTTGCAGTCCCTCTGTTCTTGAACACAGGGGTAGAAGCAATTGAATGGTACTAGCTTGACCTAAGGAAAACCAGAAACCTGGGCTGTCCATGTTTTCCTCTTCCTTGTAGGGGTTGCTGAAGAGATTTATTCTCCTTACTCCTCCTTTTCCCATCTTCCTATTCTGAAACATGGATCCTGTTTTTCTTGTCATCACCCACCTCCTCCTAATAACAAAAGAACACATTGAAATGCAGTGACACTTCATCTTGAGCTTTATGAGTAGCCAGGTTTTCTGACATGTCTGTATACTCAGCTCAAAACCTGTCTTTGAATGCAAATGCAGCGATATTCATASATGGGAAGTTTCTGGACAATACTGTATTCTAAAATGCCTGCTGTCACTGGAATGGATTCCCTTACACCCTTCTTTTTAACAGTAGTGGTGTTTGTTACCTTTTAGCAACTTCCACATAGGGTTGCTCAATTCTGACATACTTCGCTTAGCCTGAGGTTTCTTAATGTGTCCTGTACAAAACTTAAATCCTTATTGTTTTCAGGCACTACCAGATGAACCAAAGGAAATGCCAATACTATGGAAAAACTCTTGCTAGTGTACAGGAAGATTGTTCCCTCTTCACTGTACCCCTGCTGTTTAGACATTTTTTTTAGGCTGTAAGGAGATTTGAGAAGAAAGTGTAAGGAGGATGCATTGCTGTGCTGCTTGCTCAAATTTGAGCATATTCAGCACGTGTGCCTTGTTAGTTTGGTCTTGGTCCTATTGAACTCACGGGATTCTTTCAATCTACTTCTGTAGGAGCTGGAGAAAGCTGATGGTAGTAAATGGTTTTACAAAGAGCTATACTTTTTTTGTTTGTCCTTATAAATATTTTATGGCATCATGGCTCTGTAAAAATGTTGTAGTTTTGCATAGTACATCTAAATAAGAGTAAGCCTCCACAAGGTATTTTTTTCTCTGTGCATGAAAAGAGAAAAGAAGAAGAGAGAGTTAAAATGCATAATGAGGCACAGCATGTTTCTAGTGCTGGGTGACCTGTATTGTTGTTATAAGATTTAGTAGAAATGTATACTAGAAAAAAAAAATCCCTTCCATAGTATTTAGACTGAATACTAACATGGAAAGTTAAGCTATTACTTGTGTGTGATATTCAGGCTGGCAATGGAGAGAGCTGCGAATAGTAGCCAAAGATTAAATGACATACCAAGACTCAGATTCCTTTTTTAACCCTTACAACTTTCTCAACTTGGTGAACTAGCCTTTTCCATTGTAAAGATTGAGTAAGATTTCTTGTAGTTTTTTCTATAGACTGCTTACAATTTTTTTCTGTTTGCTTGTTGGTTTCTTTTTTTTTTTTTTTTTTTTNTTTTTTTTTTTTTTTTTTTTTTTTTTTTTTTTAACCAGCTAGGGAAAAATTAAGTTCCAGTGAATTCTTGTTCCTTGATTACTTTATGACAAATAGCTTTGTTTCAGAATCTGCCTATACTGAGCACAACATGGGAGTGTGTGACTAGAAGTGAGGATCGAAGAAAGGCTCTATCCAATTCTTTTTGATTGAAGAAAAATGTTCACAGAACTTGCCTTAAAAAAAAAAAAAGAGAGAGAGAGAAAGGACACTCATTTGGACAATTTCTGACACTTTTTCTTTTGATTTAATTAGAAACTTTTTGTTTGGTGTGTGCAAAATAAAGCCTCCAGTTTTTATTAATTCCTGACTGAGAACTATCTCCCTCCATTTTAGGAATACTACCTAAAAGTTTTAGTCAGATGAAAACGGCATACTGAGCATAAGCATTAAATAGGTTTTTACATAATTAAGAAATGAGCAGCAGGCTGTGACTTTGAATGTTTGCAGCACAGAATGGGGATTCTCCCATTGCTGAGATTCTATTAAATTTGACAATGAGAGAATTCATGGTTGACTTGTGCTTGGTGGTCTGTCAAGTCCGAAGCCAGTGCCATTTATTGAGGTTTATAAACTCTTTATAGAAGCTAGATCTTCCTTTGCACAGAAACACTGTTTGGTACTAAGATTTACCCCCTTTCTGACTTATCACCTGTGCAGTTAAATTGAAAAGTAGAAGACTTTGGGAGATGGAGAATGAGTGCCTTTGCCAAATATATCTGATTGTGTCCAGTTTGCCAAGTTAAGCAAAACATTTTTAACATGGGGAAATTAAGGGGGGAACAGCTGTTTTCAGAGGATAAAATATCTGGATGCACTACTTATGCAGACAAATGCTGTGACAAAGTAGAGGAGAAATCGATATTTTTGAATAGATTTCTGAATCTATTTCTTGCTGGCATGCTGGAATGTTTTCTCTACAAAAAAAGGCTAATCCTCATTTTTTTATTTGCATGGAAGTCTTGAGGTGCTCTGCACTATGCAAGGGCTGGGCAATTTTATCTATTACTGATGGATTTTGCTTGCTTGTCAGCTGTTGTAAACAATTATAATTGAGCTGACAGTTACTATACTTAAATTTTTAGTTTCAGGACATATACATTTCCAATAAAACTATATTTTATTCTTTAAAATACAGTTCTCATGAGTTCTGTTCTTTATCAAAAGAACTCTTTTTCTTCTCTGCTTTCCTTGCACTCCCTTTCTTTTGACCTCTCGCCTCTTCCCTGGAGAAAAAAAGCCTTGAAGGCAAAGTTAGGGGACACTCCGGTGGAATTCGTGGCTACTGAATGAGCTAAAAAGCAAACGAGATGAAAACTTTGTTTATGTATCGGCAGAAATGGGCAAAAGTAGTCTTTAGAATTAGAAAGGCTCCATCAGGAACTTGAAGCTGTGATACTTCTCAGTGTCTAGAGGGCGAGAGGTGACGGTTTACCAGCCTTAACAGATGCAGAGAGTACCATTGTTTTGGGTCCTTAACTGTCCTCTGCAACTACAGCTGTATGATTCTGTCATCAATTTTGACCTACAAACCCAATATAACTTGCACCCACACACTTGTCACCTAAGCAGCAAATGTAGAACTGACCTGCTTAGCAGTTCTGGGAAGTCATGCAAGCAGTTGCTCTGATGCCTGCCGGTCGGCTGACCGGTCTGATCGGGGTTATCAGGTTAGTCGGTGATGATCCAGCCCCAGCACACAGGCCGGTGCCGCAATGAAGGATGAGGTGGGCTGCACTGGCGGGCCACTTGCTTCTGTTCTGAGATGCAAACCACAGTGGGACTGCTCCCAGCTAGATAGGACACGGCAGCCGTGGCCACCACCAGCAAAACTCTATGCTATTGCTTACATGCAATGTCTTCTTCAAACTTTTCATCTGCTTGGTATTAAAACGGACACATCTAAATCATTCTGTGCATTTTTAAAATATGCTTGTTTTAATGTGAACGTTTCAAAAGTATGCACTCTCTCTGGTGGCATGTTCCTGTGTGTGATGCTTGTTTCTGACAAGTATTTTGTTAGACTTGGAAAAAATGATTTGAAGTATTTATATCCTTTTAACAAAATGATATCTTTTTCTAAATTGCTGATGTTGTTATACTTTAAAAAAAAAAAAGCAAAATACGCTTAAGTTTGTACCAGTAAAAATTCTTTGCAGATTCCCAGTCTCAAAATGTGGCAAAAAGGTATACGTGGATGGCTGCAGAGAGAAGAAGGAGATGGGGTAAAACTAAACTGTACTTTTGATTCACAGTAGCTCTTCTGTTGCCTAATCCAAATTATATATAGAATCATAGAATCATTTAGGTTGGAAAAGACCTTTAAGATCGTTGAGTCCAAATGCCTAATTATGTTGCCTGGAGCTCCTGTTAATGTTGCTGAACTACATGTATTTATCAGTTGAAGAATAGGCTCTGTTTTATACATCTAAATAGATGAATATTTTAAATGTACATTATGTGATTTGTAGAGGCAGTATCATGTCAAAATGACAGGGTGGATGAGAGATGGATGATTTTTCTGGAGCCTGTAATATGCTACCAATTAATTCTTTCGAAGAGTGACTCTTAGTAACCTGAAATTGTTACTGTGTGATGGAAAGTCACTGCTCTGCATCCTTATTTGTGGTCTTCACCCAGCCTGTAGGTTGTGTGCTGTTTAGGGTGCACCCACAAAGGCAGGACGAGTGGGAAGTTGCCCCTGGTAATAAAAAAAAATACCTCTTTTCACCAAGTAATCTGGCTCTTGACCAGATTGGGTGTTTGAGGAAGCCTAAGGTGTCACTTGTATGATTGCATCATAGGTGCTTGCAAATACATCATCTCTCCAAAGGAAACTTCACCGATTTGCTTTAAATGTTGTTGTTGGGCTTTAAAACAATGGAGATTTGAACTCTTAAGTAGAAATAAGGAAAAGGACTGATTGGAGTATTGTGATATTTTGAATATACTTGGGCGGAAGGATCTGAAGAGATACTGACTTTTGTTGGGGAGTGGATTTCCTTCCTGTCTTCCCCTGACGCTTTCCCCTCCTTTTCCTTATAACCATAGAATTTGAGCTAGTATGAAGGATCACCTTTTTTTCAGCACTTAAAAATCAGTGAGAAGACTTAAAAACTGCCAGTTGTGGTCCCATCTGTATCTATTTGGACTGCAGGTCAACTGTATGATCTAATTAAAACAAAGAAAAAAGCAAACCACAAACAAACAAAAAGGCTTTTTCCTCTAAACTTCTCTAGTGAAGGTGTCCAGACGTGAGGGAGCCTTCTACACCTTTCTACAGGTGCTTTAGTTTCATAACAGCACTGGACTGTGTTCTGCAAATTTCGTTCCATAAACAAAAAAAGCCAACGATGCTGTTAAGCTGTTCTCTTTTGACAAAAAAGACATTGACTTCCACCCCTGCCCCTGCTCCCCTTACCCAAGGAAAGTTCTCTCTTATTGTTTTGAATGGGAGATTTGTCTCCGAGGCCAATGTTCAGACACAGTGACTCAATTCCACAACATCATCTTCAAGTCTTTTAAAAAAGTCAACTCTTTAGGTGAAATAATTGTTAACTCTGTTATGCAAGATTTAAATTTTTCTTTTTGATATGATTTACACTGTTCTATTAATTATTGCTATTATCTGTTTCATCATTCCTCAAAATTCAGCAGGATTGCAACAGCAATCCACTGGGCTAGCTTTAGCGTTGGACACTACTTCGTCTTGCCCCAGCAGTTAATGCATGTTTTGCTCGGGTACTCTCTGAGTTTCAAAGATGCCTCCACCAATTTGGATGCTGAACGGTGTGGTACAGGGGGTCTCCAAGTGTTTATGACTACTCAGTTTCATGGTGTTATTTTGGTCTATTTCTGCTTGAAAGTGTCTTTTAAAAGCTGAGAAGTATAACGTGGTACAAGTTGAAGTCAAGTACCAATATCACAAGACAGTTTCTTCTTTTCCTTTCTTTCCATCCTACCTTCCATCCTTTCCTTTTTTTTTAATGCAAGAGAAACATGAGTGGCTGATCACCTTGAGTTGTCCCCTTGTAACCAACAGGATTATGTCTATCATGTACAAGTCGATATAAAACCTTAATCCACTATATAAGGCTACTTGCCAGGGAGTCACTGTGAGAAAGGGAAGCATAAGTCTTCTCCCCCAGCAAGGGGAGCTCTTCAGTGTTTCAGGGTGGCTTCTGCAGCTGCTGGTAGAACGAGGGGTTCAGAATCAAACTCTAAATCTGTGACAACAAAAATACCTGCAAATGATAGGAGAGCACTTGAAATCCCTCCAGCACTGTACACCATCACCAGGCAGACTGCCAAAACCACAGCTTTTTAACTAAACAAACAAACAAAAGAAGCCCTTAGGCCATGGAACAAGAAAGTTTGTGCTTCTAACAAAGAAAAACAAAAATTGTTTTTGGAAAGGTAGGGTTTATGTAACCAGCCGAATTAAGACATTGTAGTACCTGAGGGCATGGGAATCCCTACGGGTTGTTTGCTTCAAGCCTTATTTACATGAGGATCTGTAAAACTATTCTTGACCTACATAAAGCATCAACCGTAATAAGCCTTTATTTTAGGAGGAAGATTCAATAGGAGATTGTCTGCTTTGAAAACATTTCTAATATGGTGAGGGAAACATCAAACAAGATTACATCAAAAAGTGAAATAGAGCCCCCCTAAGGGGAGGAAGAACTGCGTGCAATTCTATATAACTTTCACATTAGAAATAAACAGTGGAATATAGCAGCTTCGCATAGAAGGGCTGAAAATCATATTTATTTTTTAGAAGAATTGAATTGTTCTTGCATTTCAGGTATGGCAGTATGGCATATCACTCACCTTGGGTTCAGATTTAGTTGTGTCCTACAGAATTGTCCCCCTCATGTTTTCATGGTTGCTAAAAATTCTGAGCTAGCTGTGACAGTAAAACATATGCTGTGGAGGAAAGATGGGCCCCCAAATCTGAAGTGATCTGTTTTCATTGTCCTTCACTTTCTATTTGGTTTTCCTGCTGACCTTTAGCATCCTGACACTCAACTGATTCACTCTACTCACAGGATGTGTTTGGGAGCTATATTAAAAAGGTGGTGATGGTAGGTATATAGCTGAGTTTTCTCTTGCTCTGTGTTTTGGGGAGGAGTGAGGTCTGTAATTTTTTTTTCTCCGCCCCCCCCCGTGTGTGAGATAATGGTGCAGTGAGCCTTTGTGGGCAGCAACAGTCAGGGCTTCAAACCTCATGAGGACCCAGTGATCCCTGGTGCTGGGGAGCTGTAAGCCCCCATGGAGAGCACCTGTATGAGCTCTGATGTGCTGGTGAGCTGCGGCTGCGGTGAGGAGCAGGGCAGGCAGCGAGAGAGGGAGCTGCAGGAGGTTTGCTGTGAAATGCTTCCTGTTAGCTCAGGTCCTGGGGCCATGGCTGTCTCACATGAATGATGTCAGATGTGGTAGGGGTGAGGACTGGGGATGTGTGGTCTCGTGGAGCCAATGCAGAAGTGGTGTGTGCGGATAGCTAATGCTTGAATCCAGCAGGTGAAAAAGGAGTGAATTTCTCACAGGACAGAGAGTAATTTGAGGGGATCAGAGGGGTGGCATAGGGAGTGCTCAGGTTATCATGGCTGTTTGCTGGATTTGCACTTGTCCAGGGTCCCTCTGGGCTTGCTGCCAGCTGGGTGAATGTGAAGCTGAGCCCCCCAAGCCGAACCCTGTTTTTCACGTAAAGCTCTGTCCTCCAGAGCTCAGCGTGCTGTCTGGGGCTGCGAAGGACACCTTCCAGCTACACTGGGATACCTGCCTGCAGCCTGCCTCGAGCTGGGAGTGCATGGGGATGCTGCCGCTTTCCCCTCTGCTCAGCTGATTTAGGATCAAGAAGCTCAATCCTCCTCTCTCCTTCCTTGCAGCAGCACAACCATCCTTCTGTGCACCACAGTCGCGTTTGCTGGCCAGGGGAGCCTACCCTTTCACCGCGTGCTTGCAGCAGAGGGTATTGCACCTTCCATCACACCCCATGCATTAATTTTGCATTAGTCCTATGTGACTGGTAGGCTTATTTCCTCAGAGCAGTAGCGTGCATGGTTCGCTTCCTGGTGCAAAGAGGGAAATAGCAGGCGCCAGCCCAGCGAGCACCGTTGGAGCTGCGCAGCTTTGCTTGCCCCTTCCTGCTCCTCCACTCTTTGCTGTAGCTGGAGCTCCTTGTGCTGTTTTGTAAAACTTGGTATTTCTTGAGAGATACTCTTCTCTAGCTTCTATAAAACATGGCTATCTTTGTTATTGGTTTTTAATGGTTATCATAAAATCCTGATTTCCCCCCCGCCCCCCAATTCAGTGGTGCAGATTTTAATACACCTTTCTGTTATTCTTCACATTAAAGTCTTGTTGGTTTTAAGTGAATTGCAGAATTTAGGCATGGTATTATAAATATTAGAAAATCTTAAAGTACCTCTATATGAAAAGTAGGGTGTTACTGCATGCCGAGATCTTACCAGCTTTGCAGTATTTGCCACTTCTTGAAACCTCAGATTTTGAGTTTAGTGATTTATACAGGAGAAATACAGCTTTTGTTGCACTGTTACTAGACACCTTGGGAGAAAATGAGGTTTAACAATTTCTAAACCCTTCTTTAAAAATAATACATTTTGTGAAAATTATCCAGTCCTAATTTTTTTGGTGTTTTTGTTTGTTTGTTTTGATTTTTTTTTTTAAATGTTTCTCTTGTTCCATAAGTGCAGCATCTTTTATTGGTCTCTTACAGAAAAACCTTTTTAAGCTGCCTTGGATTTTATTGCACAGCATAATACTTCTTCTTTTCCTTGAAAAGGCCCACCTGTGTGTGGAGGACTGTGATTACACACGCCTGTCAGCCTTTGTTTAAAAAGAGGGATGTTTCTGACCCTTGAGACCAGGAAACAAATCTTAAAAACATGATCTCTTGTTTTTAAGTGTAAAAATATCCTTTTTTTTTTCCTTAGGATTTTAAAGCTAATCTTTTTAACTGGGGGCAAAAGGTAAAACTGGAAACCTTATAAAATTCTTAATGTTTTTTTTTTGTTTTGGTTGGGGGTTTTTTTGTTTTTTGTTTTTTTGAGATGGCCCTCCTGGGATTAAATTCCTCCTCCTGCCAGTTATTCTCTCAACACCAGTGTGCAAAAAAACCCCTTCTCCCTATTTCCTTCCAGATAGGGCAAACACGGTAGGACAGCAAGCGTGGTACCTAGTGCTTGGGCTGTGCTGAGGGTGGTTTGGTGCAGGCAGCTGCGAGGAGCAGCTCCCAGTGCCACCTGCCTGGGCCCGTCTGCGCCATGTGGGGAAGTTCTGCTGCTCCTCGCATTGGGTGCAGCATGGGATGGAGCCACCCCCGAAGCACCATCTTGGGAGAAGAACGGTCTGGAAGACCTCCTTTTTCCTATTTTCCTTCAGAAGTTCCTCCTCCCATGCTTTTTGTAAGCAGTTCCCCCTCTTTCCTTTATTCTTGTTCCTCAGGTGAAGAAAAGAAATTGCTCACCTTGCTCAAAATCAGAAATGTCCTGGGGACAACTTTCTCCTCTTGTCCTCAGTGGAGAGGAGGAGGAAACACTTCTGTTTAACTGGGACTGATCCCAACTTTGCCCTCCTCACCTCTACACCTAGAGCCATTTGTACGCATGCAGTCTGGCACATAGCTCTGCCTAATGCCTCTCATTGAAAAGGTTCTAGCTGTCATTTGTGATTTGAGAGGGTTAATGCATTAAAGTCGACCAAGATGTGAATGGGAGTTGTCTGAATCTCTAGAGCAAACTAAAACAAGAGTGACATGAGAAAAGCAGTCATCCAGTGTTGCCTGATGATAGAGAAGGTTTTAAAAATCAAACACTCTAGTATAGCCTGACTGTGCACAGAGAAAAACCTAATTAATTATAAATAAGATGAATAAATAATTTAAATGTATCACTTATTTCTCCTTTATAGTTTAACTCATGAAAAATCATTTCAATTAGAAATTTCAACTCAATCTGAAATGCAGGGAGGCTTGATGGTTCAAGATGGATGTGAAGTCCTTTATGATTTTCCTTCAAAAATGTGAGCTTTCTTTTTTTTTTTTTTTTACAGCTTGGGTGATAAAAAAGAAAAAGGAAAAAAAAAAGATTGCTGAGGGAGACAAAAACAAGCAAAGTTTCCTTTGATAGGGTAACAGAATGTATTTTTAATTTATGAATTAATAAGTATGTTGTGCGCGATGTCCAATTTGTCAAAAATGTCTTGGTTCCCTTAGCATTCATGTTATATGCATGAAATAGATGCAGTCTTTCCCATTAATTATAATATCCCATTTCCTCAAGAGTAACGAAAGATGATTCATTCCTCTCCTCTGGCCCTAACTGGCTCCTTGGTATTACTGATGAGGGTTTTTTCCATTCATTTTTGACCTTGTGAAACTATTTATGTTGGACTCAGTCATGATGAATGCAGTGGGAACCAGGCAGATTAAGGGCGAGAGCATAGAACTAGCAGGCTTGTGTCCCCTCTACTCAGTGATACCACCTTGCATACCACTCTTAATACCCAAACATACCTGAGCTCACTTGGCTCTACTGGAAGATCTTGTACCTTGAAAAATAAGCCTGTTGTCTATAACTATAAAAATAATTCATGATGCTGATATCCCTGATGCTGATTTTTTTACCCCCTCTACTCCTATGTCTTGCTTTTACTAATTTCAAGGGTGCTATAGTTAGGACTGTATTTATTTCTCCATAGATCTATGTCTTCATGTCTTTTCTATTTATTTCCCTCAAGTTTAAAGAGGTATAAGCAGTATCTGTATGCTGATGAATCTCTTCTCAAGCACAAAATATGGCCTAATTGCTTCAAATTACTGCTTTTTGTTTCAGTAAATAGTCTCCTGTTTTGTTTTTCAGTTTCTGTTATGCAATTTTCCTGTTCACTGGGAACTATCGCTATAGTATACGCAAAATACATATATGCTTACATCTGTGGATGGTTGCTAGTGAGATGTATTGAATGTGGTGTGAAACAAAGATTTTATCAGAACTCGATTGGAATAATGCCAAGAGGAGACCAAAATTAGCAGAGATGGAATCGGAGCAGCAGCATCCAGTGACCATTATTGAACAGGAAGGCATGCATAAGTATGATACCTAGGAAAGCAAGATGAAGTTATTTATACAACTGTCTTAARGGCAGTGAGTGATTAGCATACAGATACGTACTTCAGGTGAAATTTTAGCACCAGATAAATAGGCAGTAGTTTTTCTATTGCTTTCCAGAGGGGTGGACATTATTCTCCTGATGTTTTCTATAGGGTGACTGGTTTAGACATTTTCATCTATATCTTTTTATTTAAGATCACATGTTTAAAAAGTTAGGTAACAGGTTCTGTAGACCATTTGGTGATACGGCAGTTTGAGTAAATGAAGCCTACAGTAAGGAAGGGGTGAGAGTCAATCTGAGATCAAAATTAAGACTTTTAGGTGTCTGTCTATCTGTGGTTGTCCATTTGCTAGTCAGTTAGGTGACAAGCTCTGATTGTAGTCTGTGGACAGCCAGCCATTATAGCCAGTGGGGACCAGAGAACTACCCAGTCCATCCTGAGGTAGACCTCATGTTGGGGATTCACTTGCCTAAACTTAGATGGTTAGTGTCCCTTTGAGTTCTGTGCCGTATCCCGCCTGGCCACGAGCAGCTGTCCTGGAAGGGATGAGTCCTCCTGCAGGTTCTGTAGTTACCTGACAGCTCTGTGTGGGTGTCTTATAGAGCACTAATCACCTTTAGGTAGCTGAGTTCTTTCCTCATCTCTCCTTCTCTCTTCCCCTACCTTGAAGAGGTCACCTGCATCTCTCCATACCTGCACTGGAGAGCTAATTCCAGTTTCCATTTGAATTAAGTCTTGTACTGTCTCTTTATGGTACATGGAAGTCTTGATGCCCAACAGACCAGATGTGCACATCTATGTTTAATGATTTGATAAGCCTCTTCCACATTCTATTCTGAATTTCCTGAGAAGAGCTCGTGAGTATGCATTTCTGATGAAGCATTTGATGGAAAAGCATTGTGATTTTTCCTTTTTTCCCCTCCTCATTCAAAGTACATTTTTCTGCAGATCTGGAAAGCCTAATTTTCAGCTTATAAAAGAATCAGACAGGGAATGGGGGTGAGGTGAGGGAGAACAAGGTTTTACAATTAAATTGAGGCTAAAGGTGTACGGGAGGAGAAGTGCTAAAGAATAAAAACTTTTTGCTGTTAGGCTTCCTTCAGCTCTTATCTGATCTGTTGAGGCTTTTAATTCCAAGGGCTTATTGGTAACAAACTTGGAGGTCTGAGATTTTAGCATTTTCCCAAGGCTGTATTATAGACTTATGGATCGTGTGTTAATGATACAAATATTTTGCTTTGTGGCTAATAAAACAAATGCCACTTATGGTAAGTTACCCTGTACGTTTATCTAGTTCAACAGCTGCTTTAATATCCTCTGACAATCATGTTACCCCCTATTACTAGCTAGTGCATGAGAAGCTGCAAAAACATCTCTTGAGAGGTAGTACCACTTCAGGTCATCTGTTCAAGGGCCTACGTATCAACAGGCTGCACTGTTGTTTTTATTGTGTGATAAACTGTCTGGGGAATAGTTTTCCCCTCATATAATAATTCTTCTGATTTCATGATGGGAAGGGTTGGTTGGGTGGGGTTTTTTGGGAGGGTTGGTTAGTGAGGAAAAACAAAGGAGAAAGAAATCTTCATTGAAGAATAACCTATATAGGATACAAAATCATGTAGCTGAACTGTTTGTTATGAATTTGAACTGACTGGGGGTTATTTGCCACCCAGTGAGTACCCCGGTTACAGAGCTGGTCTCTTCACTCGGGTTCAATAATAATTTCTGATGAGCTCTATTTGAAAATGAGCTTCAGCTGGTAGTTTACACAAACTAATGCTCATCAGTCTTGCAAATCTAGTCAAGTAGATCTAATATGGTGAGTCTCCAAGTGGAATATTTTCAAAATGTAGTGTAACCAGTGATTTGTAGCTCTATGTTGAAATCTTGCTATTAATAAGAAACACTGTGATATTGCTAAATTTCATAGGAGGATCTTCTAGCAGACTGAAAGAGAAACAGCAGTGCTGGTTACACTGGGATAGACTGACAGATCAGGACAGAACTCAGAATAATCTCCTGTGGATTTTTTCTTCTCCCTACTGGACTTGAACCAGCAACTTCAAAGCGAGGATGGAAAAAGAAAACAGATAAAAAAAGTTCTGAGGAAAGTGTATGAACTGAGTAGTCTAGGCCAAAATCTTTTCTATAAGAAACATTAAAAGGAATGGATAAAATAAGAATGGATGAAGATTTGGCCAAATTAAATCAAAGCACTTGGGAAGCTGGAGATAGGTATAGGAATAAATAGAATGATGTGAAGATTTCAGAAGTTCAGAAAAAAAATGACTAGCAAGAACATTCTACGCTTTTATTTTCTCACCTTATCTGTGTAGTGTAGTTCAAGCATGGTATAAAGAAAACCTTGAATGCCTGGAGATATTGGAGACCTTTGTTAAAGTCTATAACCAAGCTTCTAATCACTGCTATAACTTCCATCCCCATTATGTTTTTTTTCTCAAAACCATGTTCTGTTTATGGAGAGGTAAGATGACCTCTGAGTACTATGGTAAAATTATGTTGAATTGGACTTTTCTCTAAGGGGTGAAGGTGAATATCGTCTGTAGTGGTTGCATCCACAGGAGCTGCTGGACTAAAGGGAAGGAGTTAATCGCTAGTAGGAAGGCAGATAGTATTACTGCATGGGAGAAAAACTCTAAATTATAGCCAAGATTTCTGCTCCATGCTCCATTGAAAAATAGATGCTGATCTGCTAAATACTACCTGAGGTTAGTATGTTAGTCCTTCTGTGCTTGACCTCAGGCCCTGTAGCAGCATAAATGCTTGGAGAGGTTATATTTTGCTGTTCTGGCTTGGGGCTCTTCCATGGGCAGTGAATGGAGCTCCTAATGCCTCTCGAGTAATTTTACTCACAGCTTTGACGTGAGGCTGTTACATGGCAGGCAGATTTCCGGGAAGTAATTGTGCAGGTTCTAGCTGCAGCCTAGGAGATCATTGCATATTGATTGCATGCTATTGCATATTCAGAAATAAGTTCACCATAGGCCAGATCCCATTAACCTTTTGGGATCTTGGAGGTGAAATGCATTCATTGCATATTTCCTTTTTGTTTTTTCGTTTGCTTTGTTTTCCTTCAGAGAAGTATGTCAGCATACTCATGGTTTAGTTCTTCTGGTAGTGAAATGTTTGTCTGAATCTAGCTTACCTGGTACACAGAGTAGTATGGACTATGTCCCTACCCCCAAAACATTTCCTCCTTGAGCTTACTGAATTTCAAAAAGGTACCTTTCGTTTGAATTAAGTGTAGATTTTAACTTTTGTGTGGTTGTTTCACTTGCGACTCATATTTGTGTGTGATATTTGTGAGAACGTGAAACTGGAGATAATTCCTGTTTCTTCAGCTCCAGCCCTCTGTGACAGCAGGCAATCATATCATCATCACGTAATCTTCCTCTTGAATTTACTGGTTGGGTTGTTTGTCCCTCTTAGTTGTATGGAGAGAACTTGCTTTATTTTGGCTTTAAAACAGTCTTCTAATTTCCACCCCAAATATTTTCACAGCCAGCTTTGTTCTACCAATATTATGCTTCA
Source organism: Phoebastria nigripes (assembly GCA_035582835.1). NCBI lineage: Eukaryota > Metazoa > Chordata > Aves > Procellariiformes > Diomedeidae > Phoebastria > Phoebastria nigripes. The sequence goes on along the minus strand of JAYKAV010002618.1, from coordinate 283,261 downwards.
ACTTAAACATCTCTCCTACTTCTTCAGTGTGCACCTCTCTGATATAATTATGCTTGGAGGAGGACAGTATTTATATCTCTCCATTGACTTCTGTGCATTAGAAATCAGATACAAACATAATTGATCAAAATTAGATGCATTTTCTTCTGAAGAGTATCATAGAGTAAAAAATGAATCATTGAGCATTTTATTTTAGTTCTGTGTGGGATTTGCTGGGCACCTGACACTTAATTTAATTTTGTTAAATATGATATTGAAATACACATGAAAATTGTTTGATAAAACACTGTTCTCTGCTTTCTTTCAATCATACCTTTTAAAAGAATCAACTCTTTTATTTCTGTTTATACCAATTATTATCCCTTTTTAAACAGCTGTTTCCAAATGCAAGGGCAAACACTCATTTCATTTAGTAGTATGTAAATATACTGTTTTGGTTTACAAATGTATCTGTCAGTGCCCTTATAATGATTCCAACACTTATTCTGGCATTGGGGCTCACCTTTTTAGTGCAGGAATGAATATATAACCTCAGGAAATAGGGTGGAAAATTTGCCTGTATCGCTGTATCGTCTGGCATTCTAATCACATAAGCAGTTCATCAGTGCGTGTTAAGGTAGTGGTTGATTTTTACCCTAAAATATTCCCAGTTTTACAGCTGCATTAGTTCCCTTATCAGCCCTCTGCTGTTTTGTAGTTGCACTGTCCCTGATATGACCATTTGTCGTACACTGAGAGAACCTACAACAGCCTCTGTCTGCCTTCTCCTTGCATCCTGTAAAGGGCACAGATGCTGCAGGAGTCTGTGGCAATGTTCCTGAAGACAAAAAATTATGTCTTAAAATTGTGTCATAAAATTATCACTCAAAAGCTATCCTGCTAAGATCATTTTACATCTTGGAAACATGTCCCCATCCTTCTCCATTCACCTGTGTCTCAACTTCAGTTTTAAAATAGCAGTAAATGTTATGTTAATATCTCCCTTAAAATCAATCCTTAATATATGTGTTCATCAGGGTAAAATACAGTACGCTAAAACATTGCTAGCACTGAACATTAACATCAGGAAAAAATGTATAAATTCTACTTAAATGAATATTAAAAGTTGTAATATTCTTTTAAGACAAGTTACAAGTGTATATTCTTTTCTGGGGCTTTGTAGCTCCAGCAATTTTTGTCCACATCCTGCATTAAACTGAGGCTAAATTTTTGATAAGTTTTGCTGTTAATTCTATTATTCAAAGATTAGTGAAACTAATATAACTAAAATAATGGGCATGCTTACAACTCTCTATTAAGGTGTTAGGCATAACATATACTCATTATATTGTAATGTAACACTTATCTCACCTTCAGCATAATGGTATAATAATATTTTTTAAATCATAGTAAGGTATCTAACATCTCCTCTAACACTGATATGTAAACTGATTAACAAATAGATGCTTCTTTTGTCTATATGAATTTTTCTGATGGTATATGAGATTCTGGTTGACCTATATATGTGTCCTTCTCCCTGGTAATCAAATTTCTGTCACAGTACATCTGCTGTGTTCATCCATGGGCCTGCACTTTGCTGGGATTGCCTGTGGAGTTTGAAGGCACTAATAAAGCATATCTTTTTAAGGTTGCCCAGTTTTCTGTTTTAGATAGGTATGTAGTATTTCAATGCTGAGTCCCTCCCAGTGGCAAGAATTCATGTGGAATAAAAGATTTGAAATGAAAGCTTTTAAAATGAACATCTTTTAGTAGTTTTATACTTCTAAATCGTTGTCTCTGCACTTGGAATAACCTAAAAGCATTTATTAATATTTGATGGCATGGTGAAAGCCCTAGGTATGTAGATTTATGGAACCCACAAATGGTTCATCCGGGCTTAAACATTCTTGGTCCCTATCCTTTAGCCAAAGCTGGGTAGGTGTAAAGGCAGGGGTGATGAGGCAAACGTGTCCCTTAGAAGAGGGCTGCCCGTAAGTGGACTCAACCTGATGAAAATATACTCCCTTGCATACTTATTCTGATAACTTGTAGGCGATGCTGGTATGAGATGAAAGCCTTTGCATTGCATTTAGTGAACAATGTCAGAAAAAGTTAGGGTGGTTTTTTGTTTTTTTTTTTTTTTATAGTTTGGCAAAACTTCATAAGAATCTCTACAGATGTTAGCTTGTTGCCTGAGTCTGCATGCTGAAGAAGGGTTTGCTGTGGTTTTGACAGCTAGCAGTAAGATCTGTTAGTGTTTTTGATGGGAGTGCACTCAGACTTTCTAAGATAATGATTTGTAAGAAATTAGATTTGGGATCTGGAAAATTTGGGTTAAGGAAAGGTCAAGGAATTAAAAGATTATTATAGGCAATAAAAACCAGATGGAATACAGCATTATGCAGTGAAGAGGAATTTCTGTCAGGGCAGGGCATGGGAAAGGCAAAGCACCCAGGGAAAGAATGAATGTGGGTTTTGACATTAAAAAGCCAGGACCAGCAAAGCAACTGGTTTCCACATAAAGCAAGCATGAGATACCTTCAGTCTTTGTTTCTGCTGTGTAGGTGCAATAACTGATCTCAGACTGACACCTGTAGTACATGTTACTGTTATGCGCTGGCCTCAGCCATACTGCTTTCCTCCACTAATATTTTCCCATCCTGGTGAGCAATTCAATTTATATACATAAAACCRAAGCTGAGGTACTAACCCACGCAGCACTGCGGCGCAGCACCTTGACCTTACTTGCCTGTAAGCTCATGTGCCAGACGTCCAGGCTAGCCGCATTTCGCCCACCCTTTTCCTCCCCATAACCTCTGTTGTGTGGGGCTGTGGGACCAAGCCACGCAGTTGTGCTGTGCTGTACACACGTGTCCAGAGGCGTTAGCTGCTGGGTGGGATGTGGCGGGGCTGAGCTGCRAGATGTGCTTGGCCTGAGCGTTGTGCCAGTGCCGGCCATGCGGCTCTGTCGTACACCACTGGGGGTAAAGGGGTGGAGGGAAGAGGGGGCGCAGGGTGGGTGGGTACCCCTGTGGGCCAGCAACCAGGCAGCCTGTAGACAGACCTGTTAATCTGTTCAGCCTTGCTGCCCATCAAAGATGAAAGTCAAACTTGCTGCGGGAGCACTGCCTGACTCGGGTCATCCTCGTGCCTATGGGCTTGCACTAGAGAAGATTGCTGCTTGCCCTGGAAAGATTAGGCAAGAGTGACACAATTATATTTTTGTTCTGGCTGTGCTACACAAAATATTGCCAATTACACATTTGTCCTGCTATTTAATTTGCTCTGATGATGAGATGATATGTGCTGCTCATTCTTAATGGGTACGTTTCCTTGGTGCTTCTGCAGGAAATTATTAGGACAGTGTCTCTCCGATTATGTAATGCAGGTTACTTAAGACTATGTATGTGTTGTTGGCTATAATGAGACCAGGGATTAGAAGCAGCATGTGTTCCAGGATAAAGAAAAAGCTTTGGACTGACCCAGAAATAGTTTATTGTGACCTTATCCAGCGATAGGAGAATTTAGGTAAAGGTGAACTTTGGCAGGTGTTAACCTGTAATGTCTCTACTGAGTTCTTACTTGCAAAAAGAGACTTTGCTCTAATCAGTAAGAGGATAAACTCTCTAGAGCAAAATCTTTTGTTTCTAAAATGGGAAATCTATAGGCTGAAACAAAAATGTTACCAATTTGTATACCTGTTCATTTTAATACAGAGAGGAGGCAATGCAAGCTGTGTCAATGCACGTAGCATGTGCCCTTGGTTTAGGTTAAGGGTGCCAAAGTGGGGCATGTGCCCCACTGGAGTGCACAGTGATATGGGGTGACAGCTCCTTACCCTGTAACATCCAGCCTCCCTGTGGGATCTGCTAAGATCAGATCCACATCTCTGGCCTAGGGCATGGCAGCAGAGCTGGCTGCAGGGGTGAAGCTGGATATATGGGGGCTGATGGATAAGGAGAGGTGCCTGAGTGTCCACCCTCCATGCTCAGAGGCTGCTGATGAGGTGGGATGTGCATAGAGGTGGGATCCTAAATTGGAGCGGTGGAGTAGGCATGCACATGTATGTGGAGGCATCTTGGTGGGCTGGGCTGTGAGTTGGGCGCCTGTGGAGCGGTTGGGTTGGGTGCCCCTTCTGAGGGCATAAGGGCATGGACTTCTGTCATGAGGAGAAAGGATGAGAACTCCCTCCACCCCCTCACATGCATGGAAGTTACTGCCAGTGCTGATGCTGAAGTTGTCCTTCCCATGGTTTGTGGTACTCAGGCAGACAGAGTTTGGACTTGCCTCGTCAAAACTCAGTAATGAACCTTGCAGGAGCACCTTGGTGTGGTCACTTTAATGATTTGAGGTGGCATATGCTTTGGGTGTGTGTTTTGGGCGTGTGTTTTTGTTGTTTAGTTTAGCAGCTGCAAAAATTGAGGGAAAAGAAAATCCTGACCTTATTGGAGCAAACCTGAAATGTCCTTTTTTCCTCCTTGCTAATACATGATCACTTCCTTTTCTTAATTGTATTTGCTATTGAGACTTGCTCCAGGTGTAACTTGTCAAAGCTTTGTCAAAATAGTTTTCCACATTAAAAACATAGTTCTAATTAAACAATATATTCAGTAAAGTTGCATTGTATTTTTTATATCACTTCTTTTAAAAGTGCAACAAAAATGAGTGCAGATTAACCCTTACATATGCTTTCAGAATAAAGTTAGCAGGTTCTATTGTGCAATCTTTAATACAAAACTTTTTTTTTTTTTTAATCAGAATAAAAATATTCCGTTTGGGTTTTTTTTGGTTGGTTTTTTTTGTTGTTGTTTTTGTTTGTTTGTTTTTGKTTTTTTTTTGCTTGTGAGCAAAATAAATTTTTTCCTTTATACCCTCATTTGGGGAGAAGAAGGGGTCATTTTTAAAATTGTTATTGCCTCTTCCCTTATTTAATAAGACAGAAGATTTGTTTCCTGAGCAGCTCCAGGTCTCCTGAACATTTTTTTTAAATACTTTTTTTCCTAAGATTTTTTTTTCCCTCCGTACAGCTAATGCTTGATTATTAGTGGCTCACTTACATAGGCAGCCAGTCTTGATTTAAAGACTCTAAGTGATTAGCAGTTCAGTAACCAGTTTGATGCACTGTCCRAATGGCTAATGATTCTCGGTTTTGTTTCTTTGTTTTAGATGTATCTTATTTCTTGCTTGAATTTTGCTGACTTGCACTTTCAGTACTATGGCTGAAATGACTAGCACCTCCTTTGCTTGAAATCCTACAGCTAGAAAACGTACAGTGCAGCAGCCAGGTCTCCATCACAAATTAGCGCTGAATGTCTCCATATTTATTGCTTGAGCGGTCTCTTGGGTAAGATGACAAACTAAGAGCAAAAGTGAGATGAAAATATATTTGCCATTCATTTTCACAGCAAAGTGATGAGGTCATGCGTGGTGGTGGTCTTATTTTTCAGAAGGTGTCTTTTTGAGGACTCTTAGGTCCATGCTTGAGAAATGGCAGTGAAATAAAGGTTTTGGATTTAGTTCGGTTGGCCTAAATCTGGAATTCTGATCTCTTTAGAATTAAAATCTGATAGAAATGCTGTGCGCATTTTCATAACAACTATTCCCTTGCCCTGTTTTCATTTTCATTTCCCCCTGCACCTTTTTTCATCCTTTTCCTCCCTGTCTTCCTCTTGTATCTTTCATCTTCTTCCCTGTCTCGTCTCTGCTTGTTAACACCCCTCCTGCTTGTATCTATCTCTGATGAAGCAGCAACAGAATAAAATTGGATGAATTGTGAGTTCTTCATAGTAAATTAAATGTTAGAAATGAGGAAGAAAAGTTTCTTCAGTTTTTGTGGATGAAATACTGAGTTAAGAAAAAGGAGGTGAAATTAATTTACAGATGAAACATAAAAATGTAATTTAATTTGAATATTGTCTTAAACTTGGGGCCAAATGGCTTGAACTTATGGGGGGGATAAGTTTTTCCTCAGTCAAAACTCTTTGCAATACTTGACCTAAGCTAGATGAATCCCTCCACCGCTGTCTGCTTCTCCCAAAAGGGGGCCCTGGCACTGTATGTAGTAAAAGCACAAAGCTGCTTTCCAGCTGGGCAGCCCCCAGCATGTACTGGTGCATGGGGTTGTTCCTCCCTGGGTGTGGGACTTCGCACTTCCCCTTGTTGAACTGCATGTGGTTCCTGTCAGCCCATTTCCCCAGCCTGTCAAGGTCACTCTGAATGGCAGCACAACCCTCTGGTGTATCAGCCACTCCTCCCAGTTTTGTGTCATCTGCAGACTTGCAGAGGGTACGCTCTGCCCCACCATCCAGATCATTACTGAAGGTCTTGAACAGGACTGGACCCAGTATTGACCTCTGGGATACACCACTACTTACTGGCCTCCAACTAGACTTTGTACCACTGATGACCACTCTGGGTGCAGTCGTTCAGCCAGTTTTCAATCCACCTCACTGTCTGCTCATCCAGCTCATACTTCATCAGCTTCTCTATGAGGATCTTATGGGAGAGAGTGTCAAAAGCCTTACTGAAGCCTAAGCAGACAATATCCGCTGTTCTCCTCTTGTCTACCAGGCTGGTCATTTCACTGTAGAAGGTTATCAGGCTGGTCAAGCATGACTTCCCCTTGGTAAATTCATGCTGACTATTCCTGATGACCTTCTTGTCCTTCGTGTTGGGAAATGGTTTCCAGGATTAGCTGCTCCATCACCTTATCAGCGATGGAGATAAGGCTAAGTGCCCTGTAGTTCGCTGCATCCTCCTTCTTGCCCTTCTCRAGGATAGGAGTCACATTTGCTTTCCTCTAGTCCTCAGTTATTCTTCCCAATTGCCGTGACCTGTCAAAAATTATCATGTGTGGCCTCACAATGTGGGGCCAGCCAGCCATCTCAGCACTCACGGGTACACCCCATCCGGGCCCATGGGTTTATGTATGTCTGGTTTGCTTAAGTATTCCCTGACCTGATCCTCTTCCACCAAGGGTACGTCTTCCTTGCTCCAGCCTTTCMCCTTGGTCTTTGGGGCTTGGGATTCCTAAAGGCTGGTCTGGCTAGTAAAGACTGAGGCAAAGAAGGCATTCAGTGCCTCAGCCTTTTCTAACGAAGATGCCCAAATATTTGACGGCATGCCTTTTTCTGGCAATATTCAAATTTCCTTTAAAAGTAAACATATTTTCAGGCAAATATCTTTTTCTGGAAGAGACATCTGTGTTTAGAGATTCCACTGAGAAGAGGACACAGCAAGTGGTGGTCCTGATGGCAAATTCTTTCTTGCAAAGTAAAAGCATCTGCTCTGCTGTGCATTSGTTTTGGGTTTGGGTATTTTTTTTGTCTTCAGTTCCCTCCTGCAGGATTTTGCACTGTACTGGAAGACTCTTATGTGTGACACAGCCCAGATTTGATACCTTTCTGCCTCTTCTGCTATTTTTTTCTCTCTCAAGTTGAAAGCAGCACCATTCTTTGCAGACCTAAATATAATGAAAACGAATCAATCTGTTCACAGATACTGGCTTTTTGTTTCCACTGCTAGTAAAATGAGGACACAGGTACTGAGGGTCAATTTTGGCCAAAGAAGTATAGCTCTAACAATGTGGCACTATTATTCTACTGTGGTGTTTATTTCCTATGGAACACATTTATTCTATTTTCTCCTAGTACCTATTTCTACTTACCTCTTTCCCATAATCCTATTTTCCATGTAAAATCTCTACCTTTTACAACTTTTCGGTACTGTCAAACACATAAATATTTGGTTTTCTGGGACATTTGGCCTCTAAATCAGTCCCTCTGTTTTTTATATTCATACTGAAAGGAGACTTGCTAGCTTACACCTGTGAGGTAGTGTGCTATAAAGATGATCAATAGCCGTTTGCATCCTATTATTTTTATTCTAGCTATATTCCTATGAACAGGATGTCAGATTCAGTGTAATGTAGTATGTTGTCTAATCAATAACAATAATGATAATACAGCTTTTTATCCTGATGGCAGCTTCATGGAGGAATTTGGAAACTATTTGTTATCTGAATAGTGATATGAAACCTTAACATTAGCACCAACTATGCTGCATGTTCCCTTCAAGTTTTTAGTGCGCTGTGCGTCACCTTCCATTAAGTTTAAACGTGTCATGCAGCTGCACTTTAAAGCGCTATACTTGTTCCTATGTTAAAAATTTGAGGCAGAAGAATATATTTTGGTTTTCCCATGCTGCCAATGGATCACAGGAAGAATCCAACTTTCCTTGGAGTTGTGGTCTAATTGCTACTTATTAAAAATAATGAACTATCTTACTAGTTGTACTTTTCTGCTGCAGATTTAATTAGTGTTCACCTCCTTCCCCCCCAACTCCTTTGCTAGGCTGACAGAGCTGAGAGGAGGGAAACTGAAGCAATTTGAAACCTTGTTAGAAATTTATGAAGTGCTAAAATGTTTTATTCCCAGAGGCTGGTTTGCCAGCTGTCACTGGTAAGCCATTCGCTGCCTGCCTCAGAGTGAGTATGCCTGTGATAGCAGGGGGAGGCAGCAGGCCACAGCCAACATGAGCGTGTACATCGTTTGGCAGATTATACACTCTGTAATTAGCAGGAAGTAGAGTGAAACTAATTATTTTTCTCCTCAATTGGGCCAATGACATTTGAGAGGAGGACGGATGTGGCGCTGGATGGGGAAGTTGCAGAGAGACCACAGTGGTCCTCCATCTCCCCAGCCGCTGCAGCGGCACCCTCTGCGCCGGTGGTGATCCCACCGCTGGCTGTGCTCTGAGGCACGGAAAGGCACCTGTACCTCTCCCTTGTGCACAGTCTGTGGCCAGCAGGAGAAAAACTGTGTATTTGTTCTGCAAACCTTTTTTTGTACTGTGTATTGCTGGCACTGGTCTGTGGAAATGATCCTTTTTGACCATGGAAATGTTTGATGTAGGCATTGCTGTAGGCGACTCCTTGAGTGATGCTGTGTAGGACAGGATGCAGGTCTTAGGAGGGAAGGTGCATTTGCCGTCCTCTCGTTTAGTCTACAATGGCTCTGCATGTGAATCTGAAATGACCGATTTGGCTGAAAAGTGCACTTCCAGTGGACTATTTCTCTAGTAAAGTCTGTTTGTGGCAAAGGAATAAGGAGTCTATTAGGACTTCTAGTTTAGGTTTCCTTAACTAAAATGAAAATCAGTCTGCTTCTATTTTATAGTTCTCATTTGCAAGCAATTCAGTCACCCCTTACCTGCACATATAAGCTGCAGCTTGGAAACCAGATTATTTTTTCTTTTTTTTTTCCTAAAAGGCTGACCTTTAAAGTTCATTTCTATCTGTGCCTTTCTAAGGGAAGACTTTTACAAGGTCAGTTCAAAGACCTTATTATTTAAGTGGAGTTACTTGAAGTACAGTGCACGAAAAGCATACTGCTAGAAGATGAACCACTAGAAAATGCATTAAGGGGGTTTAGAAACACAAAAATAGCTACCGCTTTCTGCTTTTAACACCAGGTGAGCTTCAGTGCTTTAAAAAAACAGTTACTGTGTTTTGGCTTTGTATTTGTTTCTTTCCTATAGCTAGATAAAAATGCTGCTTTATATTTTTAGGTTCTGGGCCTAGATTCTGTTCTCCACCTCCTGGGTCATTTGGTCTGTCCTTTAATTGGAGCAAGAAATGTGTTGTGTGTGTTTTCCACCCCCCTCTCCCCCCCTTTCTTTTTTTTCTGTCCCCCCACCCCATCTTGTGTTGGTCCCTCAAGTATTGTATTGATCATATTCTTAACACATCTAATGACAGTCACTCAATTCCATCCTTAGGCAGATCATTTCTTTGCCTAATTGCCGTTAAAGTCAGCAAAAGCATAATGTGTGTAGCCTTATTATTTTCTTCCCCTCATTTGGTTTCAAAGCATTTTCTCCTCATTATGCCAAATAGGACTGAGGAAGTCATATCCAGCGAGATATTAAGATCAGGAAAAAGTGTGTGTTTGTGTGTACTCAGAAAGGGAAGTCAACAATAACAAGGCATTTAAGTGTCAGATATGTATAAGTTAAAATGTATGTTCCATGTAGACAATACACATCCTTTAAGAATGATCTATTTGTAAAAACGCATGTTGTTGAACTAGTGTGTCTTTCTTAAAAGCATTAGGCATTTCTTCAAAGTAACAATTCTTTTGTGTGAAAAATGTTGGTTTATGTTGACTCTGCATTGTAAAATCACGTAGGAATCTGAGCTTCCGAGGCTTTAGTCCTGAATGCATCCAAGAGGCAATGCTGCATTTGCATTACATCGATGTTTACCGGGCCTTCAAAAGCCAGAAACTTAAAGTGTTCTTAAGACTCTTGACTTCCCCCTCTTTACCTACCAGCTGTTTGTGTATGTACAGACAACTCTCATCTATGGAGTGCTCTTGGCTAGTTTTCAGCTACCAATGTTTGTGTTACAACTTCTCTTCCTCTATGGTCCATGGAGGAACCTTGAGGTTCCTCAGCAGCGTGGGCAAAACTCAAGTGTGGTAAGTCCTGCTTCTTCAGGCACCAAATTTCAGTTTTGTATCACAGTGTCTCTCAGATATCTTCAAGTGGCTTAGGGTGCGCAGCCTGCGTGACCTCCCTATCCTGCCATGGGCACCTGTGATGCCCTGTGCTCCTTGTCTATGTTTGGCTCCACAGCAATCTGCTCTGCTAGCACAGGTGGGACGGAGCTATGATACTGAGGAGAGGTGGGTATGCGATGGGTAGGGGTGTTGTGGTTTAACCCGGCAGGCAGTCAAACACCACACAGCCGCTCGCTCACTCCCCCCTCCCCTCAGTGGGATGGGGGAGAGAATCAAAAAAAAAAGTAAAATTCGTGGATTGAGATAAAGACAGTTTAATAAAACAGAAAAGGAAGGGAAAAATAATAACAATAATAATAATAATAATGATAGAATATACAAAATGAGTGATGCACAATGCAATTGCTGAGCGATACCCAAGCAGCGATCGCTACTTCCTGGACCACGCCTCCTATTTATATATTGAGCATGACGTCACATTGTATGGAATACCCCATTGGCCAGTTGGGCTAGCTGTCCCGGCTATGCTCCCTCCCAGCTTCTTGTGCACCTGGCAGAGCATGGGAARCTGAAAAGTCCTTGACTAGCAGACTACTTAGCAACAACTAAAAACATCAGTGTGTTATCAACATTCTTTTCATATTAAATCCAAAACACAGCACTAGGAAGAAAATTAACTCTATCCCAGCCGAAACCAGGCCAGGGCTCACCTGCCTCTGTTGTGAGCCCCACAAGGCTGCAGGAGGAGGGCAGGCAAGCTGGCACTGCTGGGTAAATGAGTGCTGGTCAGGCAAGGAGTCCTGCTGCAAAACAGAGCACGTCTCTCTGTCTCCTACTTAACACCATGCATTCACTGTCCCTGTTGTTCTGGGCAACTGGCTGAAGCTTGCCTGGGAAATACATGGCATTGGTACCTGCTGTCTGTGCACACAGGACTTCCTTATCTCCTTACTGCTTGTAGGTTAGTACAGCTTGAGGGACAGCAGAGAAATGAAGGAGGAGTCAAAACTGTTCTTCTGGGGAGTGGGTCTTCTTCTGGTAGCTCTCAGAGAAGGCAGTGCCACTGGATAGGATCGCTGGCCGTATTTAGTGTGCTGTGTACAACAGTTCTTGCCTGTTCTCCTCTGCTCAGGAACCCCGAGCAGTTTACTGGTGTTGCCAGGACAGGAGGAAAAAAACCAAAACCAAAACTTCCTGCTCAGGATCATGAACTAGGATCCAAGTAGAGAAATGCAAGGTGTGGACAAAGAAGGGATAGTACTGCAAGCACAGGAGACCAGACGGAGGTTGACAGCAGAGAGAAGGCTTGCTGTTGGATGCTGTCAGAAGAGGAAATAGCGTGTATATTCAAAAGGGTGTGGGAATAAATGGCAAGAAGAAACGAGACACTGTAAATACTGAATGATATCCTAGCACTACTGAAATCAATGGCAGAACTCCCACTTGACTTCACTGAACCCTGAATTCATCTAGCAGTGAGTTTTGTTCACCCCATTTCTAAAAGAAGTCCAGAGACACAATACAAATGATTGAAAATGAAAGGACACTTCCAAGTAACGGGGATTAGAGTTCTTTAGTTGAAGAGGTGACATGACTGAGGTGAAAGATGTAGAAAATGTATAGCATAGAGAAGATAAAGTAGATTGCCTTTTCTTAAGAGTCAGGAACAATAGGACACTAAATTAAATGAAAAAGAAATACCTTTTTCCTCAGTATATAGTGTGCTCAGCTCATGACCACAAAATATTGTGGAGTGGGAGTTTAGCAGATACAAAACAAGAAGACCTGTTTTTATAAGATGGAGAGCTGGTTGAAAATTTCTGTCAAAAATGAAGGATGAGGTGAGGTTATAAAATCTCTTTTTGTTTTCTGAGAGGATAGAGGGCAAACCTCCTAATCATCCTGACCGGGAAGATCCCAGAAATAGAAAAGATCAACAAAAAGAACTAAACTTACATATGGATAGGACAAAAAGACAAGTGTAAAGAAAGGAAAGACAGACATATATCTCATCTTGTAAATTTTTACCTTTTTTTTTTTTTTTTTTAATTAACCAATTTTTTTTTTTTTTTTTTTCAATTAACCAAATTATGCTTTGCATTTATTTGATGGAGATCTCTGGTCTTTAAATTTGAGTAAAGATATGAGATGATGAGAAGTTCCCTCATACTCAGCTTGTATAGGAAATTTCCCCCCAAATGTAAGTCTGTCTGGTATGAAGTATCCGTCTTTACACACGTGACACACATGCCTCTCTGGTGGGCTGTTGTTATATCGATAAAAAGGTGCAGCTCCTGACCCCTCAGGGTTTTCCTGCAGGAGCCGAGGAGTCCTTCCTGCATATGGGTGTGTTCCTGAGAGCAGTCCAAGGTGGTGCCTGCAGGATGTATAGGGAAACATAGTTCTTAACACTGTTACATTGAGTGATCAAAATTCATGCTTTCCTGCTGAGGACTGAAGTTATTTGGAGCTTTTTCTTAGCTCTAGCATCTCCATTCATTTGCACATGTGTATATGCCTCCAATTCAAATTAGAAAGTGGTATCTAAAGAATCCTCCTGCCTAAAATGCTGGGCTAGAGTTTGTGAGGATGAGAGCTGACTGCGATGTTCAGTCATTTTTAGTCTCCAGGATGTTTTTGTGCCTCTCTTGCTATGCTTGCCTTTGCTTTTCTTTTTCTTTCTTCCCCCGTTTTGAGCCTTCCCTGTACTCCATCCTGCACTGTTACTCGCGATAGCATTTGCATAASGCTCTTTGTACACAGGTCCAAGTACTGTACAGTTAAAATCTTGGTCTAACTTTTAAGATTAAATGTAGTTTAGATGATGCCCTAGGTGACCATGCTAATAAATAAAACACACTTAGCAATCAAATTTTGTGAGAAGTTTTTGAATTACTTCACCTTTAGCACCTCAGTTATGTACTGAGGCAAATTTTTTTTCTTTTTTTTTTTATTAGTGCAGAATGAGAATAAGGGTCTCATTTCATCACTTGCTCAGCAAGTCAGATCTTGCGTGATTTGCCACCAGAAGGGTGGCACCAGTGGCCAGATGGTGGAAGGGTTGCCACAAGTGGCTGAGCTTCCTGGAGCAAAGGTACACCTGAAGCTAGAAAGTAATTCAGTGTAGGCATTGCAAAGGAAACTAAAATAGTTTACTTGCCAGCAGAATGGCTCAGTGGTTGCAGAGTAGCAACAGCATAGGGGAGCTCCAAGCAGCTAAACCTGCTTGAGTATCAAAGCATGCTGCGCACACGGTTGCGCTGCAGCAAAACTGCTGCTGCTACGTGAGATGGCTTAAAATGAGTTTTGCCTGGGCCTGTGCAAAGCTGCAGCCGCAGCAGTGACAGCAGTGTAGGTCCACAACTGTGCTACTCCTATGCTTTGCAAAAGCTGATGCTGCCCTGATTTAGGGAGAGGGGAGCTGCACCTCTTTATTCTTTTGCATGACTAGAGGTGCATGCCTGTGTCAGACTGGGTAGTGCCCATAGTGGAGTTTGCAGCTACCTTAGTCCTTCCAGTAAATCCTCATGCAATTCACATAGTCTTAGCCCGTCTGCCTCCACTCCCCTCCTTTACACCAATTCTAGAGTCTTTATGTAGACCTGAACACAGTGTTGCTTCTGAGTTTATTTTTTCCACTTAGATGGTTGCTCTCGGAATGCTTCTTGTGAAGGAACTTTCTGGTGTCTACTGCAGAAAGTTGTGATGTCTGAGTAGGTCTTCATCCTCCATAGGGAAGCCCGCCTCTTATGTGATTAAAACATACAGTTGCAATTGTAATAAATACTGTGCTGTAATAAAAAATTGTTCTGTAAATATATGTTTCCTTTAATAATGAGGTCTATAGCAAGCCAACTGAGATTAAGACTTTTTTTTATATATTTGTCTCTCTTACTTTGTCCCCAGTTTTAACATCAAATATATTCTTATCCTTTATGTGGTTAATGAATCATCCTACCATTCTATTGAAAGTTAACACACACATGCTTTGCAGAAAGTCTGTATAAAATTCTAGCATTTACAGAGGGTTGTCAGAATGTAGTTCCTAAATCTGCTGTTTTATTAATAATCCAAAATCCACATGAGCTGTTTAGGTATACCCTTGCTTTCTGTTATGACTGTAACCTGTGCTTGCTATCAGGATAAAACCAAATTTCAGCCATATAAACAATACCAATGATCATTATTGCATACTGTAAAACTGTACTTACATGTCAACAAAATATAGATAACTTAGAAAGCTTTTCTTGCTTGCACAGGTCTCACTGAGAAATTTGGGCTATTTTCTTTCTGATCATTTTTAGTTTCTTACATCTAAGATCTATTCTCCAAGTTTAACATTTCAGATGAAGAAGAGTCTCATGACATTATCTGAGGATAGGGTGCTGGAAACTACAAACTGGCGCTCACATACCATCCCCAAAGTAGTTCTAGTAGTCATCTGATATTTTATTTGTGCATTTTAAAAAGAGAGAAACTAATTATGCTTTTAACAGCAGCATTGAGTTAAAATACTCAGTTTGGTGTAGTGCTTGTGATCTGTGTAGCATGATTTGCTTGCCTTTTTCCCACCAGATCAATTGCATTTGTTTATTAGTGAGATACATACACACAGAATGAAGATCCCAAAGGCTGGAATCTGGAAGAAAGAAGTTATTTCCAAGCTTCTTAAGGATAAGAAATACAGAATTTAAGACCCCTTTAAAATCCCTGCTGAAACTGTCATATCCAGTGAACAACGAAAGCATCAGGTTTCTATATGCAGTATATCTGCATGGTATGATACATCCCACTGTTGTGTTGTTGTTGTTTTAAATAATGTGAAAAATTCATAGTTCTTATATTTGTGTGTGTGTGCATTTTGTTCGGGATGGGGAGGTGCTGTGCTGGTGAATCACTGACTAGAAAAACCTAAGAATACCTGCTTGCCACTGTTGTTCTTGTTCTACCCTTCTGCAGTCGCCTGTATTCTAGAATTTTTATTCTATTTTTTATTGAATAATAATATTCTAAAGAAAATCATATGCAAAAGTAAGACTGTTCCCCAGGGTGGCCTTTTGTTTAATTCAAACATAGAATCACTTTATTTCCCCACTTGCAGGGTTAACATTCGGGGAGGCTAAAAAGGACACCTAAGCTCATGAAAACTGATACAAAGGTCAATTTATCCCCTTCCTCCCCACCAAGTCCTTCATGTAATTAAATGTGCAGTACTTGAAGCTTACCCTACTTGCTACTCTTTTTTTGTTGTCTTGATTAAACATGACAACAGATCAATGGGAGAGTAAAAACAAGCCATTAAAAATAGGTACAGGCTTAAGTCAAGTGTTCAGTTTCGCTATGGAATAATAAAGCAAACCAGAATGTTCAGAATTTTGCTGAAAAGATTGTTAAACTAGCTGTTTGTATGCTATAGTGCCTGACAATTTAGCTGGGAATATTTAATTGAGAGTATTTTTAATTGGATGAATCTAGATGTGAAGTACATAGGGTATGGGATGGGTGGTCTGGTTGGGTGGCATTTTATTTTATTTTATCTTATTTTTTTATTTTTTATTTTAACGCTGGGAACCTTAGAACAACCAAAGAGGGAGTGAAATTCTCTACTGGTAGCCAGAATATCCCAAGCTGTTGTGGCTAATGCAAATAAATTATGGAGGGAATATAATCAATTCTCCTGTGGTTTAACTGCAGAGAAGAAAATAGGGTTAAGGCCTTTGTGGGGGAGTGATGATTATGCACCTGTATGTCTGTGGCTTCTTGCACTGTCATCTCCAGCCATGCAGCACTGCAGGTGGGCCATTAGTTTGATCTAGCAAAATAATCCTTATGTTACCAAGCATTGTACATTTGGCCATTAATTTGCCTGTTCTAATGTAACAGGTGTTTGGAGTGTATACCTTTGCAGGTGATATAGCAAAGTGAAAAATTCCAGACTTTGTGATGAGAAAATTTAAGTATTTGTACTTTGTTCTGTTTTTTTTTAACTCTTTCCTCAACAACTCTGTTGCTAAGGGAGAATATTATGATTTCTTCCTTTCGTAATTTACCGATCAGCTCATCTTATTTGTGTGTTCAGTTCATGCAAGGAAATGCCTTAAGGTGATCATAACCAATAATGCCAGATACCTTCCCACCATTCCCATTACCATTCCCAGAATGGTGGAATAGACATATTGTCTGTCTGTTCCAAGGAGCATGGCTTTTGTGGGGAGAAAAAGATATTCCAATTCTCCCCTCCCCACCCCCCCACCCCCAGTTTCGAGATATGCAGGAAAGGGGAAATTCCTGAAAAATCTGGATGAAGAAAGAGAGAGAGAGATATGAAAAAAAATTCTCTGGATTGACCCTCAAAATTGAGGTGACCGGCTCACGTGCTCTTGTACATCAAGAGCTCTGTATCAGAACATGCAAACAGGCTCTAGGGATACCTGTGGTATTAGTCTATGCTCTGAACTCAACTGATGCTGCAGTACAGTCTGATATTTCAAAAGATTACATAAGGTGTTTTCTGATTAATGTGTCCTTGGTGTTCTGTCCCTTTCACATAAAGCTTTGGGCGAAATGACAGCTTGGAAGTCAGTATTTTTCATCACTGAGTTTTCCTGGCCTTCTCTTTTATTTACTTTGTTCTTCTCATGCTGCATTCTCAATGCTGTATTCAAATATTAGTAACACCACTTTCAGGACTTGATCCCCTGGGAAATGCTAGTCAGATAAATACTTGCTATCAAGAAACCTATTCAAGTCAATGAACTTAGTGATGGCTGCAAACCTACTGCCTGCTAAGGTCGTGATGCTGGACAAAATGGATTCCTATTTTAATTATCCTTTGATCTGGTCATAAAATAAAAGCATTTACAAATATACAGGAAGTTTAAAAACAGATAGAATTTCTCCTTGCTTTCTTCTACTCTGTCATGATTTGCTGCTTATCAGGTCTATGGGAGCAAAAGAGTCTTATTCTTCCTTCATCTGCCTCCCCTTTACCCCTTTAATCAGGGTTTGTGTATTACTCTGTTACATCTACTTGTGGTTACCCATATATATGTCGTGGTTTAACCCTGGCAGCACCTAAACACCACGCAGCCGCTCGCTCACCCCCCCACTCCGGTGGGATGGGGGAGAGAATCGGGAGGGCACGAGTAGGAAAACTCACGGGTTGAGAGAAAAACAGTTTAATAATTGAAATAAAACAAAGTAGAACAGTAATAGTAACAGTGATAACAACAACAACAATATACAAAGCAGGCGATGCACAATGCAACTGCTCACCACCCGCCGAACCGAACCACAGCCCGGGACCCAGAGCCCCCCACCACACCCTTAGTTTTTATACTGAGCATGACGTCGCATGGTATGGAATACCCCATTGGCCAGCTGGGTCAACCACCCCGGCTGTGCTCCCCCCACCAGCTTCCCATGCACCTGGCAGGGCATGGGAGGCCGAAAAGTGCCCGGTGCAAGCACCACCCAACACCACCCAAAACATCAATGGACCATCAACGCTCGTATTATACCAAACCCAAAACACAGCACCCCCTCCCCAGCTACTGGGAAGAAAGTTAACTCTATCCCAGCCGGAACCAGGACAATATATTAGGTGTGGATTTGTTTGTGTGATGGGATAGCAGACTCCTATTGTGGCTTTCCAGTCTTAACCTTGTTACTTACAGATATAGCACGTTTAAGAGGATAAATATTAGAATCTTTGCCACAACGTGGCCTCCTCACACCTCATGTCCATTGCCGCTGCAGTTGACTTGGATACTGTGTTTGCACCAGACTGACCTGCTGAAGATACAAGCAAAGGCTGATGTTTTGTTAGCTGGTTGGGAGAAACATATGGTTAAAAAAGAAAAAAAAAAAAAAAAAATTTCAATCAAGCAAGTGCCGTTATAGACTCAATGACATACAGAACTGATCCACGCATTCTTACTTCTATATGGTTTGAATCTAAAAGCACTTGCAGATTTTTAAAAGATGCCTAAGCTTTTGGTTTTGTTTTCATAGGCATAAATTTAACTGAGAAATTCCATCTGGAAGTAAGAAAAAAAATTTTCCTNAAAAAAAAAAAAAAAAAAAGCAATATATTAGGCTCTTTAATTCCTGTTCCTACTCCTGTTCTAGCACAAAATGTCATTAAATTGTGATAGTGATTACACATAATGACTACTTGATACTTCGATTTTGCTCAAAAGATCTCTTTTATCTCATCATTATTTACACTTTAAACTCTGCTTCAGAATCTACATTGCCGTCAATTTATATGATGCAGATACTTAATTAGCACTGATTAGGAGCAGGAGTGTGTGTGGGAGAAGCTATTTTGCCACATACAGTCATTTTATTAAGCCTTAAATATTATGATTTAATGTGACTGATGAATGAAAAGGTGTATTTGCAGCTTGTTAGGGTTAGCTTGGTCGYGCCAATTTGAATGCTGTCCATGAAGCTGATGGGCGAACCATGCCATGGTTGGGAGCTTCTAGGGAAGGTGCTTCCTCACTGCTTTTGCCCTGGTCTGGCATAGGATGTGGGAGCTGCAGCTGTAACATTATAAGAAATACCAGCAACACAGGAAACAATAGGGAAAGACTTGCTGGAAGTAGACTGTTTTAATAAAAGGCTGAACAGTAGGATGTCTATACTTAGCCTTTTCTTGTAGGTTCTTGTATCATCTGCCCAGCCTCAATAACTGAACTGAAAAGAAAAGGTGTTGAAAGGAAGGAGTAAGATTGTGGGATGAAAGGGAAATCTCTAAAGGTAAGTTGGGACGTGATACAAACCAGAACAGGACAAGGAAACAGATGATTTGAAACTTAAAGATAGGGGGAGTTGACAAGTGTGGAAGAACACACGATTGGTGAGAACTTGTCTTCCAGGGCTGAAATCTTGAAGAACATCCATGTTCAATCCTTCGATCTTGGACAAATGGTGATAAAGTCAAGGTGAAAAATAGTGAACCTAAAAAATTCCCAAATAACCCAAGTATTTGAAAATGGGCATCTGGGACAAAGCAACTCAATCCCTAAGGAATTGATGCTAGAAAATGAATTTAAAATAATTTTTAAACTTCTGAAAGGTCCAGACATTAGATGTATTCTTTCCTGTACACCCGCCTGAATGTGGTTAAGCAGGAGAGTACACAGAGGTATTAGAAGCATCCTTCTCAATGTGTGTTGTGTCCCAACATGCAAGAAAAAAGTTAGTAAACCTTATCAAGTGAAATGTCTGTTCATAGTGAAGAAGATCAAAACAGATCTTGAGAAGTAGCTCACCTTATGCATAAGAGATTAGGTGAACCTGATAAAGGAGCAAAGGAAGTATTTAGGGAGGTAAAGCTGTTGCAGAAAAGCCACACGAATTCTCTGCACTGACCTTCTCCTTGACTTTCTCAGTTATGATACTCCCACCAGCAGAGATGTTTTAAGGTTGGGGTTGTCGGTCTCTGGTTGCTCTGTGGTCCCAGGTGTAGTGTACAGAAGATCCAAAAATAGACATGTCAGACCTACTGCACATGAGTTGCATGATCTATCTGCACTGGCAGTTCTCAAGACCTAAACTGCCTGCAAATGGGTAGGTTTCACAGGAGCAGTTTTTCAGTCCGTTGCCGGGATAAGCGTGCTAGATTTTGCTGCACAGCTTACCTAGAAAACACAATCACTCTGTGCACCTTGTGCCTCAAGGGTCATTGCAAGTGGAAGAAATTCTAGAAGGAACTGATCCATTGAATGCCAATGAATCGCCAGTCATGGATGAGATTCCTTCAAGAGTTATAAATAAAAATAGATGTATAATTACCTGGAGAAATGGTGACGGCTGTAACCTTTTGCTTATATTGACTGAGAATTGCTATTTTTCTTTGGGTACTTAACATCAGGGGGTTTTGTTGTTTTAAAGGACTAAGGTAGAGAACTATAGGCTAGCAGGTCTTAAGAAAGAACAAAGTTTTTAGAACATATAGGTAAATGCAATGTACTGGGGAAAGAAGTCTGAGACAGCCTTAGCAAAGGAAAGCCATGCCTTGCAAATTTTTTTTTTTTTTTTTTTTTTTTTTTTTGTCGTGGTAGTTAACTCTGTCCCAGCCAGAACCAGGACAACCAGCAATGTATTTTGATCTTTAAAAAGAGTTCATCAAAGTGTCATATCAAATAGCATGAAAGAAAGATGCCATGGGGTAAGAGGAGTCCTCATGTAGATTAATGATAGGCTAGAAAAGGAATAGGAACCAAATAATTGATTTTCATGCTGGAGAGAAAACCCTGTCAGGGAACTGTGCTGGTTTATGGGTTGTTCAACATATGCATAAATGAACTGAAGAAAGTTATAAATATTAAAGTCTTCTGATGGAACAGTATTCAAGATAGCCCAACTTGCACCTAAGTAGAGCTGGAAAGAGTTAGAAAGATCATGCAATAATGGGGAATAAAATGGCATGTGGGGGAAGAAAATAAGTGCAGAACACTGCAAACAGAAAAGGTAGTTCTAGTTAGTTGTGTAATATTGGACTTTAAATTAGCTGTCACCACTAGGAAAGGATTGTGACAAACTCTTCCCTAAACATCCTTTATCAGCCACTGTTGGAGCACAGATGATGGGTATATGGACACTTGGTATAACATCCTGTTCTACTGTTATGCAAAAAATGCTATTGGTTTTTGGTTTGGTTTTTTTTTGTTTTGGTTTGGTTTTTTTGTTTTTTTAAGGGACTGAAGACTTAAGAATTCTTTTTTCTCTCACTAAGATTTATGTAGATGTTGTGGTTTAACCCGGCAGGCAGTCAAACACCACACAGCCGCTCGCTCACTCCCCCCTCCCCTCAGTGGGATGGGGGAGAGAATCAAAAAAAAAAGTAAAATTCGTGGATTGAGATAAAGACAGTTTAATAGAACAGAAAAGGAAGGGAAAATAATGATAATAATAATAATAATAATGATAGAATATACAGAATGAGTGATGCACAATGCAATTGCTCACCACCCGCTGAGCGATACCCAAGCAGCGACCGCTACTTCCTGGACCATGCCTCCTATTAATATATTGAGCATGATGTCACATGGTATGGAATACCCCATTGGCCAGTTGGGCTAGCTGTCCCGGCTATGCTCCCTCCCAGCTTCTTGTGCACCTGGCAGAGCATGGGAAACTGAAAAGTCCTTGACTAGCAGACTACTTAGCAACAACTAAAAACATCAGTGTGTTATCAACATTCTTTTCATATTAAATCCAAAACACAGCACTAGGAAGAAAATTAACTCTATCCCAGCCGAAACCAGGACAGTAGAACATTGTCATCCTACTGCCAAAAGTGATAACAAAATAAATGAGTCCGTGCAGCTATTCTTAAGGCATGGTCTTCGTAAAGTATTCTGCTAGGGAAGCTGGAAGGGAACAGATTTGTTTAGACTGAACTTAGAACAATGTAGTGAGAGATACATGTTGCTGTTACTTTAGTAGTGTAAGTTTTAAACAGTATTTCACTTGGGTCAGTCCCTCACTGTAGGTCACTTATACATTTATCAAAAAGCTTCTGTAGACCAGCTGTTTTAGTGTATATAACTGAAGAAGAGAAATACATATGAAAGCTGAGTCCACAATGTAAAGATGATAACATTACGTAGTGGACTGGCAGATATTTATAAGTTCAGCTATGGTGCATATTACTTTATCTAATGATGTTATAAAACCTAAGAGATTTGCTGCAAAGAAGGTGCAAGGACTTCTTTTCTCATCGCACTTGAGTGAAGAAGTGATGTTGTTATTTATATTTTAAATCCCTGGAAAACACAGGAAAGGCCCAAGCACAAATTGTCGCTGGTATTTAAGCGTTCAAATTTCACTGAAGTTCAAAGAAAGCTGGGTTTTGCTATTGTTGGGCTTTGAGGCTCGTGATTGCCTTGATGTGATACAGGAAGCCTGATGGGGGGACTAAAACAGAACCCAGGAATTTCTGAGCCACAGCTCAGCATTTCATGTGCTTATTTTCCAGGTAAACAAAGAGGGCTTCAAGGCAAACTAGTCTTGTATTTTGTCAAGAGTATCTAAAATGTAAATGTGTGTTATACACTCATTCTCTAGCCATCTTCATAGCATTTTCACATAT
Organism: Phoebastria nigripes; assembly: GCA_035582835.1. Classification (NCBI taxonomy): domain Eukaryota; kingdom Metazoa; phylum Chordata; class Aves; order Procellariiformes; family Diomedeidae; genus Phoebastria; species Phoebastria nigripes. Next base: position 260,656 of record JAYKAV010002618.1, on the reverse strand, counting down.
ATTTCTATTCCTCAACTGATTAGCATGCTAAACTTGCCATTTCCAAACTCTGAATGTTATCTTGGTATCATTCAGAATGTTAAAATACTCTTAGAGAACTTATTTTTCTGTTGGTAGTATATCTTCTCCATTTTAGATGCTATATAAAAATTGAGAGAGGTTGTCATTTTAATTTATTTCAGATATATTTAATTTCTTCTTCTTAAAACCTTTCCTCCTCCAGCAAAACCCAACTTCCTGGGATTTTACCTCTCATCGAGTAAAAGAAATGTAATGGATTTTGTGTGTTTTGAAATACTAATATTTTCTGTGTATGCTATATTGTATGAATTGGATAATAAACCTATGATAAAGAGAGTACTAGACTGCAGTTGTTCAAATACTGAGCATTCCATAAGTTACGGTTTGTTTGGTTTTGTTAAGAAACAAAAGTAAATCCTGAAAACTTGTTTCAATCTGCCTCTTTTCTCTCTCTCTCTCTCTCTCTCTCTCTCTCCCCCCCCGCCCCCCCCGCCTCCCTCCTCTGAGTGATAGGTAGAGTGAAAATCTAGTTTTGTTTTTGGTGTTTTTGTTATTAAGGTTGCAGTAATTTGTCATAGCTCTAATCTTCTATAGCAGTAGCTATAAATGCCGGTACATTTTGCTTTCTTTTCATTTGGTGAGTTCTAAACAAAAATTAGTACATCATGGTGATCCCAGAAGCAGTTTAGGAAAAATGTGAGCAATAACCAAATGCTAATGATGCTTCTTTTCTTCATTATGCCTTGTTGTGTTGTAGTATTTAAGCTACTTAGTGCCTACATAAGTACTGGTTTTATTTTGATGTTTACTAGGGCCAAATCACTTCAGGAAACTTTCAGCAATTTCATTATTAAAATAGTCAGTATTATGTACAACTTCTATTTGCTTTGCAGAAGTGAGACTATCTGCTTAGATCTATGGGTACTGGCTGTTTGTACTGACCAGAAGTAATTGTTATGTGGTTTTTGTGTCCCCCCCGCCCCCCTCCCCTCCCCCTTTTTCCTCCCTCCCCTTTTTTTGAACTCTGCATTACTTGAGAGCCATCCTTTGAGCAAGACAGGTAGCTGTACCCTCTTCACTCCGTGTTCCTCTGCTGGTGCTGTGTATGGTGCATGGGGAAGGGCTGTTGTTGTTCTGCAGTTGGGCTGTTGCTGTGACTCAGCCCAAGCCAGCATCGTCTAATATGACAGGCAAACTGTCAGAAAGAATACAGTCAAATTGAGAACATATTCCCATGGGTGGAAAAATCTAGCACAGTTGCAAAGTAGCATTAGTGCAGCAAAATGCTTAAGATGTGCTGCATGTTCTACAGTGGTTTGAAAATGTACAGCGGACGAGGAAATCCAAATGCCAAGTGGCCCTGCTCTTGAAGGGGTTTCTAATCCAGGCAAAGGTTTGCTCCACAGAGCCATTTCTAGAGCCCAGGGGTTTGCTCCCTTCAGAGTCATTCGCAAGGGTATGTATGTATTGTCTCGCCTGTGACTCAGGAATTTTTTCCATTCCTGCATTTTCAGGTGCCCTGTCTTGTTCTGCTTCTGCAGACTTGTGGAATAAGGACTCTTTCTTGGTTAAATCACTTGCAGTTAAGCTTGAGATGAAAGGGAAAGAATCATGGAGCGGGGGTGGGGGGCAGTAAACTTGTGCTTGCTGAATGGAAATGCTCTTATACCACAAGATTATATGATGTGTTATGCAAACGATGCACCACACTAATATTACATTCTGTTCTTGATGTGCTAGTGGTGATGGCGGTGACTTGGGACCCTTAAGACTACAGGTTTTGTTCAGCATTTCCTAATTAGGAAATACAGTAGAGTTCAGTACTACTAGTCGCTTTAGTAGTGTCTGGAAGAACTCTGTTTTTCAGGCAGCGCTGCAGAAGTTTCTCTGTTTATCCTCATGCTCTGCTTATACCCATGGCCCTGGTGGGCAGATCTTGCATTTTCCTTTAGCAGGGACTAGCAAGTGAGCAAAACGGTTGGAAATAGCGTACCACCAAAGCTTTGACCTAATTATTTCTGCATTTTCTTTTAACACCAAGGTATTTAGCAATGTTTCTGTGTGACTTCTTACAGTAGAACCTTGTGCTTCATACGCTGATGCCTGTCAGCATGTGTTTCAGATTCTCATGCTTGTACTTACTGGATGAGCTCGCTGATGGTGTCTGGGTAGAGGCTGTGCAGGTTCAGCCAAACCCCAGACCTCCCTTCTCATTTTTCTTTCAGGGCAATATTGTTTCTCCCAATGCTGAGTCCATCCAAGGAGAACATASTTTTCCCCCCCAAGTGGCTGATCATGGAGGGGGAGTGGGATACAGATGGACATCACCCAGATCTTTCCCTCTGTTTTTCTTCTCCTTTCTCTCCTCTCACAGTTTTGGGAAAGAGCTTTCTGTGGTACATGTTCAACCCTGCTTTGGATTTACAGAAACTTTTTTAACAGAGTCAACTTTCAGCTATGATAACAAAGATTGCTTTCAGGTTGTAGATGCAGGAGCCTGCTGAACTTGTAGTTGTTACTACTGAGAGCTCCTGAAGGCTTCTTGAGGGCATGAGAGGAATTAGCTGACTTAGCTTTTGTGGGCCACTTTTGAGGCTACTCGGTAATAACTGTGACGTGGAATAATGGAATTGAGAGGTTGGGGTTTACAAATCTCTTGACATTTTGGGTTTTTTTCCTTCTCTAGTTTCCTACAGCTTGGTGGTTAGAGGGCTTGCTTGGTCTGGTGGGAGACTAACTCTGRCAGTAGGGCTCACTCACTCACCGCAAGTGGAGGTCATCCACATGAAAAATCAGAGAATAAGAACCCATCCCAGAAGGGTGTCCTGGCTGTTTTCTGCATCCGGATGAAAGATCTTGCAGGCTCTGGCTTGCGTGAGTATTAGAGAGTTCATCTGGGATGTGGGAAAGGTGACAGAGAAGTGACAGGACTGTGGGACTCATAATGTGACTGACTGCTCTGGTCTAAAATATACCCTCATCTAATTTTGTGAAGCATCTTGCCACTTAATTACTTTCACAGAAAATTTTGATCTGTTTTACTTTCATCTTTGTGTGGAAGAGATCTTTTTTGAAATTTTGACTCTTTCCTGCACAGGTCCAATGAGAAGTATGTCAACCTTTGCTGTTGTTTAGTTGTAAAGCCCTGTTGTCCTATTAGGACGTGATGTAGATGGCCAGCAGGACACTACAAGAAAGCATTAGGTCAGCTGCAGCATTTGCAGACAAGCCCCAGACTGAAAGCTGTTAGATCTCAGCCAATGAATCCTTGTAAGTAATGACTCTGTTTATGGAAAAAGTGATAATTTTGTAAATCAGTCAAAAGAAAAGCTATACAAATATTGATTAATTCAATTTTTCAGAACTCTGTGAAACAGCTAATTATCTTTATTTCTCTTGCTCATAAAATATTTTTGTGAGAAAAAATAAAGCCAAGGCTCTTCTCATTTCTGTCTAGTTGCTTTCGGTGTTCTCGCAATGTGTTCTTTATGATAGGAATGAGTGGAGTTAAGGTTATGCATTGGCTCTTACTTCAAAAAGTAAAGATGCACATTTTTTGCCCCCAATTTGACAACTATTTATTTGTCTTGTTTTTCAGTTTCTCTCTATTTGCTTAAAAAAGGGAAAAGAACCTTACCCACACATCTTACTCTGGTAGTTTGTAGCCCAAACTGGAATGCCTATCCCACATGAATATCTACCCTTTCATTCAATCCATTATTGAACACACAATTAAAAGTAAGCATTTAAATCACAAGCAGGTTATTCCTTATTTGCTGATTAAAGGCTCCCATCACTTGCATCTATTGCATTTGCCACTCGGCATTTGTCTGTGCACTCAGGTCTCTACAGTGCACTCCACCAAAATCCACACTTCTCCCCCTTCCAGAGATGCAACTTGTTTGTGAGTTCTACTTCTTTTTATGGTTTCACCTGTTTTAACTGTGGAAGCCTGCTTTGATTTAATGGAAGTTTCTGTCCTGTGAAAATGATAATGTAACACTGTGTGCTTTTTTCTGTAGTGATTGTTTTTTGTAGGCAAAAACAGTTGCATACTTAATTATCCTCATTAGTGGTTCTGATTTTGAAACTGATTCAAATGAATACCCCTTTGGAATAAAAGGTTGAGCACTGGCATATTGAATCAGAGTAGCAATTTGAAAAACCATAATTTATTTTTTTGTTCCTTTTGGTGGACATGTTGTAATTTTACACTGTTTAGCCCTAAAATACTGGCTACCATTACACAACACACTACTTGGGAAGCAGTTCTGCATTGGGAGATTATATACTGTGGAAAGAATTTTGGCTTTCTGAATGATACCAATTATGTGATCATATATATTAAAACAGTGCAAAAACTAACCAGCTCACCTGTACTTGCTGTAGACTATATTCTTCTTTTAATTTTTTCCCATTGCTTTGTACTGCAGTAGCAATCGCAACAATTTACAAGACCGCTTTGACATCAAAAAGTCAAACATCCAAGAAATGCTTTTTAGTTCCAATTTTTATTTTACCTTAAGTTAAGCCAAGTCTCTGGGATGACCACCCAAAGTAGGCACCTGCTAGAGTGAAGTTTTAGTGAATAACTCAATTTCTTTGTACAGGACAATTTTGGAATGTTACATTTGGCAAATTAACACTCCTGATTCCCTCAGAGCCTTTCTTTATATGAGGAAGACATAAATAACTGATAACGGGCCTGTCCTGGGCTTCCTCCAGGCTCTCCATCCCAGCTATATTGCCAACATTTTCTTGTTCCCTTATGCTCTCCCCTCAGGAGGTGGGAGGAGGAGGAGGTCCAGGGACAGAGGGAAAAGACCTCTGCCTGCAAYTGCCCCTTATCTCCTTATTCCCCGACGCCATCTTCCCCATTGCCTCTCTCCTGGGGCACCCTCTGCCACTACGCCTGGATGTCAGGTCTGGGAGGAATGCCTGGCAGGGAGCAACTAGGATTCACTTTGTCATCTGGCTTCATCAGGGCCTCTGATAGCCACCACAAAGAGAAAGCAAGGAGTGTTTTGGTCAAATTCAGAGATTTCGGGTTTCAGAGTGCCACTCCGAGGTGCACTGGGTCTCTGCCTTTCCCTGCACTGATGGAGGCCCCTGCAGGTGCTGGGGCTCACTTCAAGCCCAGCAGGTCAGCCTGTCAAGGACGGCTAGCAGCTCACCCATGCAAAGCTCGTGTTTGGACAAGTTAGTGTTTTCTAATTGAAAAATTGGTGAAAAAGATTCTTCACGCTTTTGCTTGTTCACTGTTTAGGAGGCCTCTGTAAGAAGTATCAGAAAAAATTGTTTTGTCAGAGCAATGGATGCTTCATCATTTGTTGCTGGAAGGTGCATTTTCTGGGGGAAACAAAAAAAAGGTTTTTCTGCCCATTGTTCTCATGAACACCTGTGATCTGACCAGTGCAGAGTTATCTTCCTTTTTGTAGGAGATGACAACTGCAGACAAAAAATTAGGCTCTTCTACTTTTCTCAGCAGTTTACAAGAAAGTAATATTGATCAAGGAGATCGAATTGGCTGATAGCAAACAAATGTTTTTCCCTTGACTCCATTGTTGACTTGACTTAAAACTGTTGTGGGTGGTGGTGTTTAATTGGTGCTTTTGTATTTATTTTTACTAGTGTAGTAGTTTAATATACTCATCTCTTTGTTAATTATATTTGTAATCTCAAATCAGTTTGTACAATTGATTTCATGTTGTCTTCCATATTAAAGCTATTTTGTGTTATTTTGAGCATTCTCTCATCATTTTTCTTTAGTCGTCTTTTCTCTTTTCTGTGTTCTTTTAGTTCCTTTTAGTAAGACTTTGGAGTCTGGTCAGAGCATCTTTATCCAGTGCTGTTTTCCTGTTGCCTATTCTTGAAGATACCTATCTTGCCTCCACCTGAAACTTACTCCTTGTGTGAGTTGTGTTTTACCCTCCCTCCCGTCAAATAGTGAGGAATATTCAATCCTTATCGATTTAGAGAGGCATATGAAATTCCTGTCCGGAGTCAGAATCAAAGCCAAAATTGTAAAAGGGCATTCATTTTACCCTTACTCTAATAAAATTTATAATATTTATCAACCTTATATGTTAGTCATTAGATAAAACCCCTAGAGGGAGACATGATCACAGATGGATTATTGTAATGCCTCATCACTCTGATCTTTTCACAATAGCTGAAGTAATTTCTCTAGGTCACTTTGCATAGCCTGTTACTTGATAATTGAGTAGTGATAACAGTGATAACAACATTATTGTTTGTAGGTGTCTAATCAGTTTTTTCTTCTTTTAAAATAAGGACCTTTTTTTTTTTTAATTTGGCAAGGGGAGACGTAATAGAGGAAAGGAGGAAAGGCCTATCTAACTTTTGGTTGTTTTTTTGGTTTTTTTTTTAAATCTTAGTCATGGTGATACATTATGGAATCTTGAAAAAAAAAATTCATCCTAAATAGTGACATAGCTCACTAGCATTGCACCCTACCACCCACCCAGACTGTCTTTCCCTGGCTGTGTTCTGCACCGAGTAATCTGCATATTTGTGATTGCATTTGTAATGCTTCTACTACTGGTTTGAAAGGCATGGCAATGTACTCTGAAATGTTTCATTTATCAGTTCTCKGTGTGTGTTTATGCAAAAAAGATTATCCTCGCATACTGTATTGTTTGGAAGTCGACAGGGTAATTAACCTGTAGTATGATCCTGTTAATTCAGTTTCCTTAGACATAATTTATTGTTTAGATGTCTTCAGCTATTTTCTTACAAACATTTTGGGGGGTTTTTTTGATTGCTTTTTACATGAATTGCATTAAATTGTCCTACAAAATATTTGTCTTTAACCTTACAGTGAATAATCAATATTTTATTTTCCTCTGGTAATAAGGATTTCAATATTTTTAACTAACCATATGGAAAATGGGGCTGAAATTATGTTTTTTAAATTTCTCAATTGTTTTGTTATATTTGGGTCCCAGAATTTCACAGAGAAGTTCAACCTCTAAAAAGCAAGTGCATATTTTAGTAATGCCAAGTGGAATATTCTCCTGTAGGTGTGCATACTTTTTTCTTAGCTTTAAATAAAACAAGATGCAGTCATTCAAAGGAAGGATAAACTCTACCAAATAGCCATATGTTTTTTAAGGGTTATGATCAAGATGATATTTTCTTGCCTGCTTCCTACTCTGATTTCAGGCTGGTGAAAAAGGAGCTGTCTCGCTGATACCAGATCTCTCATGAGATATGGGATCCTGAGGAGCTCCTTTAAAAATCCCTCCTTGAGTGTTAGCATCCTTCTGACTTCCACCAGTCCTGTTAGCTTTTTCTTCCTTTTCCTTCTGTTTTGGCAGATAATCTCTCTTTTCTGCCTCTCTCTTTCCACACTCGCCCCGCCCTCTTTTGGGGGTGAAGGGAAATATCTTTGTCTTTTTTGCTATGATTCTACTATTGCTTTTTATGTGCCACCTCCCCCACAAAACCAAAACCACAAAAAAAGCCTTGTTTTTAAAGTTTCTGAAACCTGGAGATGTATTGTGGAATTGCTGGTGTGAGGACTGCCAAAGGATGTGATGGTTTTAGGTTAATGCATGTGCCAGACAGACTGGACTCACAGTAGAAGGACCTGTAGCTGTAGACAACAAACATCCACCCAGAGGCTAAAAATATTGGGGCAGCTGTGCTAGCCTTCTCCAGTTAACTGAGGTCTTCAAGAAAGATGGAGAGTTGTCCTAATCTCTCTCTAACTGGTGGAGATGAAGGATCAAGCGAAGTGAGTGATTTGCCCCACCAAAGTGGCGTCTAAACAGCTTTTAGGCTGTGTTTGTCATCCTACATTAGCTGTGCAGGAAGCTCAGAAGAGCTGCGCTCCTAACCTAGGCACAATGCCCTGGGTCTCTCAGGAAAAGGCATCCTCCAGAAGGCACAAAGGCTGTTGATATTTTTTTGTTTTTCTTAAACTTTGATTGGAACTCGATGCGTTGATGAGACTACCTGGGTTCCTAGTCACGTAGCTGCTCAAGGGACTGTGTGCCATCCTGCTTTGCACCTGCTTTATGTGGCTGAAAAGATGCCTCTAGCAAATTTTCCCAACTGTCAGCTTTTGCTGGAGTGTGTTGTCCCGTCATGGTACAAAGCAGTCCCAGGTCCCAGTTCCACGCGCAGACTGCAAGAGTCAGCACCAGGAAGGAGCTTTCTGAAAAAGGGGTGTTCTTGGATCACTGATTTCTGACAGAGGCAAAGTTTAGACTTTATTCTATACTGTCCTTTTATTATTTTTATTTTTTGCCTTTTTATTATACTCCTTGGGTTTGCTTCTAGGTTTCTTGTGTTTACGTTGCTGGTATTTAACAGTGAGAAATTCTTAAATTTTAAGGTGACACCTTATACGATCTATTAAATCTAAAGAMAAGACTTGATTGTTGCCCAGTTCATCAATCACAACGTCACTGAGGAGAAAAGGAAAGGAAATATTAATGTCCAGGGCTGTGGCAAACCTGACGTTCCGCTGTAAGACAGTTAAGGTTGTTGCTATAAGCCTGCTGTAGTGCAGGAGAGCAGTCAACTGCTTAATTACATAATTTATCTTTTCTACTTTGGTTTTTATTTTATCTAAATAATCTCAGTGGTCTCTTTGCTCCAGACTTTCACTTTGATTCATATCTTTTATTCTATCTATATAAATACTTCATGCTGGATTTGATTAATCAAAGGGATGAGAAATAATTTTCCCTTTGTTTTGAAATTGTTACTCATTTAGGACCAAACTTTCTCCTTGCATAAGCATTACAGGACTAGTATTTAGCCTTTGAAAAGGACAGGGAAGGTAATTTAAATATAAGTATCAATTAATTGTTCAGAGACATTTTATTAATATTTTTGAATATGTTGAGTTGTCTGTTGCCCAAAGGTATTTCAGTTCTTTCAAGAACTGAAGAGAAAACTGGGCTTTAGGTGGTCAGCTGCAGAATATGGAAAGAGGGCTTTGGAAGAATGTGAGGCACAAAAAGCTAGCTTCAAAAATCACAAATGTGTTATTTAAACTTACTAAAACATGAAAGAGAATATAATGAAAAGGAAATGCACAACACCAAGCCTCTGTGTTGCATTCTGGCACCAAGGTGAACAGACATAAATTTTTCTTACGTTACATGCAAACTCCGTGTAAGTTTTCACTTTTGGCGTCATTACTGTACAGGTTCTTAAAGGTGAAGCAGTCTGAAGGGGGACATAGAGAATGGTGGAGGAAAGGAAAAGGAGGATCTCCCTTGGACAGATAGTTTCACAGTTTGCTTTTGCATGTCTTCTTTGATCTCTTTGTTGCAGCTGACGCTGATCCCTCCAGGACACGAGATCCTACACAGAGCAAGACTGATCCAGTATGGTATTTTAAATGTAGCATCTTCTCTCTTATGCCTTAGTGCCACCTCCTTCTGCCCATTAAAAAGGAGGATTGTGAAGCACCAGTTTCAGCCTGTTTTCTCTTGTGTAATATACAATGAAGCCTTGACAAGTGACACCCTTATAGGCAGAAATATCAGAAGTGTTATTTGCTAGGCCCTTATAGAAGACCTTCAAGTGCACAGCATGTATATATGTAGGAGCTGCAGCTCTGTGGATACCCAGAGAAAAGAGTGACATGCCAGAAGAGAGTAAAGGTCACCTCTGTACAAACCAAAAAAGCCATTCCACTCTTAGCTATGCCAGTAGGTACAGGTATAGCAAATGCAAAGCCCAGCCTAGATCTTTATACCTATTTCTGTCCAGTCTGGTTACATCTACCCAGACTGGCTGTACAGTGCTCAGTCTCACTTTCTGTTTCTGAGTGTGATCGACCTGCAGCCCCACCAACCAGCTTGTTGTGAGATAAGGCAGTTTACTTGACAGGAGATTTCTCAAGTGCTAAAAGAAATTTTGTATCTGGCTGACATATTCAGCGCTTTGCTAGGCACAACGTGGCAGTGCTGTCTCCCCTGAAAAGCAGGATAAATTTCCTTGGCTATTATACTTTGTCAGTTCCCCTTATCACTTCAAGTAGTTGAGTCTAAGGAATTTTGACTAAACTTGCAAAAAAAGTATCCTTCCTGCCTTCCTTCCCATTCTTGTTATATGAGTAAGATAATGGTATCTATTTAACCTGAAATTCAAGAAGTGTCTCTTGTCCTGTGTCTATTGATCTGATAAACTGTTTATGTGCTCCTTTAACCACACAGTTAAGGGCATAGGTCTTTGCCTCATTGCCCTGAAGTGCTGTTCGTCACCTTGTCATTTCAGTTGGGGTGTCCACTGAGTGCTGCTGAGGTGCAGGCTTCCTCCTGTTTCCCTCAGGTATTATCGGTTTCAGTAATAAATAAACCTTATTGTGGAGGAATCTTTGACTTTCCTTCCCTTGGACTGCTAACTGATGTCACCTCTTTGAAAATGCTGATGTCATCTCTGTCCAGGCCAACTGTAGTCAGACTCAACTGCAAGCCATTTCAGCTCTGGTTTAGAGGCGTTGTAGAGGTCCATTCCTGCAGAGCAGGCTGTGGGGGCAGGCCTGTGCCTGTTTGCTCGGGCCCTCGCAATTTTAGCCGTTGTTCTGGAGACAAAATACTTCAAAAGCCTTGTTTTCAAAATAGCATCTAGGCAGTTGGTAGAACCTGTCTGATTTTTTTCCCCTTCTATTCTTACCTTTTTTTTTCGTTCTTTAGGTATTTCTCTTCACTGTTTTATATCTATAACTTTCATCAACTTTCCCTACTGCTCTCCCTTGCAACTTTTAGTCTGAGCTTGCTCTTGCTTACTGTAAAATATAGTGTTTAGTTGGATCATATTTTGCCATTAAGTAACATATAATTACATATTGTCTTTGACTTGTCTCAGTTTCAATTAGGTTTTGAAACATCACTTGTTCTGTTATTCAGCTAATCACTTTCTTCCTATGGAACGTTGCAGAGAAATATCTTTTTAATAAAAATTCTGAAATCCCATTTTTGTTGTTGAATGTATCCAAGTAGCTTACACATTGTTTTCCACCACAAAATGCATCTGGATTGTCAGCATTGTGTATATATGTGTGTGTATTATAGCACTGCAATTATTTTCCAGGGATCTTAGTGTGTTTGTGTCTGCCATTAAGATGAATGTGTACCAGATGCTGTTTTAAAATGAAGCACTATTGTATGGGCTGATGGATGGAAAGTTTGTCAAAAGTAGTGAAAGCTTCTACAGGGGATAAAAAGCAGCTGGAAAAATTCATTGTTATGTGCTGTTAGTATGAGTCTCTAGTTCAGATGTGCTGCATTTTGATTAGAAAGTTAGATTCTATGGAAGTGTCAAACATAGTTTCTGATATTCTCTATTTTTATGGCATTTGCAATTTGGTATTCACCTCTTTATTCTCGGCCAGAAAATCTACCATTTTTACCATGTCTGTTTTTTTTACCATGTACCATTTTTAACATGTCTGTTAAGAAGCAGTATAGCACAATAAAAGTTGGCAAATGTGGACTGTATTTATTACTTCTATGTGAATGTCTTGTTGGCCAATGGAAATTAAAATGCCCTGTTGATTGTTTCACTTGTATTTGTAGTGAATAGCTTGTACAGCAGATGAACAATGCCAAATTTTATTTTTTTTCTTAGTTCTCTATTATGTTACCAACAATACTGTTCTCTGCTTCAAAGTACGACTATAATTAGAAATGTGATTATGTAAAAGTGGCACCATCTTATTCAGCCCTGCTTCTTCCTATGCTTAGTCCTATTATGCCTATTTTTGCTTTCCAGATACCCAAGTTTCTCCTAGGGCTGCGCCAACTAGGAAGAATTTGTTTCTTGCAAGGGATTTTATTCTGTACTAACCCCTGTCTCATCTATATGCAGGGACTCATCAGCTCCAGTGCTTGAAATTTCTTCTTTCTGAATCTCCAAGTGCCTTTCATCCTGCTCTGTTATGCCCTTTTATCTGGCTGCCTCCTGCATGCCAGTCATCTTTCCCTATGGCTTTAGGAGGGTCTCTCTTACTTTTTTCTTTCTAGGGGTTCCCAGAGCCAGTTCTGCTGTCTTTTGAGGTGGTCTCTCCTGATGGTCAATACCAAGAGAATATCTTCCCACCTTATATCTCCTCAAGATGTCAAATGAGAGAAGGAAAAAATAGTCCATTTTGTGCTCCAAGCTACCATAAGACTAAGTGGCAGAGGTAGACAAGGCACTTCATGACTTAGCATTGGGATTGCAAGTTATTTCTGCAGGACAATAGCATCCATCTTGTGCAAATGAAGGCTAACCTTGAAATCTGTCTTATCAGTGCTAACTCGCGCCTGATGTGCTGTGGTCACCTTTTCAAAAACTTACTCCTTACCAGACTTGCTTTAGAAAATCATGTCAGAATCTACTGCATTCAAGATATAGTGAAATATGCAAGTTTCTGTGTTTGTGTCAAGCAAAGTTGGCAAGTTTTTTACAAGTGAGCAGTATATGCAAATGTACAGCAGAGTGGTGGTATTGGTAATCTCTCCTACCGTTTATTGGAAAACAAAAATCATGCCTTATGCTGGTATGCTCTCAGAAAGAGAGGTTTAGGAAGGTATTTTGGATGAAATGTTGGGGAACCTTCAAGCCCCCTGGAGCCTTCAAGCCCTCCCGGTAATAGCTGAATAGCCCATGGCAGAAGTGTTCAGAAGAAGGAGGGCTAATCTTGTTCTCTGGCCAATACCGACTTTTTTCAGTGTTACAGAATCTGTGGTTTAAGGTTGGGCGGGGGACTATAGTCACATGGATGGCAGAACCAAGGTTACCATAAGCGTGCTTTTTACTTAGGTTTATAGGTCTTTGTTAGAAAGACCTCACCAAATTATATAATGTATTTATTAAGTTGTGTCTGTATTAAGTATAGGTATGTATTATTATTAAGGAATTATGGGGATTTTTTTCATTGTTTGCTCCGTTCTTTTTTTCTTTATAAACCATTTTGCCATGGAAAGACTGTAAAAATGAATTTATAAATGCTAACAGAAACTGCCTGTGTTCCAGGCAGAAATTCAGTTGCTAGAAATTTCATGGAAGTAGATTACTGCTGGATTTTTGCTGGCCTTACAAAGAACACTGCATCAGCAAATGCAAAAGTGATCAGATCTGTTTCAGTTTACACTACAAAGAAAGGGATTACCCTTTTTACTTTTGGATGTAAACCACTTAGTGTGTTTAATCTGGCGATAATTTCTTCTAAAATGTGAAACATTTTATTAGAGCTTGCATTAGGACCCAGAGGTTTTGATTACCTTCCCTAGGCATTGCATTTGATTTTGTGGCAAGTAACAGTCAAAGTGCTTTGGGTGTAGCTGAAATTTCTTAGGTTTTCAAGGTCTGTTCTTTTTCTTTTTTATCTTGCAGTTTTCAGTGAAGATCTACACGCCAGTCTATATTTTGTCAATGCATCTCTGCAAGAGGTAGTGTTTGCTAGCACCACAGGGACATTGGTACCCTGTCCAGCAGCAGGGATCCCCCCTGTGACGCTCAGATGGTACCTAGCAACGGGCGAGGAGATCTACGATGTCCCAGGGATCCGCCACGTCCACTCCAATGGCACTCTCCAAATTTTCCCCTTCCCTCCTTCAAGCTTTAATAACTTAATCCATGATAACACTTACTATTGCACAGCTGAAAATCCTTCAGGGAAAATCAGAAGTCAGGATGTTCACATTAAGGCCGGTAAGTACAGTCTTTTATTGGGATCAAATGGGCTTGAGGAGGGAGGAAACGTGGGTGTTTCAGACAAAGAGTAGCAGCAGCTGTGAATCAAAGGAGATCGACCAGAAGTGTAACCTCTGAACTCTTCACAATATTAAGTAAAATAATGGATTCTTCCCTCTCCTCCCTGATTTGATTTATTTTGGTGGTGAGAAGTTAGTTTTCCAAAGATCATGATCAGTTGAGCTTCTGCACAAGTATAAGGAAAAATGAACTGATAATGAAATCATTAATCAGACCATGCTTACTCATTAAAGAGCTGTGAGAGAAAAAGATGCAGTCTTTGGATTTTGTATAGGTAGGGGCTGGAAGAAAAGAGGAATGCTTGCCTGATCACATCCCTTCTCATCTGCTTCTATTCAGTTGTGCTTTGCTTTGAGAGAGAAACTTGTGTCCTGTGTAACGATTCAGCAACTGATGTTGGTCCATAGGCAGTACTTTCTGTTTAAGCTAAAAGATGCAAATGAGCATAATGGCTTTGCGTCTTTCTATACTGACTGCGTGCAGACTGGGTCAGCTAGTGGAGAATTAGTGGGACCAAAATCAGGCCTTTTGTTACAACACATAAACACATGATTGCATAGTTTTTGAAGGTTTTGTCTACCCACTTCAGTTAATTAAAATATTCAAACAAACAAACAAAATCTAGTCTGGGAGCTGACCCTTGGCTAATGCAAATCCTCATAACCTCTTTGTTGTTGTTGGAGCTATGCTAGTCTTTTCTTAGAAGAGAAGTAYCTTTCCTTTGGAGATACACCTTCACAGGAGTTATGTAGGGAAAACCGTGAACAGTTAGCAAGTAGATTTGKCTGTGACTCTCTTTTTAAATATGAGAATGTATTCTCTTCTTGTTAACGATAAATTAACATTCAGAGATCTGTAGTTTGTAGACAATTAGAAGGCAAGAATAAAAAACAGGTTTCCCTGACATTCACGTGTCTTATTAAAATTTTAGTCTAGAGAAGTGGTTTTCTTGCACAAGAAGTGACTAGTAGAAGCAAGTTCACGTGTTATGTATATGTGCAGTTTCTATAATTGTCTATGCTTCTTCTGAAAATGTTTAGTTGTCCACAGATCAAAAAAGTTTGAAAACCAAAGCTTCATAAGAATACATAGTAACCAACTTTATGTTTGGAACTCGGTTCTGGTTGTTGTGCTTTTGGTTTTGCTTTAATGCATTTGTGCACAAGTTGTCTGGCAGAATTATATTTAGAGATAACATAATATTTTTTTGTCCTTTGTGGATTTGTTAATGTATCTCAATTTTGAGCATCTTTTGGGCAGCATTATTTCCAGTATTAGTTTCCAATTTTTCTATTTCTTGGATAAACTAATGTGGCGATACAGAGGAAGCTAAAACTCACAATGTTGCTAGCTAAGGCTCTGAACTGGTGTTTGTTTAGTTGTAAAAGCGTATGATATGGATGACAGGATGCAGCTATGTCCGTTGTTCAGCATTGACCCATTTATCCATGGAACCCCAAAAGAAGTCTTCCTCCTCTGCTTGAGAAATAAGCCTCGCAAATGGAAGAAGGACCTGAGAAAAAAGGCTTTGCAGTAGGTGGCTATAGCTGCTTGACTGATAAGCTAACAACTCTCTTGGGCCACGTCAGAAATGCCCCTTTTACCCCTTTTCCTTCCCTTTTTAGCCTTTTACCCCGATCCGTTCATTTCTCCATATGATTCAATTTCTCAGTTAATCTGATGTTTGGATAACAAGTTAAACAAGTCCCCTTCCTTCATATGAACTGCTATTGTGTGTCAGAGCTGTCATTGTGCCTGATGGCAGACAATAGTTATTAGTGAGTATCTTTTCCAAAGGTTTGTGTAATCCCTCAATCATAGGAAAGTACAATTTTTGAGAGAGTCTTCTGTGCATAGCACTAAGCGTATTTTATCTTCAGGTGATAAACCCTGTGTTGCTCAAATATGAAGTGATAAACTTCATTTGTTTGTGTGTTACTTTCAATTACGTTTCTGTTCATGTGAAATCTGTACACAGTTTCAGATTGGCCCTAATTAGCACGATTTTTGGGGGCCCTTTTCTAATCTCTTTTCTTCTCCATCTCCTCCTCCTTCCAGTGCCCTCCAACTGCAATAGGATTTCCTAGGAATACAGAAGCAATCAGTGGAGCATCCCATCATAGCACAGTTAAAGACTAATATAGCTCTGCCTATTCTCACAGTCAGCTTGAGAAAGTCTGAAGCTCATTTACCTGCTTCCCCAAGAATATGGGTAGCAGATATAAGGGTTCCAGCTCACAGATGATTGTAATTGTGGTTTTGCATGTAATTTTGCATATAAGGCAATACACATCCCCAAACCCCAAAAAACCATAACCCACACACCTAGACACCCAAACCTAATCCTCTTCCAGGCCAGTCCCACATGGGAGTAAAGGTGCATATCTCCATTTCATCTTCAAACTTTCCTGTGCAATCATGGCAGGGAAGAATATATCTTTTTAGTAAAGGATTAAATTCTCATATAAATTCATGACTCAGGGACTTGGGATTTAAAAAGAAAAAAAAATCAGCAAGTCATTCATAGGAACTGGCAAAACTATGATCTGGAAATAACTGAGGGGCCTCTGAAATCACAATAATGTAAACTTTTTAAGCAAGGAAGTGAATAAACCTCTTTCTAGTTTTTGTGCCCCACATATGGTTTCTGTGTTTGCTTTTACAGAAATGATCAACTGGGCAGATTTTCAAAATGGGCAACTGTTCTGAAAAAATACAAATACCTTCAGTGGTGTATTAGGATATTGCTGCTAAACAAGCCTTTTCTGTAAATGATAGTTGGAGCATGAGCATTAGGCAGAAGTCAGCTTCATTAAGATGATCTATGTGCCATTCCCTCCAGTGTAGAACAAGATTAGGGGGCTGCTTCATCATGGGGCAACCAATGTTGTAAAGTCACTGCATTAAAGGTGCTTATAGTATCAGTTCAGCACTTATGACAGGGTTAAGAAACTTAACCTTTGATTAAAAATAAATTATTGACTTTTTTAAAAACTAGTGGTGTCTATCTTATCATACAAGATGGATTTGTTTTGATTTTTAAAAAGATATTTAATTTATAATTAAAATTATTTACTTTTGGTTAGAGTTCCTAACTGTTATATTGCTACAGTCTTGTTTGGGATGGAGAACTTCGGTCTTCCTTTTTGCAGTGGTAGCACTGGACCTGAAAACTGGATGCTGTTTGCATTTGTGAAAACTACAGTTACATTTCAGTACTCTGTCTTCTTTTTCTTGAAATACATTGTAAGTGGGACTGACACTTAGAAATTCCAGTGCTCCTGGTATATAGAAATACTTTTGTAAACTCTGCAAAGGATTTACTGACTCTTCAGTGTAGAACCAATTAGTTAAACATAATTGGTAGAGCTTGGTATATGTTTGTGGGCAGGGTATGTAGGCAAGAAATGTCACTGTAATGTGGCAGTTCAGCATTGCTGACTTGGTTACGCTGCTGCACTGGGGTTGTTCTTCCCTGTAATTTTTACCCTCAGGCATACACGTGCCTCAGACACACACGTCATTTTCCAATACATTTGTCTCTATTTTCATTGAAACTGTTTGTCACTTCAAGATACATAACTTTCTTTGCCACCTCAAGATATATAACTGTGTTGGCTATGGCGATTTCTTTTTTTGCACCTTGACCTTATGATCCTGTGGAGAGTCTATGTTGCTGCTTTTCCTTCCTGTCTTACCCATTTACTTCTTGTAGTAGACAACATCTGTTTCTTCTCTGCTCTGTCACCTTCTCCATTAACTGTTGCTCACAGGATTTTTCACCCCTCATTCTTCATTGAATTTTTTCAGTGCCAGGATTTTCCTTCTTTCCATTCTCCTACCCAATGCAACTTCATCTCATCCCAGCAATACTAGTTTGGTGTGAAGGATTTCTCCAGTTGTTCTTTTTTCTCTTTGTCCATTAAATTAATTCTTCCAGATGCTAGACAAATCATATCCTGGATCTAAGTGCCTCCATGCTGTTTTTTAATACAACTCGGAATCATAGGTTCTGTTTTCTTACCATTAACCGATTTCTTTCGGTGCTGGTCAATTGAATGTAGCTCTTACCTTACCTACTATCATTTCTCTGTGTTTCTGAGACACCTTGCTTTTTCTCTGGCTGTCACCTCCATCGATTTTTCTCCTTCAGGTCTCACTTCTTCAAAATCCTAAATGACACTGACCTTCTCTTCTACCCTCTGGATGTCTAATTCACACACAGTACTTGTATGTACTTTGTACCCTTTGATAGAGCAGAAAACAATTTGTGATGGGAAACGTGGCATGAGAAACTAGACAAGTAACAGAAGACATAACAGCATTTACCCATATAAATATGCAGTTCTTACAAAAGTCTTTCTCCTTGCCCTCAGAATTAGGTAGGGGAAGAACGCAGAAATATGATGAAATGCAGATTTTGAGGAAGTGAAAAGATCTGGGAATGCTTTCACATTAATTTGCAATCAGCCTTGCAAAACCGTATCATTTACTGAGACAAAAGAATTCACAACCTGAGTAACCTTTCTGGGGAACTTTGCAAGGCTAACTGAGGAGGTGGATGGGATGTGTGATTACAACTTGTTTAACGAAACCTCTTCTTCTATCTTCAGTTTTACGGGAACCCTATACAGTCCGTGTGGAGGACCAGAAAGCCATGAGAGGCAATGTAGCAGTGTTCAAGTGCATTATCCCCTCCTCTGTGGAGGCATACATCACTGTTGTCTCATGGGAGAAAGACACAGTCTCGCTTGTCTCAGGTAGGCTGTTATGGCTTTCTTTTCCAATTGGCAATGGCAGCTGTGGTTCCTGTTTTTTTCCCCCAAATGCCTGATGTTTACTTTGAGTCAATTATAGCTGAATTGTATGTCATCCTTCCAGTAACATATTTCACATTAGCATTGCTGCATCCCTATGACTGAGTGTGACATGAAGGTTTTAGACAGCCCTGCTTTTTCTATCATGCTTGAAGGGAAAATAACATGGTTTTTGTTTTATACCAGACATGAAACCAGCTTCCTGGTGCTGTGGCAATAGGTTCACGTTTTAACTTTGATAAGGAGCTCCTACGTGCCAAAGAAATTTGAGTGTCATAAAGCATGTGTTATGTTGTACTTGTTTTTCAATAGTAATGTTACTCATGGATTAGAAGAAATCCTGAGTCTAAATTTGTTTGGTTATGTTTAAATGAGGTATGTAATCGATATTTATACTTTCATAACATTTTAATCTCAAAGATCTTCATAGATAACACTGGAGGTTTAAGCACATGGTAAACTGTGCTGTAAGCCAAACATATTGAAGTGAAACAGTCTACTCTAAAGCACTTATATGCATTAATCTATTTACTGACAAAGTGAGGAAATGTGAGGCATTGTTCAGGAAGTACAGGGAATTCAGGCAAAGAATATCCAACATCTTAAAGCATAAACATTGTAAGAAATTCATGGGAGAAAGTATATGTGGGGAAAATATTTTCAGTACAGTACGTATCTAAATTATATATTACACACAGTGCAGCTGTTGTTACACATACAAATGATTTATGTGTGCAGAAATTTGAAATATATTGTTCCAGGGTAATACAGACTGGAAAAAAATAGTTTGAGTTAAATGTTGCTGCAGAGTATATTTAAGAATGTGTTTGTGTTTATGATCCTACAACACATGGAAATGTTTTTGTACTTCTCAATATATTAATAATCTTTCCTTTCTGACAAACATGGCATTGATGGAAATATCTATGTTTCTATATGAATCATATTATAGATTTTATTTCTCTATGTGTTTTATTGATTCCTTACATAAGCTTTTTCTATTTTTTTTCTAAATATATTTCAAATAGCCTTCTAAGGATTTGGTAGATATTTAAGTACCATGTAATTGATGATCAGTTGTCCTATGCTACTGGTGCACTGCTTAGCCTTGGTAAATCCAATTCCTTGTTATGGTCTTGGATTTTGATATGGCATATTATTTTTGTCATTGAGCAACTGAAACTGAGTGTGTTACCACGAAGAGGTCTGTAATATTTGAATTATAGGACTCACCAATGCTTCAGCCAATATAGTCAGGTCAGAGTTGCATTTAAATATGCAAATAAGCTTTCCATTATTCTGTATATAATGATACAGAACTATGATTAAGATTACCTAAACTATGATTAAGATTATCTAACACAACAGTGGATGGATGTGTTTAGTTTGCTTCATCTTAAAATAGGCTACTACGTGATGTACGTACATCTGTATATGTAAGTATTAGCTGGAGGAAAAGAACGTGTATACCTGCATGGTTAACTACGTTAATACTTTTTTTAAAGTTTATTCATTCTGTATTATAAGAAAACATGCATATTTTCTCTGTCAGCATAGATTGCATCCCTCAATCTGATTTTTTTTTGACTTGAGCATTAGCACCTAGTACCTATGTGGTACCTTTGAGTGGCTCAATCCTGCCCTTCACCCTGGAATCAGGAGTAAGGCACACAGGTCTCTGTAACCCCTTCTTTAGGGAAGACAGTGTGGCATTTCTGCAGACCATCATGGCTGCTATTTTAAGATAATTTCATTCTGGTTAGTCTATATTGATTTTAACCCCAAACTTTTGGAGGATAAAAGCGTGTAATAACATTTAACTATATGGACCTAAATTCAATCTTATTTTTTCCTTAATGCAACTTCTGACTGTGGTTGACTAGGCTACAATTATTAAAAATCTATTACAAACTTCAACACTTAAAACCCAGTTTCTAATTATCTCACAATCCCTTAATTCAACAGTTAGAAATCTAAATGGAAATAAAACATAATTCGTTAAAACTGATGCTATTAAAAATCTCAGTTTATCATATTGGATCACATCACAGAAAAGATTTAGTTTCAGAGATGAAATCACAGGTTAGATTACAGGTCGATGCTATCTGTCACGCAAGGGCAAAAGTGAGGCAGGAAAACATTACTCCAGTTTAACCACAATGACTGCAAGATTTGTTTGTTCACCATTTATGCTCTTTAACTGCAGCTTAATCGTGAGAGCATTTACAAACCAGAACCCACATGTGTTTCATAAAACAATTGCCTTGAGTTTTACCCATAATCAATTTTACAATAATCTGGCCATGAACTCAAATGGTAGATATTGATCAAGCCTGTCTTCTTAGAATGCCAGTGCTGATGAATAGGATGCAAGACATAACATGACTATTGAGTCGTTTTCCACTAATGATCAATATTCTGAGGAAATGCATATGCTTGCTTATACAGCCACTGCTAGCATGTTTTTTTTCTGTGTGCTAGACCAGATTCATTGGTATGCTTTTTATCTCACCATTTAATATTGGAAAACATCAAGTTCTGATTTGTTTTGTTCTTGTTTATTAATATAACTGATTTATCGGTTACTCGTTAACATCAGCAAACATGAGAGCCATCTTGAGGGGAAACCTCTACTGTGAAAGAGCAARAATATAAAAAGAAATACACTCACAGAGTGATGATTATCATGGTTTGAGGTGGACAAGGCTTTTGTGGGAAAACTAGATAGTGTTTACTTGAAAAGGAAGAGCGGGGGTGGGGGGGAAGAGAAAAAGGAAGGGGGAGAGAGAGAGGAAAAAGATGAGAAGAACATTTTCACTGAGATGATATATCCATTTCAAATAGAAGACACAAGTAGCCCAGGAAGCTTACACCTTACACGAGGGAATGGGAGACCCCCTACGGCAGGAAGCAGGGCAGCTTTTCAGTGGGGAAGCTCCATATGCAAGTGGTCCGACAGAGAAGCCTTTTTTTTTCTGAAAGGATTAAACCCCAATGCAATACTTCCAAGTACAATTTAGAGTATACCTGTCTATCTGTAGTCCCATTCTGACTACTAGGATAGAGAGATCTGTAGATGAACCAGAATCCTTTATTTCAGCTGTTACTCAGTGTTCTAGACATTAGTTCTCTTTTTATGTAAATTCAACATTTTAAAGAAAAAAACAAAGTGTTTTTACTTCTATAATGTAAAAAAAAAAATCTAGCTTTTTAGAAAGAGTGTTTAAGAGGCGTATTCCTTGATTAAGACGGTGAGATTTTTTTGCTCTTGCAACAGTGTACTATCCTGTACATATCTGCTTTTGTCTGTATGCTTAGTTCTCAGAGAGCACAGTGATGTCCATAGTAATCAAAGTGTGTAATAAATATGGCTGGGCAAAAGCATCTTCTGTTTCCTGGCTGCAATCTTATGTCATGCCTCCAGGTTATTGTAAAGTAATTGGGAGTTGAAACATATTAAGACATATTGCTAGAGCGTTTCCAAGGAGTGTCCAGATAGGTCAGACTCCCTGTTCAATAAAGGGGAAGGTGCCCGTGTTTGGAGCCAGAAATACTGATTTATATGAAGTTTCCATGTGCAAGGACAGCTGTGGACTGAAAAGGTGTGCATGTGCTTGTTTGTCTGTCAGGGGAACAGCTAAATAATTGGGGTTTTGCTCCTACGCTTTATCTTTCAATGTGACAGCAAATCTGAGGCAAAAAGCTTTTTCAGGGTGTCGTCTAGGGGCCAAGGTAGCGGGAAAAAGATTTTTAAAGCAAGGCAAAACCACTTATTTGGATGAATCTATTCCAGGGAAAAGTAGAAAACCCCAACTTCCAACAACAAATACACAGAAATCTTTTCATACTGGAAAGATCTGTTTTGAATAATAATTGTTAGATGAAGTATTCAGCCATCTCCACTAGATACAGCTGTGTTACAAACTCTCATGATAGACAAGGACAGCACCAGACCTCTGCAGTTGTCAATCTTCTACAAATGCATAAAGTGTATCTTATTTGCCCATCTGTGTCTTCTAGTAAAAGCAATCAAACTTTCCAGTGGTGTGTGTCTTGCCTAACAATCTCTGAGATGTTGGCAAAATAGAAGGACCAACGGTAACTCTGAGAAGTCTTAAGGGGCTCACAAAGGGCAGGTTACTGCTGTACTAAGCTCTACAACTGTAACTTCAGGATGTCTTTTCTGAAGATCCTTCTTTTCTGAAGAATTGTATGCTGTCAGTTGACTTGAAACTGAGTCTGAAATTCATTTGAATTATAGTAAGTAGTGTAATGATGTGCAGTTTTCTCTTGTATCAGTAACCAGCTCTCACGCATTTTCATTAGACGACACTAAACATAAAAGCTTAAATAATCCTAGAACGTTGTATGACTGATAGCTGCATACGGCTTGCTCAAAGGTCAAGTTTCCTTTCCTCCTTACTGCTTTCCTTCACAAACCATTCCCAAAGAAAGAGACTTTTGGAATCAGCTTTGTGTTGACCTTGTAACCATTGAAAACAGCCTAGGCCCTGCAGGACCAAAGAGTGCAACAAAGGATGTTTTTGGAACAACAGCCATAAAAACAAGGAACAATAGTATAGAAAAGTACAGACTGTGCTTCTGCTTCTGTTGAGCAACTGCAAGGCCAGACGGGAGACTAGCGCTTGCCTCGTAGTATTTCTTCATCATACGCAGAACAGTGAAGCTGGACTAGAAGGGAAGGTAAAGGAAAAATAACTGCTGATTCTGCTCTGCCTAGGTGAAAGCAAAGAGCAGAGTCCGTTCATGTGTTAATTAGCCCCGGAGAGAGCAAAGGATGGGTGTGGTTATAGGGGAAGGAGGGCAGAAAGGGATTATTAAAAATAAAGGTCAGTGTAAGGGATCAGCAAAGAGACAGAAAAGAGGAGAATGAAGAGCAGATGGAAACAAAGAGAAAGGCTGAAGAATTACATTTGGTCTGTCACTACATACTGTACTTCTGTTATGAATGCCTCCTATCCTGGTGTTGATAACTACGAGGGATTTCAAGTTTTTCCATGTATCTGAATAGCTTAGTGCCAAGAGCAGGATCATGAATAGGTTCATGCTCTGACCTTTCTGAATTCCCATTTTCCTGTCTAATGACATACCATGCAAGAATCTGTCTGATTTATACATAGAGTGTGACTGCTTAAAAAAAGTAGAAAAGGAAAGAGACAGATAGTAATGACTGTGCACAATGGCATATTTAAATACGCACCGAAAGAATAGCAGCTTTGAGGGAAAGGTGTGTAAGCATGAATGGAACGTGGTTCCCTGTAGGGCTGTGACTGACGTGCATATGATAGCCGATGAGCCTTCCAGCCAGCATACTTTCCATCGTCCAGAAATTAGACACGCTGGACCACAGCTTGAGAAGTGTCACTGATGTACAATGACCTACATTTGATGTAATGAATTGCATTATTTATTTACACACAGTTCCTCAAGTCTTGTCTTTAAAAGGCTCAGGGGCTCTTGGATCTCTTTCTGCACAAAGGGCTTTTCTGAACTGCTGCGGTTGACAGTAAGCAGTCAATGTTTGCCAGTAGTTATCACGTGGTAGCATCTAAAATACAGCACTGCAGTTTTCGTTTGTGCTGGTGTTTGGAGATTACAGCAGTGGTTCAGTTTGCACAGAGCGATCGTTGTTTTTTCAGCCATGAGGTTTGTACATAGTGGGGGGAAAAAAAAATMTCTCTCTTTGTGGAGAGTGGTCCTGTGTGCAGAGTCCCATGTTCAGAATTAGATTATTGCTGGTGATCACAGCGATTAAGTCCAGCCATTTGATTGAGGCTGTGTCTAGTAGAGATAAGCTATGATCTTCCTTGTTTTGGTTTGATGTCAGGGCTTAATCATGGTTGCCAACCAGCAAGTATTCAGCAGACAATTAACCTATGCCACTGAATGCTCTAGATGCAAGTTTTTTTCCGGTTCCAGGTGGAGTGGGACGAAGAGTACAATTTTTTATGCTTAAATATTAGCAACATATATAAAATAAAAAAATTCTGAATGTAAACTATCTTCTATCAGAAACACGTCAGTGAGATTTAATTCTGCTATTCAAAGTTGTGATAGCACACAGAAAGTAAAGCAGTTAAACCCCTACATCTGCTGAGCTTCCTTGACTCCCTGGAAAGCTAATGTGAGTAGTGTTCAGCAATGCTCAGGTCAGACTGTAGGTTTGCTGTTACAGTAATGTGTTTTCTAAGCTTCTTGAAGACATGTAAAGTGCACTTGCCCATCTCTAAAGACAATATATTGCTTCCTCACTTTCTCTTTCAACAAGGTTATTTTCCTAAGGGACCTAGGACAAAAGTAATTTACTACATTATTTAAGAAATGTCTAGCTATCTGCATTTTTCCTGAGAGCACTGTTCTTTCAAGAGGAGAGTGTCTTATAATCCTAGAAAGTGGACATGGTAAAAACTTAGCACCTCCTGCTTGTGCAAACATTTTTCACACTCTCCTTTGACTCATTGTAAACTARAATTGTAACTGAGCAAGGCAACGTACTTAGAACTGTTCATTGGAGGACCTTTCCTCTGGCTACTCTGTAGCCTGTGCTCCGTGTTTGCTTCCTACTCCGTTACACCGGAGTATTTTGATCAGGTGAATCATTCTAAAATTACGGTTGTGGCATTGGTAGGATTGGATGCAAAGATTTCAACAGCTTTGTGGGAGGCAGGTGTGTAGAGTGACTTGAAGAGATAAAGATAGAAAATATCTGTTCCACATGTCTAAGAATCACATTTTGATAGCACAGAGGAAAGTGAGCGATACGATTGTAGGCAAAGGAGTGGTTTCTGATCATTTAATCAGCACAGGGAAGCATGCATGTGAAACGGAGTTGTTAATATCAGAGAGACTGTTGTTTTTCTGTAGAGGGAACTTGCAGATTTTCTTCAGTGTGACTGGACKTTTTGGCTGCTGTGAGGGCATAGAACATCGGTGGCTGTTTGTGAGAGGTGGAGGAGAAAAATGTATTTGAGTGGGGTGTCTTGGTGCTTAAAGCGCAGAAAGCCAAAATTTGCTCTGTCTCACTACATCCAGCAATTTGAATACTAATAGGGTTCACAAATAGTAGCAGTGTTTTTTGCAATTCAGTAATGAAGTGTGTCTAGAGGACAAGTGTATTGTAATTTTTTTTCCCCTCTGTTGCTGCTCTGTTTTGGATAGCCCTCCATTTCCATCAATTGGAGGGATCCTTTCCCTCTACTCACTTTAAAACCAAACAACCCCCCCAGTCCTCTTTCTCTATTTTTTTTCTCAAACATTTTTTTTTCTCTCTACTTACACAATTAAAGTGCATGAAAAACTTGATTGGATTCAGGCCCCCTTCAGAATTGCTTCTTGTGCTCTTGTGAATTAGAGAGGGAGGGAGGGAGGTTGTAACTCTGCTTTCTGTGTTAAGGCTTCAAATATTTGGATTTTTGTTTGTTTGTTTGTTTGTTTTTAATATATGCCTTTCTCTTTCTTTCCTTCTCTGTATCCATGAGTGTGTGTATACAGATACACATACCTATATATATACACATATACATATATATATATATATATGGGCACTTATCACATCTCTCTACGGGCCTGAGCGTCTCTTGAACCATGCATAACATTATCCAATCTGATGCCCTAACTGTTCTGTTTTACCACCTTGTTATTGATGTTGCCAGTCATGAAGAGGTTTCTTTCAGCATGGTTGAATTCAGTGGCACAGTTAGTCTCTCACTGGAAATATCTGTGTCACATTATTTTCTCTCCAGATGTACTTGAAATTTCTTTAATTTTCCTGGGGTGAATCCCATTTTATCATCTGGCCAGCTTTTTCTAGCCCCCTCAGTTCCTGTAACATTAATACTCTCTGGGGTTTGTAAAACCTTCAAATAAATATGGCCTGCATTTTAATTAACTTGATGTTTACCAGATCTTTATTAAAGGTGAAGTAAGAGCAGACTGACTGCTAACCTTCACAGGTGTTCACTCAACATTTTTCCGTTTTGCCTTTGCTCTTTGTTTACAATTCTTCAGGCAGTTTTTGCTTCATATAATTTTTCTTAAATTGAATATTTGAAGCAATATTTTTATTGCTTTGGTTTGATATGCAGGATTTTTAGGGTTCTGATTTGTAGAGAGCAAGGCTTAGCGTTATCAGATTTGGTATCAAAGGGCTAGGAGCCGGGACATACGTCAGTGAATCAGTGTGCTGGTTTTAGGTCTAATTTTATTATTTATTTTCATTTTTACGTTTTGAAATAGTGATCATAGCATCATTTTTTTCCGTATAAATCTGCTCTGCTAGYGGCTTGTGATCTTGTCACCTTCCTGAATGGCAGTGGATAAGTAGATGACCACATTAAGCACTGTATGCTTGAGGTTTCCCATCAAAACTCTGTCTAAGCTGAGCAAACAGCCAATGAGCTCTGACAGCTTTGATATGAGGGGACAAAATTGATGCATGAGATTCATTTTAATGAGTGCGTGCCTTACTACCCAGAATGCTTTATACCATACAGCTTTTGCCTCTGTACATGGTTCAGCTGCACTCTGAGAGGGATAGAATATCAAAACTGCCACCAGCCATGACTTTTTTGGTTATTTTTAACACATCAAGGAGATACCTACAGGTGATATCTGGAAGAAACAGAAACAGTATTTTCCAGTGTTGTGTGTTGTACCAGGTAACTGATTTCAGCTAAAACATCATTGTGGAGTACAGTGCTATTAAGTAGACAAACCCCCAAATTTTTAGGGCTGTAGATGACCATACAGGTGCTCATTTGGTTTGTCTTCCCTGTCAAGAGTCCAATTTTAATTGAAAGGCTCATTAGAAGAATGACTCATTAGAAAGAATTGGAAGTACCTATCTGGTAGAGCTTAATTTCATTTGCTGTGACATCAGTGTCGTATCTCTGTTACTTCACCTGGGTTGCTAAACTGTAAAGGCACATTTTAATAGCATGTATGTTTTCTCTTCGGAGGAAGGTTACAATGAAGGCTAGGTGATCTTTTAGTTAGAATCAAGTGAATTTTTAAAGCCTGTGATCTGGTAGGTGAGCTCAAGCTGTGTAACTGCACTGGGGTGACACAGGGGCAGATGTGCTGTCCTGCTGCAGAAAGGTGGTGGATGCAAAGGCTAAAAATTTTTTGTTGTAAACAGTTGCTGTACCAAAAATGCCTTTGGTTTTGCTAGAAAACTTAAAGCTACTGAGTTTCTGATAAAAGTGAGAGTACAGGAGAAGAAAGACTGAACTGTTTCGTTGTTCTTTCCCACCATCAAAATTGCATTATGATTGCAATTACAGATATTTTTCACAGCAAAAATAGCCTACCAGTTTGTTAGTTCATGTTTTTTGGTTTGAAATGAGCTCTGCATGTTTTTACCGTGCACTCGAACGCTGTTCGTGTTGAATACGTTGAAATGTTTACTGCAGGCCATGGAGACTGACATGATGCCATGCTTTCAACTGGCAGAGGAGTGTGATCCACACAGACCTGTCAACAAAAGCAGGTCAGCAGGACTGAACAAGAAAAAAAAAATCAATAAATCTTTGAATTAATCATGCAGCTGCCAGAGAGAATTATGGGTGCATGAAATGAAGGATGTAGGTATATATCTATGGCAACTTATTCTTTCCTACCTCATTGTGTCCTTTTCTTTTCTACGCCGGCAAGTTTTCTTTCCCCTACCGCCATCTGAATGGCTCTGTGTTTATTTGGATACCTTCAYGGAATACTCACTGTTCATTTTAAAGTAACTAATTCAATATGGATCACAGAAATCCCCTTACTTTTCTCTCTCCGCACTGCCACTTTTCTCACTGACTGTTGTGCGCACTCAATATGAATTAATACAGGAATTTCACCTCTACATAAAACTAAGATTGCACATCTTGTGCAGTGAATTGGACCGAAAGCAACTGCTGCTTCGGTGAACAGAGGAGTTAAAAATTCATGCCTGCGCTGCTGACGTCTCAGGTGAGCGGCCGTCCTTGTTGAGCCCTTCTGCAGCAGCGTGGTTGGGGGATGAGCCCTGACCTGGACAGGGCTAAACCCACCCACCCTGGGCCAGATCCCCCTCCCCGGGGCTGGTTTCCACCTCTGCCTTGCAGGCAGCTGTGGTCAGTAAACATTACGACCAAGAGGGAGTGTTTCACACCCTGCTCTCTGAAGCTGGACYGCAATTGGATGCAGCCATGGAGAACTAAAAGGGCAGCTCAAGAGGGAGTAATTTGACACTAGGGACGTGCTCGAGAGGACTGTGAGGAATTATGAATTAAGAGATGCATCCTGTGTATATCTTTGTGGTTTCGGCTCTATGCTTTGGTTTTGTTCTCTCCTTCTCCTCAGAAGGATTTATCCTTCATTGCGGTGCCCTGGAGGGATTGTTCTGTATAGCTTCCCCATGCAAAACTTAAGTGTTTTACTGCTGCCTCGCTTCTGGGTCTGGTAGCAAGGAAAGATGGTAAAATTAATGCCCCAGCATCTTTAAATCTTCATCTGCTCTGAAGAGGATGCAGAGGGCCCTCCTCTGTGCCCAGCTTAACTCTCCAGCTGCAGAACTTGGTCGTGCACCACAGCAAGGGTGTCTCCTTGGCTCTCTGCCCGGGGATTATGTCTGGCTCTCTTCCAGTTGGGGAACAGCCCAGTACTGGATGCTCACTTTCACTGCAAATTCAAATTCATTTTCCTCTTTTATCCATGGCTTTCTTTGCAAATAGATAGTGATATTCATAAAATCCCCAAGAACAATTACCCTGCTACTTGTGGAAGGTCAGGGCAAGCTCTATTCAGGGATTATGTATTCCAGCAGGGAAAACAGAGCTGACATACAGCACTCTTGTTTTTCAATTGCATGCCTAGGGAATTTTTTTTTTTTCCCCCCCTAAATGTTTTTCCCCCTTCTGCATTAAAACAGAGAACCAAATTCCTGACACACTCAGAAAATACATTTGGGTTCAGCTGTGGAGCTGATTTTTTTAATTTTTGAACTAACAAAGAGACAAATAGACTATAATTTTCTAGGGGCAGAGAATTTTTTTTACTGCCCTCCCTTTGTAAAACATCCTGCCCAACTGTATCTAGTTAAATACCATTGTTTAGCAAACCCATGTTTTAGTCTTTAAAGAGACGTAACCCGTACAAAAGTAACATCGTTTTTTCTCCTGATATTTTTCTTGCAACTGATCCTCCAGGCAATACCTGAGTGATAATGATGGAAAAAACCATTTCTCTCTGTTTTTCAGACTTACGTTTGTTTTGTGCCTGTAAGAGTGTTTTGTCTGTAGTGAGGACTGAGAGTCCTTCCACGTACTCCATTTTCTCTTCCAATTTATAACTGTTTTTCACAAAATGCTGACAAGAAAGGCATTTGTTTAAAAACTAAAARGTATTTCTAAGATGAAAAAGAAAAAATGGCACCAACTGAAATGTTAAAAATCACTATATGAAAATGTAGAACTATACTGTAAGTAAAACTGATCCCTTAAATGTACAAGATAGTATGCAGATTTAAAAAAAATAGTAAAACTATATAGATTTATTCTATACAAAGAAATACTCATTATAGTCAGTGTGTTCTGAAAGCAAAACATTTCTGTAAAATAAATTGTCAATTTGGAATTTCGTGAGTGCAAGAGTCTCAACAAGCATAACAATTTTTACATGTATGCACAACATAATTTGAAATATTTTGAGATTATAATGTATTTATCTGAAATCTTTTGCAATTTATTCTGAATTATAATAAAATATGGAAGCAGCTGCTGATGTGAGGGTAGTGGTTAAGAAAAAGAGAATAATGGAAAAACCCAGGAAAAAACAAATGCTAACATTGTATTCTATTTAAATGTAGAAGTCTTATGGAAGGATCCAGAGAAATTAAGGGGATTAATCATCTATGTAATCCTTTTTGTTCTGCTTATATGTTTTTTGAATTCATAAATGTACTGGATATCTTGAAATCTTTTTTGCTGAAAACAAATAAGACATGGATTTTCTTGGAAAAATTTAGTTAGAACAAGAGAAACAAAACTGATCTTCTTTTCAAAGTGGACGTTTGTGACTTGCTGAAAAGCAATTTCAGGGCTGGGAAGCAAAAGTGCACCCTTAAATAAGAAATGATAGGGTAACACGTGCTGTTTCACAGCATCCATTCAGCACTGTTATAGAATGAGTGAGAAAAAGAGAACCCCTCTAAATTTCAGTGGCCCAACAAGATTTTGTGAGATGCTGTGTGCATTTTCAAAAGGGATTTAAGAAAAGGAAGTTATTCACTGGATTTTGCTTTCCTTCTCTTTCATGCATCTTCTCCTTTCTTGGATGAGCTCTATTGATAGTAATTCTTTGCATTCTTATCAATGGTTATTCATAGCACTTTCTAGAGATGACTTTTTTTTGAAGTGCTAAAGAAATTAGGTATCTCGAGCCCTGTAGAAAATCAGAGAAACCTTTATTCCTGCCTATTTTGATATCTCTTTTCCCTTATGACAGACCCAAAGCCCCTCTGAGTTAATTAGAATTATTACACTCATTTTACATAGAGGGAAACTGAAAAACAAAGAAGCTTCAAGATTTCCTGTTTCTCATGGAGGCTGCTGCAAACACTCAGGCAGGATCTCCTAAAACATAGTCCTTTACCTGCATCCATGCTTCCTGTTTCTTCCCAAGTACTGGAATATGAAAAGGCATAGAATTAAGTGTGAAGGAAGTTTAGGAACCCTTGATAATTTGGAGGGAATATTTTATATTCTCATTAAAAAAACAAATACTGCATGTAGTCAGTGCTTCAGACTTCTGTTTATGGAGCTCTTATTGCCTTGGGCTGGAGCTCCATGTGTGAGGATGTAGAAGGTGAAACTCACTGGGAGAGGTGGGTTTGGAAAGCATTGCTTATAAGTCAGCTAAAAGAAGATTAAATGTTTTGCCTTTGCTATGTCACTTTCATTTAGATTTATTTTCTTACTACATCTGATACCTAATAATAAATAGTTGTAAGGAAACCACAGGAACATAGGACCATAAACGTAAATGCCCTAAATTTGTCAAAAACAATCAACCAAACTACACTTTGTGTGGTTTTAATCAATAAAAATTAATTGCATTTAGAATCAGAAATGTCTTCCTTCTTCCTGTCTCAAAGAAGATTTTTTTTTTTTCCCCCCCTCATAACTGATGTCCTTTGCAGGAGACTTGTGGAATTTAAGGTGTATCTGAGTTACCTGGCCATTTTTTTCTGTCAATTGCTTTGTTAGGAAAAATGTGTACTTGTGTTGGCTAAAAATCATGTCTTCCTATTGAAAAAGTCACGTTTCAGCCAAAACAAACAAAGAAACAAAAGTCTGCAAGGGATGCAGAAAAAGCCAGAACTTTTCAATATTTTCAAAATGAAGTATTTTTCTGTTTTCGTTTCAAAGTGAAAACTGTTTGAAAACTACTCATGTATTTTTTTAATAGGAAAAAAAATTCTTAGGATAAAAAAGTTGCATGACTTTTGGTTGATCGCTTGGTTCCATTATCAATCTTAGCAGTGTTTTTTTGATGTGCTGCTTATTTTTCACGTTCCTTCATGAATTTGTGTGTTGAGAAAGAGTAGTGAATATTTTGGGTTAATTAACATATGGATGCTAACAAACTGCTCCATAATATCCAGATAGGATACTTTCTGTGAAACAAAATTGCCAGAGTTCAGAAAAAATGTGTGTGCAGCCATTTAACTGCATCATTTATCTGAGATGCTCTTCCTAAATAAAATCAATGCTATTTTTGCATTTCCCTAATGGGAACCTATTAAGCTAAGTACACAGGCATTTTTAACCTCAGACACATCGCAGGGGCAAGTCAGTACTGGATTCAATCCAGTGTATTAATGAGGAGCATTGAAATACATGATCCTGTGTCTGGGCGGTTTGGTTACTGGATTCGGAAGTGCTTTGTTGATGGACTGTGTCACATCAAGATTCTAATCTAGAGGATCATTTAAGACCTTCCCTCTCTAATACTCCACCCGGTATCTCGTTGCCTACTTGACAGTTATTATGGAGCATCTTTTAATGCTTCTGTTCAGAATTCTTGCCTTCTAGAGTTCATAGATGCCCGTAAAAAATAAATTCTGGATTGAAATTTGGCTCCAAATGATTTTGATTTGAATGATGAACAATCTATTAGGCCATTGAAGATTTACTGGCTTTAAAGTCAATAGGGATAGGAACTGCAAAGCAGTCTAGGAAGGACTGGCTGTATGAGTGTATACCATGTGAATAGAACGGAGTGGGAAACTAGAAGAGCAGGGGAAGAAAAAGTGGTTTAGATTTATTCTGATTTGGGAAGTGCCTTTTTAGAACAAGGAATAGAGCAATCAAGTTCAGAACAGAACAGCAGCAAAATGTGTAGAAGAGATACAAGCCAATATACTGCCAGCAAAAATAAAGCAACTTTGTGCTTCTCATGCTGCAATAGGTATCTCATTAGTTTTCTGTAATGTCACCCTAGAAGCATTGGGAAGACACTGAGGAGAAAGTGATTAGGCCAGGTCTCAACATAACCAGCTGCCTCTGACACAGTCCAAATGTGTCCATCTGTTCCCAAAAGAAGAGAGAATGTTTCTCTCTGCTTCCAAAACGTCGGGAGAGGTCAAACCATGAGTGTTGGGGGCTCGGAGGAGCAGGGGATTCAAATAGAGTTGTTTTTCAGTTAAAAACTTTTCATTGAAAACTTTCATGTTTACCATTTCACATTTTCACACTTTTTAAAAAAAATCGCTGCTTCCTTTTTCTCTCCTCTCCCACAATGTCATTCAACTTTTTCATTAGCATAGAAGTCTGAATTTAAACAAAGGTATTTATTGTAACACCACCACACCTCACACCCCCTAACTAAGGAAATTTTAAGAAATTGCATAATGTCTGCAAATGAGAAGAGAGGGTTTGTAAAGGAGGAGGAGCAGGAAGAAGAAACTGCATGCATATTCTGTTGCATTCAGTAACTGAAAGCTGGAGAGGAAAGTTGGGACAAAACAACACGTTATCCAAATTATCTCCCCCTGTGGGTGTGTGTTGTGGCTGGGGGAGAGACAGTGGGCAACAATGCTGGATAGGGGCTGAGGAGAGCTTTCTGTGAATTATTTCCTTTACTGAACTTTGGTAGCTCTGTGCTGTTGCTTGATGGTGTCAGTTTGTGCTTTCTGGGTTTAATTATTTGGGAAATCTTTGACTTCCACACCTATGTTAGAATTCCTAGGCAAAGGGATTAGGATGCCATCCCCAGCCAGCACGGGATGGAAGAGGAGGAGCTAAACATGAGGTTCTGTCCCATTTTTTGGCAACTTTTCACCCAAAGTGACCAGCATGCATGTATTTAAAAATTCCTAAAATAATAAAATTAAGTTTAAAAATGCTGAAACTAATACATCCCCTCAAAATACTGCATTGCTTAAACAGCATAAAGTTAAGCAATTGAGTCATGAGCTGTGTTAAAGCACTTTAAAAAGCTGATTCAAAGTTTTGTTACTTGCTGCTCTATTGAATGAACATATTTCATCAATAGGGCTCAAACTGATAAAATATGTTGGTTTGATCTTCCTCTAGTCATTATGACCCCTATCACTTGGAGAGAGTTGGTAACACCGTTACTGCTATTCATAGGGCTCTAGTTAGCCAGGCATTGGAAATCATCATTAGCATTTAGGGGAAAAGGAATTTAACATTATTAAGTATAAGAAATGTACCAGATACTCATGTGAAGCTCTATCTATTGACCACTGTAAACCAAGAACCAGCAGTGGGATAAAAGCAGGTTCCAACTATTGCTCCACCATGTACTTCTTCAAGCACATGTGCTCCCAAACCCTTCAGAAAGGACACAAGAGTGTCTCCACTTCTTCTCCAAAAGGTGTCTTCAGCTGCCTTCTGACAGCTGGAGGTTTGGCCCTTTGGAAATGTTGAGCCCGGGACTCCTGAGCAGAAACCGCATAGTCCCTTGTGGTCACAAGGAGTACATAGGACTCAGGTCTCTGCAGAACTGTTTTCTGATTTATGTTTGTTTACTCAGGCAAATGCTGGCCCTCGCAGGCAGGGAGCTGAAGTGACTGCAAAGAGCGCACCCTTGAAAAGTTTATGGCCTACTGTCTTTATGGGCCTAGCATGTGATTAAAATATAGGGTTTGCATTCTGATTTGCCATCTAGGATGGCGGCTATGTGAGGAGTGTTAAACTTGAATATGGGGGTGATTTATGGGTGGTAACATGGCATTTATTCTGCAGCTTTGGGAAGGGTACACCATCCTTGGAGGAGTCTTCACCTGTGACACAGCCCCTCCAGAGCTCCTCTAACAAGCACAGGCAGGGGTGGAAAAGGCAGGTAGAGTTGGT
The DNA here is from genome assembly GCA_035582835.1 of Phoebastria nigripes. NCBI lineage: Eukaryota > Metazoa > Chordata > Aves > Procellariiformes > Diomedeidae > Phoebastria > Phoebastria nigripes. The sequence continues at coordinate 225,711 of JAYKAV010002618.1, read as the reverse complement.
CGTGGTTCGGCATCTGCTGCAGCTGGCTAATTGCTTCCTGCTATCCTGCCCTATAACTTTTTCTTACCCCAGTGTTAGATGGAGTTGCATCTATAAATACCAAGTTGTTTCGAAGGAATCCTTTTCATTGATTTCTTGCCGATGGATTCAGCTGAAGCCTGCATCTCTGAACATCTGGATAAACTTTGGGAAATGCCTCTATAATATGGAGAGCAAAGCAATGGACTAAATGTCAATGAAGAGGTTTGCCAGTGTTAATGATAGAAGGCCCAATTGGCTGAAGAGCCTGCAACGGACCAGCTGTAGCTCAATTAAGCAACAACTAACATGGCTTTCAAGTGGCCTGCATTGGCTAAAACATGAGCTCCCATGCCTGCTTTTCTTGGGCCCTTGTCAAGATCTAGAATAACTATGGGGCCACAAACTCTGGTGCTGCTTTCATGTTGAGTGGGCTGTCTCAGATGCCTCCACTCTTAGGCCCCCATATAATAGCAGTGGGCATGACTCAGTTTTTCTAAAAATAAGCAGACTTTTTCATTTGATCTGCTGTAATTAAAAGGATGGCTGTAAAGTTATCTCAGAACACTTAAAAAAGAGAAAAAGTAGTCGGTCCCTTTCCCCCTCCCCCTTGGACATTAGTACAGATAAGTCCTTGGATATATAAGATATTGAATTTGCAGAAACGTGAAAATGTTGTTTTGATAAATCACAAGCATCTTTCAGTGGCTCAAAGGATATTAAAATGTCACAGTGAAACAAATCAGCATTCTCATTCTTTATTCCTGTCTTTGAGGATACACTTTGCAAACTATGGAGAAAACAGATAATTATGTCCAGGAATTAGGAGAGTCAGAAAATTGCTGTACTGCAGTGAACAATTAATGATATTTATCTCTCACATAAGGCTTTACACTTTTCCTATATAAATCTCTTCTTATGCAGTAAGTAGTAATTCAGTAAGTGCTATCTCCATTTTGCACATACAGAAACTGAGACACCACATGAGCATGGGGAAAACATCAAATTTGCCTCAAAGCTTTTGCTAGATTTAAAGTTCTGTATGTAGGCATCATCTTGGCCCCCATTATACAAACTTTAGGCCACATGTTCAAAATGTTTCTCTCACTAAGTTTGTGTTTTATGTTTGATTCTATAGAGCTCTCTTGATTTTGGCTGTTTTGGGATTTTACTTTGAATACTTTAAGACATGAAAAAGTAAGAAATCACCCATTTTATGTTCATACCCTTTTGCTCCCACCTATAAATTCTTATAGTATTTGTCAATCTACCTAAACATTGCAAAGTGCAATACAAGCAAAGCAAGGAATTATAAAACAGAAGCTTAACTGAGGGGAGGAGGAAGTGGGCAAATTAAGGAAAAAATGCAGGTAATTTTTGCCATCTTCTTATTTGACTTGAAAAATGTCGAACTTAAATCTACATTTCAAGGTTTTGTGAACACCATAGAAAAATCCTGAGCTCTTTGYGGCAAAAGGTAACTTTTATGTTTTGTCAGCACTCTACTCTCTAAAGATGAATAACCACTTGTTTTTGATAGCTTCATTTGGCTGTAGCCTAAAACCTGTTTTAGGAAACAGTAGACTGACAGAACCAAGCTTGAAGCCATTTAAGGTATTTGAAATTGGACTTTCGGCAGGAGGATCCACCTTACACACTTTCATTATTTTTTTAAAATGCTCATTGTACCCAAAATAAACAAGAGAAATATTATTTCAGAAGACATAAAAGAGTAACTTGCAGTCTAACAAATGTCCCTGTATATAATTTTTTTTTAATCAGCACTGACCTTATGAATTGATTCTCTATGATTTGGAGAAGGAGGACCTGTGAAAGATCGTAGACACCGATGGTTTAAGGGACTTAAATGACTTGCATTTATGTAAAACAAAAACTTTAGAATACTAATTGAAAGAGCTACAGAAGAAACAGAAAGCTATGATTTAGACTTTTTGCAAGTTGGTAAACATTGAATGTTGATGGCTTTTTCTTTTTTTTTTATAAATGGTGTTACACGTTTCTTGACATTGTAGGTGACATGAATAGTGGCATCCAGTTTAGATTAAATTATTAGACTATAGATGCCCATGCTTTTGGAAGACCCTTAGCCTGTAAATAAAGACAATAAATCAGATCTTTGGATTAGCCTTCCACCTGTTAAACATCCTACGTAGAGCTATCCTGGCTACAGGATAGATCAGCACAGGTTGGCAAATGGCAATTTTTACTGCTGTAGCTGTTTGGCATTGGCCCTCCTATTCTAAAAGGATGACACAGCTGCTTGCTTCGGGGCATGTGGCTCCTTTTTTTATGTTTACCTGCCTATCTGAGGAAAAGCAGCATGTTCCTTCAGTGAAGAATAAGGAGCCTTTGGGGGATACTTGCGTAACTGAGGTCAAAATGTGTCCCTGTAGACGAATGCAAGACTCTTCCTCAGAAATTCCCGTGATGACAGATGAAGATGAAGTGAAATTCTGAAACCTGTCTCATCTCTTTCAAGTGGAAAGCACCTCAATCAGGAAGCTATGGTGAAGAAAATTGCCTGGTTGAGTTGGATTTTAGTCTTTACATACCTTGTTCTAAGTTGACTGTCTGTTTGGATGATGTTCCGAAAAAAAAAGGGTTCTGCTCTCTGAGGAAAGAATATTTTCTTACAAAAATAAACATGTGGAATAGGAAAGAGAGAAAGACACATTCAGAAAAGTGGGCCTCAACTTAGTGGTAGGCAGTTTGTTCCTCAAGTAATACTGCCAGTTCATGCACGTGGGAAGTGATAAATGGCACTATGTTTGCTCAACTGTAGGTTTTGTATTACCGTTGTTTGGTAAAGCTTTTGGAGAGAAACTCTGCTGATGTCAATTAGGGAACATGACATTTTTATCTATAGTGTTCCTAATCTAATAGATTTAGTTGTCTTGGTTTCACACCTAATTTCTGAAAATATTATAGGATTATAAAAAGCACTATAACATAATAYCTGTTGACAGACCTGATTAAGCTCTTTAATGGAATCATCTTTTCATTGGACTGTCACCACTGACTGCTCTATTATGTGTTCAATTATTATACATTTAAAAAAAAATGACTTGTTCTGAAGAATGATAGTTAAAAAAAAATTGAAATGATGAAAGTTTGGAAAAATGTTGCAGCTGTTATACAATACGCTAGGTGACTTTCCTATTGTGAACCAAAGCAGTTATTGTACAGGTCCTATTTTATGCACAGGCATAGTTCTTTTCTTTTGCCTCAAAGGATGGATAATTTCTGTTTTAAAAGGAAAGGATACACTTGACCTCCGTAATCGTTTTGTGTTGGAAAGACTGAGTCACCCAAATTTAGAGCTACTACTACTGCTTCCTCTTTCACAAATGTGTGCATTACTCCCTTTTTACAGTTTGTGCACAACCAGACTTCACATTGATAGGAAAATTCATTAGTTGCATATAAGAGGGAAGAGGAGGGCAGAAAAGAACAATAGGATTACGTATACTGAACATTGCAGCAGACAGGTACCTGACTTGTCTGGGTGCAATGTCATGCTAGTATATAACCCTGATGATGAACCCTATGTAGCCTGCTTCTTACTGGAAATGTCAAGCATTTTTTCCTGTGTAAAAGTCAGGTTACTTATTTTTGTTTTGTTCAATTTCATCTAAAAAGATGTATTACAAACCTCCTGAGGTGCTTAACATTTGTGTTAAAACCATGGTAATTAATCAGAGTGAAAATGAATAGTGATCTCATTTTGCAAAGGTTCTCAATAATTTTGTTGTGCAATGAAAATAATTCCAGCAGTATTTTCTTCTTGTAGTAAGCATGGGGACGTGTTATTATTCGCCACAATATTCTGATGAGACAAGTCAGTCTCTAGGCTTCAGCAAATGAGGCAATTGCCTAGGGCAGAGACTGCCAGAAGGGGCTAAATGTCCTTGGCCACACTCCCTGTTTTCCCAAGCATGGGTGAGTCTTGGGAGGGGTTAGGAACAGTTTGCATTCTACCATCACGTCTAGCAGCAGGGATCTGCAATGCACACTTTTGCTTTTTATTGTGTATCGTAACAGTGATCACTTGAGGTGTTGCTGCCTGACAGGATGGTCTGGATCAGGACCATAAAAGAAATTTCTCTGGACTCCACCAAGGTCTCAGGCATGTTACCTTCTGCAGTTCCTCTGGGAATCCTGTATTTGTCCTACCTCTAAGGAGCAAAGACAGCATGCTGTTGCGTCTCCCAGCTCAGCAACTGCCTGCCCTTCGGGAAGGGAGCTGTTGTATTGCTCTCTACCAAGCAGACCTTGAGAAAAATTACCTAGCATTCCTTACTAAAGATTGAGTACCATGGGGCTGTGACCTATGCATGCGTGTGTGTGTATACACATACAGGTAAAGGGAAGGCAAAGGAGAGAAAGATGAATGGGAGAGTGTTCCTATGAATTGCTCCTGCTCCTCCTTGCTGAAAAAAGTCTACTTGGAGAGATGCTTCAGCAATAGGTGACTGCACCAGAATATGAATGGGGACAATATGGTCTTTATGTTGCCCTTTGTAAATGGATTATTGCCTTCTGGCTGTGGTTTACTGTCACTAGCATGTTCTGCTTGTAAGCAGAAGGTTGTGCCTTCCAAGCAATCATCTAAAAATGGAAACTCTCTCTCTTGTGTATCCATACTTAAAAAAGAGATGCTGGCTGGTTTTATGCAGACAGAACATATGCAAAGGTAGACGGTGGCTTCATATAACACAGTTATCTTTGAATTTTGCTTTTAAACAAAGCAAGCAAAATTTGGAGCATATTTCAGTGTGGAGGTCAGAGAAATGTGTGTTTCATCTAATGATAAGCAAAGGACATCTGGTTATGCCATCCATCAGTCTATCGCCTAGAGCAAGAGATATTCAAGTTTGACATGTCTGTTTTGGGAGGGGGAGGGAGGAGAGGAGAGATAACAGATTGTTTTATCAAAACGCAGGAGCTGAAGTTGTTGGTTTTCTTTGTTTTGTTTTGTTTTGTTTYCCCCCCCCGAATCACTTTTAATTGTATTTACTGTGTTCACTGTTTGTGGATGCTACCCACAAAGCTGATCATGTAACACTTCCCAAAAGATAATATTAAATTAAGATAATTTGAACATTAAGAATGTTTGAACACTATTTTTTAGTATTATTCTCSCTTTAAGTTACAGGGGATTCTTTAAGTGAGGAGTTCCTTCTCATTAATATTCAAAAAATATCCTAAAAGATAAAACTCCTTTACTTACACTTAAAGATCTTGACAATGCTCCCCTAGATTTGAACATGGGTCAGAATGGCAGTCTGGCTTGCTTATGATTTACAGTTGCTGCTATATTATTGATTAATTCACAATATTCATATTGTGTTACTAATCCCAATGAAAATAAGAACAACTGGGAATTAAAAAATAGTTCATAGTTCTTAAATAGTATTGTGCATTACTAAAATATATTATTTTCTAGCTTTCTGATACTTGCCATGCAATCAGTTCATACAGATTTCTAAATTTTTTGAATGGAAAATGGATATTGAGTAGTCTTTTTTTCTGTTTATGGTTGGGTTTTGTTGTTGTTGTTTGTTTTTTGTGTTCCTCCCCCCCCCCCCCCCCCCAAAATATTCAGGTAACATGCTACATCGTGACATTTCTTTCAGATTGTGTTAGCTACATCCCTTTTAAAGTAGTCTTTTGACACCAAGGAAGTTGCTTGTTGCCTGGATTGTGTTTTCTTTTCTTTTCTCTTCAAATGAAGAATACCTTTAGAACAGGCTTTCTGGTTTTATATCTAAATCTCTTTGAATGCTCTTGATTTATTTTATGGAATTGCTTATTACAGCCTGCTTTCTCTACCTTGTTTGAAAGCGACCTTCTAGAAAGAAAATATGTTTAGTATATGATGAACAGCTGATAACTTCCTTTGATCCTTTTTTGATTATAGACTTGTACCTGTCTATATGGTCCCTCTGGTGACCAGAGAGTTGGTCAAATTATTGTGGTACAGGTATGAGCAACTGGAATTTGGGCAAATAAAGAGGTGGCTTTGTTGTAATCTCTAAAACTCTTCTTTTATCACTTTCCAACTCTGATAAATAATGAATGTATGTGAGTGGAGTTTTTCATTTAAAGATTCAAAATTTTATATTTTTTCAATTATTAAACTTGAAGTATTAAGTTTGATTTCTGTGTATGAAATCTGAAATAAGCCTTTCAGGAAAATTAGATTTACTGTTGGGATTAATGATTTGAGAGAGGAAAAATATATGAGGAGAAGTTATTTTTATGAAGATGAACATCAGAAAGAAATTGATCCTTCAAAAGAAGAAAGTAGGAAGTGGTGGGTTTTTTTTCCTTTGCTTTGCTTTTAAGATGACATGAATTGTTAATAAACCCAAAAGGGTTCTGCCATTGGAGGTCCTGCCTGTTACGGATTAGAGCTAGAGCATTTATTCCTAATGGTTAAGCCCAAGCTCTATACCCCTAACAGCTGTGAGGGTCAGGAYGCAAAAAGACTAGCCACCACTCATCTCAAAGATCAGGAGAAGACTTGGGGAAACAGCCACCACATCATTTGTGGAGCCACCAGAGAAGAATATCAAATTGTACCTTGAGCAGAGCTGCAGCTCCTGTGCAGCCCACTGTTGGGCAGCCACAGTGTCACTTGCTCCATTGGCAAATGCTAACCGGATTTGCTCATCCAGCAATCTTTCTGGTAAGGGAAAGTGAGAGGTCTGTTCCATTCAGAAAATTGCCACCAGGCCAGCTCTTGCTATCTTTGTAGACTGAATGAAAAAGTATAAATATGTGAAATACATTTCATTTTGTGTATTCACTAGGCATTGCTAAAGAGGCGTATGTCATCTATGTTAGACTGAAACCCAAGAAATTTGCAATACTGACGCTCTGGAGAAGTCCTGTGCTTTCCCTGTTATTGTCCAGAGTGCCTATGCGGTATAGGCAAGGGAGTATCCGAAATCATTCTCCTGGACATACTGATTGGAATTACTGAAATCAAGAAGAAACTTTTCTTGCATGGTGATGTTCGGTTAGAGATAGCAGCAAGTATGCGATGTGGGCAAATGGCTTGCATGTAGCTCCTCTGTGGGCAGTTCATATCAGGGCAAGGGGCTGCCAGTGTGGAAAATCTATTGTGTTCAGTTTTGTGGAAGGGTGCATCAGAAGTGGATGTCATCATTGGTTTAAAGAGAGATTTTATTATCGAATTTTAGCTGTAAAAGCATGTCTGTATATATAAGTGAAAATTTTCTTCTGAAGCTAAAACTTTCAGTGCCAAACCTGTCTCGCTCATGACAGATGCATTTTTTAAGATCTTCTTATTTAAAGATAACTCAGTTTCTTACAGCTAAAATTTGTTTTCTGTCTGTCTGTATCTTGGTGGAAAGGGCAAATACAAGTTTGTAGTTTGTACCTGTGCATTTAATAGAACTGGCTATGGCAATGACTGATGTGGTTCTTTAGTAACAGGTAAAACAAGTCTGTAACTGGGGCTTTTATTGCAACTGCATGAATAATTAAATTTTTGTTCAGTTTTGTTACAAATCCAAATCAAATCCAAATAAACACTTTTTTTTTTTTTTTTTTAAACAATATGAATAAAAATTGTTTTTTTCCAATTTTTCCTCTGGCTGGGGGATAGAAAAGACAGAATGCTTCCTGTGAGTAGCACAAAGTATTTAATTCACACTGAAGGAAAACCTTTGTTTGCCCTATCAGCGTATTTTTAGCTAAAGCAATAAACTACAAAGGATTAAATTTGAACACAACTGATTGATCTTGGTATCTAAGACACAGAATGTATTACTGTATATTATGTTCTTCAGAATTGCACTTCTTTTTTTGCCTCAGATCCATTTTGAAACCTAATGCTATTTTGAACCATATATCTAGTCTGATTTCTCTGCACTAGGTGGCAAGCTCCTTAGGCAGATGTCTGTCTGGGTTTTTTTTCCTGTTTTTTATAGCACTGATGGAACAATTCATACTTTTCCATTTGTACTGTAGTGAGCACCTAGCACTGTATGCTGTGGAAACAGTTTTATAATCATAAATACTATGGTCTCCTGTTTTGCAGATGTGAAAATTACAATAAGCGAAGACCAGAGTTAGTCTGTTCTGTTTCTATTCAGCACTTGCTACTGACACAGGGATTTATAAAATCCCCCTAAAAGATAAGTAACTTAATTTCTGGCCCTTCAGAGCTTAATCGCTGCAGTTTAAATGCAAATGTTATTATTTCTTTTATATTTAAATGAAAATTAGCATTTCAATAACAGGTGTTGTTGCTTGGGAAGCTGGGCTTTCCTTTTTTCCAACGTCTAAAGTTACACAACTAAAATCTTGAAGGTTAGAAAATAGGTATTGGAAGCATCCAAAAACATTACTGCTCCGTGTAGGTAATGAAGTCATAGGCTTTCTGACTCATATTTTGTGAAAGAAGAATTGTTTTTATAATACAATGTGTTTCAAAATATATGTAATTCACATTTTTTTCACTTTCAGGTTTAAACTGCTGAAAGTACAGYTTTTGCATTGCTCAGGATGTTACTAAAGTGCAAGAAGTTGATGCTGAATTAAACAGTGGAATATAGGGGTGTGTGTGTGGTTGTTGGTAGGTGGTTTTGGAGGACTTTTAAAAAAACATAATGCATTTATACATGAGTGAAAATAAAACCCCTCCAGCTGGAAAAAAAAAAAGTGGAAAACACAAAGATATGCCATTGGAGAGGTCATATAATTGTAAATAAAATTTAGCCCCAAGTAATACATCATGGACTAAATTAAATGACTTGCAAGTGAAATTCCACTTACTACTTAGAAACCTGCAAACTCCAGGTCAGTCTAAGACAGACATTGGGGTTGGATATTAGAAATTGGAGAGCTTCTGAATAAATTAAAAATGTCTCATTTCCAAGGGCAAATATTTTTCTGACTTCTGTTACTTATTTAATCAAAAGTAGTTTGCAAGCTACTGATATGTGTCCAGAGAAGAGCAACGAAGCTGGTGAAGAGAACAAGTCTTATGAGGAGCGGCTGAGGGAACTGGGACTGTTTAGCCTGGAGAAAAGGAGGCTCAGGGGAGACCGTATCGCGCTCTACAACTACCTGAAAGGAGGTTGCAGCGAGGTGGGTGTTGGTCTCTTCTCCCAAGTAACAAGTGATAGGATGAGAGGAAACAGCCTCAGATTGTACCAAGGGAGGTTTAGATTGGATATTAGGAAAAATTTCTTCACYGAAAGAGTTGTCAAGCACTGGAACAGGCTGCCCAGGGAAGTGGTTGAGTCATCATCCCTGGAAGTATTTAAAAGACGTGCAGATGAGGCGCTTAGGGACATGGTTTAGTGGGCATGGTGGTGTTGGGTTGATGGTTGGACTCGATGATCTTAGAGGTCTTTTCCAACCTAAATGCTTCTATGACTCTGTGAATATCTAGCTACTCTTGTATGAACTCGAAAATAGCAGTATCTAGTGTGCTTATAATAAATACAAAAAAGCTTAGAGGTGCTTCATATTTAAGTAGTGTTGTTAAGTAGTGTTATTAGTTGCACAACTAATTACCACAACAGTGGAACTCAGAATTTTGTTTCAGTAATGGAAGTAAAAGCTGGAACCTCCAGGATCCAAAAAAGGTCCCTGAACCTCACAAGTCTCCTAGCTGTGTCGTGTACGCTTGGCATGCTGGAGCAGTCCTGGTTCCCTCTGAGGGCAGCACTCAGAGACACCGGATGGTGACAGATATTCGTTAGGAAGGAAGACCTTTCCTCAAACCACAGATCAGCTTTTGCACTGTGTAAGTACCTGATGACATCTTGCCTCAAATAAGTCAGTTCAAGCGTTGCAGTTTCAATTTAGGTTTCAAAAGAAGAGCAAATCGTCTCCCAAAGCAAACTTTTGTGTGAATGTCTGTGTGTGTCAGGCTGAGGAGGAGTCTCTGAAGGACGCACAGACGCAGGGATTAGGGCAAAAAGGATTGCAAAACCCAAGGGAGGACAAGACTCTTGCAAAGACGATCATGGTGTTTGACTTGAAGGTGTCTGGTAAGGAAAGAAAGCTGAAGCAGGAAAATTAGCTCTGAGCTTTGGATGAGGGGTGTTGCTGGACACTGATCAGAGCAGGTTCAGTTGGATGAAAGGTGAGAAGGTAGCAGGAAGAGTATCTGGGGTGAGGACAGGAAGAGGGAAACTCCAGCCATGGCTGTAAACAATGCATTTAGAGAGCTTTGGGATGAAAAGGTCTCCCAATGGAGAGAGCACTGGGTTGTGGAGTTTACTAAAATGGTAAGTGGTGTGAAGGGGCTACAGGTAATTAACTGTAATTTTAAAAGGTGAGCTTGTGCTCCCACACAGAGTGGATGGGCAGAGGGTGGATATTTTAGTGTATTCAACATAAGAAAAATAAAGTTTTTGTTATCTTACCTTACAAAATTCAGTGTTTTCTATGCTTTGTAAAACCCCTTCTAGACTGCAGCAGTTGCAGGCAATTAGTCGATCCCTCATTTCTGACTTAAGAAATTCTTGCTTCTGTGTTCAAAATTATAACGTTGTGGGGTAAGTGTACTACTATGGTAGGATCACCACGGTAAAATAAATGTGCAAAGGTTAATAATGCAGATGGCCTTAAGGCAGGCCTCCTTTTAAAACAAAATGCTGATGCCAAAGCATATCAGTTCTCTTTTTTTTGATGGACGCAGTGACAAAAAAAAGTGTACAGGTACAGACACTAAGGAATGTGCTTACAGACTTAAATTTGACAGGGGTCAAATTTTTCTGAGGGTGTTCCTACACTGAAATTTGTGTCTTTAGAAATGTTCATGTAAACAAATATTGCTCCTGGCTTATGTTTACTACTAAGTGCAAATATAAACCAAGAAATCTATGAACACATTTGAGCTTTTAAATCTCTGAATTTTTAGTGAAGGCAGTTCTTAAGCTCTTTGTGCAACAGAAGCTGTCTGGACCTAGGAAGCAAGATTTGTTTTTGTGTATGTGTGTAGGAAGGCTGAAAGGAACTATGGTTCATTAGGAAAAATTTCATCACACACAGTAGAAAGCAAGGTTTACGAAAAAGCTCAGTGCTCTGTAGAGGATTGAAGATTGAGATCCCTCATTTTGCCTTGTGGAACCATTCTTCCACTCTTGCTAGAGCTAACACTGAGACAACACCCATGACTTTTCTCCCTTGCACTGCTACCATTATATTTTAACATGGTGTGTGTTTTGTATTTTAAACTTGTAGAACAAATAATCCCCAAGGAAAGATCAGTTTTCTTCTGCATTTTTTTCCCCTGCGCTAACCTTCTATTCTCTTGTTCCTGTTGATGTACTTTTTGAAATAGGAAAGTGCAAGGATGCACCTCACAGACACCTTGCCAGCAGCTAAATCTTGCTGGATGTAGTGCCGGTCCCTTCTGAAATTATAGGGTTTATGGCTAATTCTTGCAAGTCATCTTTCTGATGTGTAGGCATTTGTTGGGATTTTTTATTCATTCAAAGGTGTGATCTGGTATGTAATTATTTTCTGAAATTGCCTTATCTATAATAATGTAGGGAATAGTTTGTTAGTTACATTCTAAATGAGAAGGTTTGAGTGATATTCATAGGAATAGAAAAGTGGCTCTAAATATTTCTTAGGTTTTGTACAGTCAATCACTTTTTATGCTAATCTGCCTGAGGGATTTGCTTGGGAAGGTGGGTAAAGAACAGCATGTTTCAAAACAAGTAAGGTGGAAATAATCCCTTAGGGGAACAACAAATTCAGTTTGTTAGCCACAGGTTAATGAAATGCAGATTCAAATCTTACAGTCCCTGTCCCTTTCTAGGACCTGAAGTGCCTCAAAGAGATTATTTAGACATTTACTACTTAAAAGCATTTGCTGTCTGGAGAAGTATGAGTCATGGAGTTAGGACTGGATATAACATTTTTGCTGGTTTTACTGTGGAGAAATTGAGCCTAAACCTTTTAGACTATGGACCAGTTGCCAACCCTTACAGATAAATGTGCATCCTCACCAAGTGACTTTTCCTTTAAATCACTTGAATAGTGACAATGTTTTTCTGTTCCACCTGAAAGAGACAGGGTGCTGCCAGGGGAATACTCTTTCTTGGCATCCTCCTAGGCCATCATCCAGTAGTGGGTCAAAGGAAGAGGTCTTATGGATCTATTCACTCCTTCCTCTGCCTCCTTCCCCCTGTCTTCTTCCTGCAACTACTCTTCAGGATATTTGGTTATTGTCTGTCTTTATCCATTGAAGTTTTCATAGGTTAAATTTAGGTATTCAAGTACTCTTCAATGCCACCTTTGGTCACACTGATTTAGCTCATGTCCCCATTTATCTCTCAACTTTCTGTTTCACTGTGTTATTTACTTCAGATCCAGTGCCTGGATCCTGGACTGAGCTTTCTGCCCTTCGCAATCGCAGGTTCACATGAAAGTGTGTTACTCTGAAGCTGTCCCCTAGCGAGTCTCCAACCTACACTTTGCTGCCTTGCCAAGGTCTTCAGTGGCAAATGAGTGTCATAGACTCTCTGCTCCCACCCTCCCATAATATAAACTGGCAATGTATCTGCACACCTGGTTTAATTGTTCTGTCYTCAGACTGAAATGGTGCACCCAGTCTGGGACTTTCATGTTGTCCCCTTTCACATTAATTCCTATGTCCTGGCTGACATTGGCAGTATCTGAAGCAATCGCAAAAACTGATGAATCACCATGAATGACATAATGCCCCGTTTGATCACCGTTTTAGAAAATTTGACTTATGAGAAGCGTGTGCCCACTTGCTATTGTTCTTGTCAAAGAAATGCATGTTCTTTGACCCCTAATGCTTTGCAGTCTTTCTGTTTTGTGCTTTACTTGGTGGTTTTTGTGATAGCCAGGTAACATGCAGTGCAGCTGCTGTAGACCTTTTATGCCATACAGTTATACTATATTTTAAACTCTCTTGATTCCCAAATGTATGTTAATTCTTTCCTTGGCTGCTGCTCTAGTTCTTCCATGTTATAGTATCTGTTGATCTGTCTTTTTTGATTTTTGCTTACATTTGTGCCTCTGCACATCTTGTAGAGGCATCTCCTGGGAAACATCTTCTCTTTGTTCATGTTTTAGTCTTGAAATCAGTACTTGAACGTAGCTGTATTTTACAGATTGGCTATTTTGCTATAATTAAGCTTCATGAATATGAAGATTCATGTAGTATTCCCATGGTGTCCTACAGTTAGGTTTAGCAACAGGATTTTATCTCATCTCACTGTAACCCATTATCATGTCACTTTAGCTAAATTGTAACACCATATTGATTCTCAAGAAACGCAGGGTATGTACTTGTTAATTTTTGTTTTTATTTTTAAGCCTAGGTAGATGGACTGTGATGATTGTTTGCTGAAGAGTTGGGAGAGAAGTTTGCAGGGGGAGAGAAAGGTGGGAAAAAGGGTTGATGAAAACCTTAAAGTCATTTTATTTGCAAATTTATCATGAGTTTGGAATYTAATAAAACCTGTCATGGTAGATAGTATAGTTTACTGAACAAAGCCATTGACTGGAAGTTTTGAGACTTGATTATATTTTTAGGACTGTCCCTGGCTTTCTGTGTGTTTGTTTTGGGGAAAGGCCCTTTATGTCTCTTTGTCTTTGGCCTTGGTTCCACCTTGTTCTCTTTCTCTATTTCCACTCTATTTTTTTTTCTTCTTTTTTCTTTTTAAAGAGTATAAGATTTTCAGAGCAGGTACCACCTTTCATTACACGTGTGTACAGCATGCAGTACAAAGGACACTGATCTCAGCTAGCTTTTAGGCAGCAATGTCATGCATATACTGACAATACTGGAAAACTCAGAAGTATGTTTGTAAAAGTGATTCTATGTTCTCTGTATGATGGAATGGTTATTCGTTCATTGACTGCAGTGGAAGAATAAAGAGAAATAAATCTAAGCAAACTGGATATAGTGCTTAAGGTTGACTGAAGACCTCTGAGTTCCAACAAAAGTCTTGCTGGACTCTTATTGATGGTAAAATATAGGATTATCATTGTTCTTTGCTCTATTTCTTTGCCTCTATAACTCTTTGCTTTGCAATTTACTCTCCTTGTAATGTATTAGTGATTATTGTAAGCTCTGACTTGAAAATTAAAGTTTTGCAATACTTGGTTCTTTGGAAAATGATCCTAGCATTAAAGTTGGCTGAAACCTGGACCATGTATTAAGAATGGCATTTAAGCTTTTATAAAGCAAAGGACTTATGTGGCCAAAGGCCAGTTTTATTTGTTTTACTGAGAGCGAGATTCCTTCGGTCAGGTCCTGGGACATTTCTGAACACGTTAAGCATAAATTTATCCTCTGAACAGGAATAAATCAAACCCCAAGAAAAAGCCTGCTTTGGTATCATGTTGACATAAGAAAAAAGATGTTTTCTGTCTACCAAACTTTCAATGAAAATATAGCAATAAAGAAGAAAGAGGTCAAGAAATACTCTCAAAATATTGTATCATGTGAAAGTGAAGGAACAATGTTGCATTTTTTAAATCCAGGTGTACACAGCTATGCATAAATTTCTTTTTATTCTGCTTTTCCAGATAGACTTAGTGACTTCAAAATTTGACCTTCAGCAATTGCTTTCAACCCTCCAAAGTTAACTAGAGTAAGAATAGGGAATCTTTCCCACCTTTGAGCCAACTRCTTTTTTTCCCCTCAGTATTATTTCTTGCTCAAAATATTGCTATTACTAGTTAACAGATAATTATATATAGTTCTGCATAACTTGCTGATCACTTTTGTAAGTTTCAGCTAGTTTATATTCCAGATATAGTTTTAGCTTTCAGCAAAGTGCAATTGCAGTGTATGATAGGGAGGTCTCATACTAATCAGATTTACTTATTCCCTCAAAATATAGTACAGAACATTAATTTCATGCTACTTCAAAATGTATTAGCCAAGTGCCAATTCCATTCCGAATCACAGAAAGGCTGATCTGGGATTAAAAAAAAAAAAAAAAAAAAAAAAAAAAAAAAAAAAAATACAATTAAAGAAAACATAATTTTTATAAAAAATTTTTTTTTTTTTTTTTTTTTTCTTTTTTTTTTTTAGTTTTTTAAGATTCAGAAATATACTAGAAAAGGAGTACTGTGATAATGGACTGTAACAGTACGTAATTGACTTACTGTCATGGAAGTAATTAAAAACATTTACCAGCATACAAAAACTACACAGAACTATATTAAATAGATTACAAAAACAACCCCCAGGCCACATGACATACCTCAAAAGTAATATGTTCTGTGGGTCTCTTCTTGGCTTAGTGCCTGTCAATATTTTTATCTATCACCTAGAAGAAAACATGAAATGGTTCTTGGCAAATTGCTCAGGCAGCACGAGGGCCTGCATGCTAGTCAGTGAAGAAGGGAAATCTCCTGACAGGGTGGCACTTGATAACATAGGACATGCTGTGCACAAGCATTACCCTAAAAGAAAGTGAGCACTAGCTCCAAACTAGTGTTAACAAGTATTACAATATTCCTCCATCTGTGAGGACAAACTTAAGGGTCAAGTAGGGAGGGGCAGAGCTTAGGTGTCTGCTTCCTGCCCGCTCCATGTCTTAGGATGGCCCAATGAATGGAAGCTAGGGAGGATTTGCCATGCTACTAGCCATCAAACTGATCACATTTGGAAGAAGGAATAACAATGGTGATCAAAATTACGCAGAACAACTATGTTCCTCTCAATAAAATAGGCTGCTTTGAATGCTTTGGCTGCTATACCATAACTGAACACAAGATCATGCTGTTAGGAACAAAGGATGTGTGTCAAGCGTATAGGCTGGAATGGGGTCTCACTTGGAAGGTGCTCTGGGGTGGTGTGCATGCAGCCTGCCCTGCACTGGTGTGGTGAAACAATTAAGCTGCCATGGGATTGAGTGAATATTGAGTAGAATTGAGGAGATGATAAAATTTTTGCTTTTAGCTTTGGTGAAACATGCAGCTGAATTCTGTATTCTGAATGGTGAAATGTCTGAGAGAGCTTAGAAAATGGTCTGGGTTCTGGAAAAGCTATCTCAAAATGCGAGACTGAAGGAGCTCACTCTTCAGCTTCTTACTGATTATCTAGGCAGAAATTATTTATTCACAGCTGGTGAGTATTGCCAATGGCTAGAAGGTCTGTGATAATAAAATGCAAAAGCTGAAGTGAGTTACGACGACAGTAAGAATAAATGCAAGGTTTTAACAATGAAAACAATTCTTTAACAATTAACGTTTATCTCAAGCTGGAATGAATTGCAGGAAGATGTGCTCTAGCACAACCAGAAATGATGAGCTTGAATCACTGGGGTAAAGCTATAAGCTGTGCTGAGACAGATGATTATTTCTGTTCTTCAGAGCGATGGGTCTCTCCCTTTAAAAGAAAATTAAAAAGAAACCTAGTGTTATGCGTGCGCTGTCCAGGGTACTGAACACGAGAGCCACTTCTGTCAAGCAGTAAGAAAATGTTCAAAAACTTAAAATACAACGTCAGTTTAATATAGAAGTGCACACTGAAAAAAGAAATAATGATAGTTGTATCACCTTCCCATGGGTTAGTGTATTTGCTTCTGTGAATGTTTGGTTTGTTGCAAGACACCGCCCACCCTTCCCCACCCCGCTGCCTTCCCGCCTCCCTCCATGGGTTAGGATATTTGCTTCTGTGTAACCATTTGTCTATGCATTGGCCAAGCATGGAAAGATGCATAAATTGTGCAAAAAATTAATTTCGAAATAATAGCCATATTTCTGTCCTAGGGTGGACAACTTCTCAAGGGCTGATTTTGATATATTATCCGTGTCAGCTGTAAAGAAAGTTTTGTAGAGAAGAGATCATCCAATCTGTCATGTTATATTAAAAATAGTTCTTCTTGTGATGTGCAGTAGTGTTCTGGAGGGGTGGAGCCAAGACTCTTCCACTCATTCTGCTCCTCTGAAGGCAAATTCTAAACTGGATTTCAAAAGTGCTGCCTATCTCTGAAAAGATCCTTTTTGAGACAGTAATTTCTGCATGCAGGTTGGATTGCAGAATGAACTCTGCAGAATGTTACAGAATACAATTATTCTGCAGTCCTGCAGCTAATTTGCCTTGCCTTCTTGGGAAAGTAATAGTTTTGTTCTTTTCAGAAATATTTGTAAGAAAAAGTTCTTTTGCTGAGTTGTGATCATACATCAAGCATATTCTGTACGGCTTATATTTGCCTTTAACTTTGCTATCTCTCTTTGGCTTGGGAAGTCACAATATCTGAGAGCCCAGAGAAGGTCATGCTCTGTATATTTGTCAGGCTTGATTGTAATACCATGCTTCATTCTCGACTTTTCTTTGCTCTGAGGACAGACAGGCAGAAAGACCGTATTTAATATCACAATTAGCTTTCCTGAAGCAATCATGCTGGAAGAAAGATACAGGCAATTGATGGTAGTGATATTGTAAAAATAAACTGCCCTGTTCTCTGAAGAAGTGTGTGTAGGAAACTGCGGGAATTGTTTAGGCCATCTTTTTGCGCTGAAGTACATAATAATGCAATTTAGTTCAATCTTGTCAGCTTGAGGAGGTATTAAAAAAATAATGCACCTCCAGCTTGTTTGACAGCCCAGTGACTGATAGAGTAAGTGACAATAGCTTTTTGCTCAATGCACACCAGGAAGTGCCTAGAAACTTTGGGAAAATAGGCAGAAATGCAGTGGTATCAAGTGGGTTGGGGAGCTGAAGGGACTGGTGGTGTCAGTGGGAGATAAATGGGACAACTCGAATTAAGCCTGTGAAACAATGAAACCAGAAGTAATTAAAACCAAAACCAGCAATGGTTCTTGGTTGCAGGTGACCAACTGCATGAGGACATGATGTAGTGACCCGAGTTTGATCTAACTGGTGTAGGCAGTGTGGAAGCAGTTCAGAACAGCGGTAAAATAAATAAATAAAAACATAGGCGGACCTCAGAGCTGCTGAGCTTATGAACCTACAGCTTAATGAACATATTTTCTTTATGTTGCAGGTATGGGGTGAGGGCTTAAAGAAAGCAGACATTTTACCTGAAAAGAATATGGAACTAAATTTAAAAATGATTGCTACAAATTGCAGTACTAGAATTTTGACAGAATTATTTCAAGGGATTTTGTTGTTCAGGTTAACCGTTTAGGCCAACCAGGTAGTTTAGGTCCAGAACTTTCCTGGTTTCACTGTATTTATTAAACTCAGCATGCAAATGTGCACTGAGTTCTATTACAAGACTTGATATGTGAAAGTGACAGTTTGTGTCACCTCAGGTACGTAAGTGATGGTTTTTTCCTTCTTCCTTGGATGGAAAGGGGCAAAGTTTAGTCACATAGACCTAAATACATCCATCAAAATGGAAGAGTTGGATGAGCAGGCTTGATATAGCATGGAGAAAGCTTAGCTTTTCTAAAAATAAGACTTAGACTGGGTAGAAATACCTCACAGACCGAAAGCAGATCTTATTCTTGTGGAATTTTCCACTGTATTTGAAATCTATGTGGATAGGACTAGAAAGCTTTTATAGACATTTTGCAATACCTCTGATAAGGCAGCAAAAAGCAGTTTTCCTTTCAGTTCATTCCTAACCATACCTCCACTCTGACATGTTCTCAACACATTGCCGTGGAGTTTGAAGCTGAATAACTCCTATGATCTGGTTACAACCCTAACAAATCTCTGAACTGCATTAAAGAACACTTTGCACTTCTCAGTACTCCCTAAAAATCTACAAAAGCTGCACGGTCTCTAAACAAAATGGATCCTCATTCTTTGCTGGAAATGATAGTTTGTATGCACTGTGCAAAGTCTTGTTGTCATTGCATTACCAATTAAATACATGAGGTCACTGAAGTGATATGAGCTTCAGATTTGCTTATAGAACTGTATTTAAACTTTTGTCCCTGAACTGCCTGCAGATGTTCTCATATAATAGCTTAAATAAAAGTATAAAATCTAAGCTGTGTGCTGATGGGGATTCAGTAACATTTAATTGATAGGCTTAAATGACAACTCTACCTGTTCTTCAGATGGCCACCACTGGAACCATAACTCTATCTGATGTCTTATGATGTTCTTGGTAAGATACCGTGTTGATAGAAAAGGTCTGACGGTCTTGAAAAAGCTTGGCTAAAAGCAACTGCCTGAACAAAATGCAGTTGTTTGAAGATGTAGCATCTGCCACGGGGAGATGAAGAATTTTTCAGTATTTATAGTTGCTTCAGGTATACTTCACTTTCCTCAGACTTTATTATAGACAATTGTCATGGTTTAACCCCAGCCAGCAACTAAGCACCATGCAGCCGCTCGCTCTCTCCCCCCGCAGTAGAATGGGGGAGAGAATCAGAAAAGTAAATGTGAGAAAACTTGTAGGTTGAGATAAAGACAGTTTAATAGGGAAAGCAAAAGCCACGCATGCAAGCAAAGCAAAACAAGGAATTCATTCATGACTTCCCATGGGCAGGCAGGTGTTCAGCCATCTCCAGGAAAGCAGGGCTCCACCACGTGTAATGGTTACTTGGGAAGACAAAATGCCATCACTCCGAACGTCCCTCCTTCCTTCTTCTTCCCCCAGCTTTATATTCTGAGCATGACGTCATATGGTGTGGAATATCCCTTTGGTCATTTGGGGTCAGCTGTCCCGGCTGTGTCCCCTCCCAACCTCTTGTGCACCCGCAGCCTACTTGCTGGGGTGTGACTCTGTGTAAGCACCGCTCAGCAGTAACAAAAAAATCCCTGAATTATCAACAGTTTTCAGCACAAATCCAAAACATAGCCTCATACTAGCTACTATGAAGAAAATTAACTCTATCCCAGCCAAAACCAGCACAGGAATAAATGCCTACACCCTTCTAGAGACAACTGATGTATGCTGAGTTGTTAATGCTAACTGAACTTCATAAGGCTGTTCTTTATCATCCAAGACAATGAACTTTGTCATTGGTGCCAGGGAGAGCTGTATTATGCCAAACACCCTGGGCTGGGCAGGGGTGGGGGCAATGAGCCACTGAAATGTGGGGTAGTGGTTAGCATGTGGCTCCCCTCTGCTGCTGTTGGGGGACTAGCACTGGGGTGATTCTGGGATGCAAGGGGTGAAAGAGGTGACCAAGGGAGGGAGGGCAGGGGTCCTTGGCTCCAGGAGGTATAACGGGCAGGTGGGAGGGAGGGTCCTGGGGCTGAGGTCCTGCTTTGGAGTGATGCAGTGTTGGTGTGCAGTGGAAAGGGGTTAAGGTGTACTGGGTGAAGGGTGTGGTTTGGGACTCTTGGGATGATGTGTCAGGAGGGTGCAGAGAGGGTTGACTCTGTCAGATAAAATTTTGGAACATCTTGTAGAGGCAGTGCCTTGGCTGTCCCTATATATAYGTATGTGGTACTTGGTCCTTTCTATTTTTCCTTTTCCTGTGATAATGGTATCACAAATAATTGTCCCTGATGTGATATTAATGTTAGCAGACTAGTTTAACAGATCTCCTATTTGTGCTTTGGTATTTCTGGGAAGTCAACCAGATTCACTCTCACTGACAAATACTTACATAAATTCACCGATAAATCCACAACACTCTTATTTGCTACCATCAGTTCAGTCAGTGCACGTTATTTACCTGATAGTCAGCCTTTTTTTCCCCCAGTTAGCCTTGTCCATCTTACTCAACTCTTTCCATATGAAGTATATTTGAAAGCTGATTTATTCTGTACTGGGTAGGCAGTACATGGAGGCTCCAATTCTATGCATCATCCAGATTCTTTTTATTAAATCAGCCATGTACATCAATAATCAAAAGAAAGACAATTTTCCAATTCTGTGGACTGCTCAGCTGAGTCCTCAGCTATATAATCCAGTCTCTATGCTCAATTTCCTAGGCACCCATTGCCTTTGAAGCTAAGAATCCTTTCCCAGTTTTGCATCTTTATCTAATATCAACCTTTCTACTTATCCACAGCCCTGTGTAAAATATGGAATACACTTTGCCCTTTAAAATGGACTTTGTTTAGTTTGGCTATCTTTATGTTTCTTCAGGTACGTATTMGTATTTACCCTCACTAATCAATGACACCATCTTATGCCCAGACATGCCATATTTACCAGGTAAGGCATTAACATACCAATTTCCAAATGTTGGACAGAGAATGCTGTGAGTCATTCAGAAGTAACAGATAAATAGCTATTCCGTGGCTTTGCTGATTCAGGAATACCACCTTGCTTTTGTTTTTCTGTTAAAGTCTAAAAAAGTTGTGATATCTCACTTCTTTATCTGCTTTAGATCTGGTCTGTGCTACTGAATTTTGTTGCCATAATTTTTTTTTTTCACTGCAGCCTTACCAAATCAATTGCAAGCAGCATAACCTATGTAGAAGCATCTTCCCTATTTTTCTCCTTGCCCCCCAAACAAGCTTTCCTGTGACGGTTGGTCAGTGGTGAGGTGCTTGTATGGATGAGTTTTGGCAACAAGGCTGTGAAGCCAGCCAACAAAAGCTGTGACTGTAAACATTTCTAATGCACTCCTATTTAGAGGAGGATACTATGAAATCAAAGATTAGATCTTAATTTGAGCATGACTGACTTTGCCTTCCAACTCTTTTGCACAGGAAGTGTGACTAAAATTCTGTTTGTACTTGCCAGGGAAGCTACATGTTCACCCACAATTATTCTGTTTTAACCTTGAAGAGCAAATGAGCCAAAAATATATATATATTCATGAAAAAATCTCCATGAAAAAACATCTGATGATAATTTCTTCTTTTCTGAGACAGGGCTCATAATTCAGTTTTGATAGGCAGCAAGTGAATCAGCAGAAACCGTCTTCAGCTCTTCCTGGAATAGATGCTGCACCTTTGACAAAGAACCTTATTTTATTTAATCATGCTGGAAAGCTTTCTTCTCAGGTTGCTTTTTGTACTCCAGGGCAAAAGTAGCTAGTTGTTTTTCTTTATCTAAGAACACTTCTGCTTATAATCCCGCCAAAAAAATAAAATGACCTTTAATACTCAGCCATATTTCATAGCAGTGAATAGTGTGAAATGCTGATCACAGGGAAAATGTACAGAGTTATGATCTGGTTCAGAGAAACTCAGAAAATCTGAGTTCCGTTCCCAACTTTTCCACTGGTTCTCTCTATGACCTTTAGGTAGGCAGTTAAATAAATGGGACACAAGTGCCTAACTGCCCTCTAGCTATTTTGAAAACCTTGCTTGGTGCCAGCCTGTATCTCTAGGTGCAAAATAGGATAATGTTTCCGGAAGTGTTGGCCACCACCATGTGGCTGATTTCTCTTTGGGATTTCTGTCTGTTCCTGTCATGCATGTGCTAGCTACTAATAAGTGGAATGAAAAATGCCTCTGTTCTACATTTTTTTCCTATGTCTAATTATTTCTTTCTCTTTTCTGATAGTAGACAGGGGAATGAAATGCTCTTGTGTGTGACAGTGGACTAGTTCATAATGAAGCAAGTTTTTCAAAATACCTTAATTTTGACAATTTTTCCAGAGAATGACATGTTAAAATGCTACTAGCTGGCTGAAAAGTGTAAGTACTGTATTTGTCAGAAATTTCTTCAGGAACCTGACAGAACAATGGTACAACATGTGACACAGTACAATTAGTAACATCAGTAACTTTATATTAGCTGTTATACTGGTGTCTGGTTTAGAGCAGCTATTACAAGAGTCAGTTGGCAAGGCAGCATCTGTTCAGTTTAACGTTCACCTTCATCCAGTCGTCTTGCTGGTAAAATCCTCTCTCTCTCTCTCTCTCTCTCTTTTTTTTTTTTTTTTTTTTAAGGTAATGTTTCCTCCTCTCCATTCTTTTTGTGTGACACCTATTAGTATAATCTGTACCTGTTTCAAAATTTACCTATGCATCAATTTTTGCAGGCCATAAAAGCAAACACATTTGCTTCTATCTTTGCCATTGTTTAGCACCTCTCTGTTCTTCACCATTACCAAAGCTCTAGGTGGAAGACAAAAAGGGGAGAAAATGTTAAAACAGACAAGGGAAGCAAGCAGATCAATTCTTTATGAAGGAAAGGCCATTAAGTGGTTATACTTGGAGAACATCTGTTTTACATTTGTCAACTCTATCAGAAACTCTTCTCATATGAAAAAAATTGGAGCTAAAAAAACAGCTTTCCTTTGCCAACCTTCCTTCCCCCGCAGTGGTAACATAGTCTCTGTAAAACTCTTTTTTTTTGTTTGTTTGTTTTTCCTCTTGGCCTCACTTCACTCYGTGCCTTTCTAAATGTGCATTTTCTAAAGAAGCTGTAGAACAGGCTGGCAAAGATTTTCCTTTGGTTCCTCTTGGTGATAAAAACTGGAGCCCACTGATAAGGCTATGCTAAATAATTCACCTGGACTCAGTATGACTAGTCAGACAGCAAGTGGGTGTAAGGAGTTAGAAGTATCCCCTCCTGCTCTTTCTTCAGCTAGAGTGAAGGTCTGCAATGGTCAGTGCTCAAGGGACGGGACCATGGGAATAGTCAAACCCTAGGGTTTCTCTATGTAGTGTAAGAGAGAAAAATTACATGAGGAGCTACAGGGGAAAAGGAGTTATATCAGCTTAGTAGGGCAGGTGAGTGCCCTTTCTTTCTGAGTGTGGAGATGGAAGCAAGTTATAAATGTCCTTTGACTTCAGTGGGGACATAATTCCATCCTATTTTTGTTAGTTAAACACTGCTATTGATTCACAAGGAGGTCACTTACACTTGAACCCTGGAAACTCTCTGTGCTAATAGTGACCTTCATTCATACATACACTTCAACTGAAATGAGTTGGCTTCCTTGAGGGAAAAAAAAAAAGAAAAAAGAAATATCCATCTGGAGTGGCAAACAAGATTGGGCTCAACTGTCTTTCCACTTCAGCTTCCAGCAAACTATGTTGCTGATATTAACAACCCTTTTTAAATACAACAGATGTATTTAGATGTATTAGTGCAAGAACTGCTGCAGACACATGTACAGCACAGTCTGAGCTTAAAGCTGTTGAAATCCTTTACAAACCACCTTCTTAACAGCATGTTGAAATATTTAGGGCTAGGGTTTTTATTTGGGATCATCAACAGAATTTGAAAGTTAAGACTAGCAGTAACGACCCTATTTCGTCTGTAAAGCAAAGCTGAATAACTCATTGTAGCACTAGCAATTATGCATGGGTTCTGAGAGGCAAGATCCTTCTTTACTTTAATCCCACAGCATAAAATGGGAGAAACAAATATAAAAGAATGACAGTGTCCTCAGCCAGTAAGTCATACCAGAGCATTATCCAGATCTTTGAGGAGTATATGAATTTCTTCAAAAAGGATTTCTACTTTTTTATGTTGTTGGTAATTAAATGTTGTTAGTTTGGGTTGGAAGGGACCTTTAAAGATCATATAGTCCAACCCCCCTGCCATGGGCAGGGACATTTTTCACTAGATCAGGTTGCTCAAAGCCCCATCCAACCTGGCCTTGAACACTTCCCATGATGGGACATCCACAACTTCTCTGGGCAACTTGTTCCACTGTCTCACCAACCTTATTGTAAAAAAATTCTTCCTTATCTTCAATCTAAGTCTAACCTCTTTCAGTTTAAAATCCTTGCCCCTTGTCCTGTTACTACAGGCCTTGGTCAAAAAGTCTCTCTCCATCTTTCTTATAAACCCCCCTTTAAGTATTGAAAGGCTGCAATAAGGTCTCCCCAAAGCCTTCTCTTCTCCAGGCTAAACAACCCCAACTCTCTCAGCCTGTCCTCATAGGAGATGTGTTCCATCCCTCTGGTCATTTTTGTGGCCCTCCTCTGGACCTGCTCCAACAGGTCCATGCCTTTCTTGTACTGGGGACCCCAGAACTGGATGCAGTACTCCAGATGTTGTTTCATGAGAGTGGAGTAGAGGGGCAGAATCACCTCCCTCGGCCTGCTGGCCACACTTCTTTTTATGCAGCCCAGAATACAATTATCTTTCTGGGCTGGAAGCACACATTGCCGGCTCATGTCCAATTTTTTATCCACCAGTATCCCTAAGTCACATAAAGGAGATGAAGCTAAGCAAATCCCACCAACCAGAGGTATCTTGGCACCCAGGAAAGTCATGAGGGAGAGCTGAGCTTGAATTTACTGGATCTACTAAAAGTTTTTAATAATCACCTTCATTTACGGAATGCACAAGTAACTGTGGGATGCATTTCCTCTCATTCATTTCATTTTAATTTTAAGAGGAAAACTGGAATACCCTTTAACTTGAATACCCTTAGGACACAGTCTTCATGGATAATGGTTAATAATTAAAGTTGACAAAGCACATTAATAAAACAAACCATGAATGGTGTTACCTTGGATCAATCTTTGAAAGAAGAGAAGTTGGCAGTGAAATTACATTGGTCATCTATCCCTTTAATCATCAGAAAAATTATTTCATTCAAAGCTGAGTCAGAACTGGGGAAGGGAATATATGCTTTAATAGTGGAGGAACAATTTGTTTAGTTCACTCAGCAAAGAAGTTGGTGTTCTAGCACAGTCAGCAATAACCAGTTCATAAATACTTGTGCTGAGCCCATGTGATTTTTGCTTAGAAGAGTAAAGGGAAATTTCACTGTGCTGTGCTTCCACTGAAGTAAACCTTATTTGTAAATGTTACTTGGTTGGTGACCTCCTGTTTTCTCCAGTCTTGCTTTTCTCCCTAACAAACTGCTATTCATTCATGTTATTTAAAGCACTTTTTCACATATTTGGAATTGAGATAAGCAGTCACATTTTGACAGTTTGGGTTAAGTTGGCTGGATTTAGGCTTAATAAATGCTGTATCTGTATAAATGTTTCAATCAGAAAAGATGAACTAAACTATCTTAAAATGGTCTCTGAATAAGCTATCATTAAACATCTAGCAAAGGATTCTATTTTATTGTAAGCCAAGTTTTTAACTGTATATTCTCATTCATAATTCATCCATGCATTAGCTTTGTTTTTGCATTTCTTGTGCTTAAAATAAAAAAAACTTGCTTTGCATAATAACCTAAAGTTTCAATTTGTGTGCCATGACTTGCAGTCTTTTTGCCAAGGAATAATTTTGGTTTCTGAAAGTTTGTTTGACTTGTAGCACTGTTTGTAGTGGTGCGGCTATAAACTGTGTCTCTATAACTTTTGTAATGAAGGTGAAAGTGAGGGGGGTTTCACTTTTGTAAGCTGAAATACATTGCACGTTGTTGAAATTCTTGTGAAGGAACCAGACGGTGGCTGTTTATTTCCCAGATGGTTTATTTGTCCAACAGATTATGTCAGCTGGGTTTGGGTTTGGATTTTTTTTTTKGGGGGGGTGGGTTCTCTAGCCAGTGGGATTCTGTGACTGCTGCTACAGGTGTAGATGGGATGGAAGAAGGACAAAGTAGTTTTAGGTAGCTTTTTCTTTCAAAATATACATAAAATTATCTCTATAAAAACATAGTATGTTATTTGGTGAACTGCAACACTAGAATGTAGATTTCATTTTCTCTCATGCAACCCAGATGCAAGAATTGAGCATCAAAAATCTCATGCAACTCAAACAAAATCCTTACTCTAGAATCAGATTTCAACTTTCTGTTAAAACGGCCCAGTGCTATTGCTGCAAAATCTTTTACTAAGACTGTCTCATTGTTGCCTTTGCCTTATATATATATCAACTTTTCCATCCTGCTAGTACTATCTTTAAAACAAAAAACCTCTGGCCAAAACAGGTCACTCCTTAAGGGCTTCTAAAATTAAAGTTTATCCTCCAGGACATAAGTGGGATATTCTAAAAATTGCTCTGCAAGCCATCCAGGAATACTATTCAAACGTTATATAGCACGTAATTAATAATGCAGGCTCCTGTGGAGGCCCTGATAAAACACAATTCTGATGCTCTGAGCATCTCCCTTTGCAAAACTACTACATACTGGAGCAGAATAGAAATTAGAGGGTTATAATCCGAAAACATAGATAAGAGAGGTGTCTTTGGGGTCTGCCAGCTAACAAGAACATTGTCATACTTACTTGAGGTTTATTAAGGTTTATTGAATGCTATTTATAGCACTAAATTATTACAGCGCATTTATAAAAATTGCTATTTTTATTAAACTATCCCTGTGTAGATCCAATGAACAGTGTCTGAAATCTGTGCTTCAGCTTGGAGTCCTGGTGCAAAACCTTAATTAGGAAAAAAAAAAAAACCAAACTTGAAGCAAATGTCACAGGACACAAAAGTAATTAGAGCTCTTTTTGCCACTCTGTGTAATGTGTATGTGTTATCAGCRTACCATTGCACCGATAGAGTACAGTAAAGAAATGAAGCCCAGGTATAGATGTACAGATGCTTGAGTTTGCCATACATTAGTACTAAGGTTAAGCAACTCTCAAAGCCCTAGCTTTGAAATTTTCCACACTTACATGCACATTAATCATCTGACTAGGAAAATCCTTAGGAGCCAAAGAGGGAGAGTGCCAGGTGTAATTAAGCACGTGTAATTAAATATCATTAAGAGCACAGCTTTACAACTAGACAGAAATTCTTTTTCTTCTGTTACTATGAAGGAACTGCTTGTTTCCAAATTTTATTGAAAATGAGAAAAGTGAAACTGCTAGTGGTTTTATTTTAATCCTTTTAGAGCACAGCTAAAGTGAAATATCAACTGCAGTTATTATGAATTCGGTATAAAAAAAAATACAGTGCCCTGACCTTGATGTTATACCTTGTGGTTGGCAGAAGTGTGCTCCCAAGTGTTCAAGTAGTGATTAATACTGCAAGGACAATTTCCAGTTGCTGTTCGCTGGGCAGAAGCTTGACTTGATGTAGTGTCTCAGCTCCATTGGATCACACTGGTTCCGACTGCAGAAATAAGGGACAGTTAGCTTCCAGTTCCCCACCTAGTTAAAATAGCTTTCCATCATAAGACTGAATAAATATAACCTTGATGCTACACTCTTCTTCTCTTTTTTTAGAAATTTCCGTAATAGCTGCATACGTAGCACTTGCCTAAATACATGAAGGCGCCAGTGCCTTGCAGTTATGATCTTGCTATATCATTTGAAGTCCTCTGTTATTGCACAGGCTTTGCTTTTTCAGCCATTTTTCATGCTTTCCGTTTCTTTGCCATTACTGTTTTGTTGCTTTCTCCTGCAGCAGCAAGCTATGGCTCTGCCTCGTTGCTGTAGTGACATTACAAATCATGCAGTGTTGGCTTTTTTTTTCCTTACCATCTCTGCCTCTAGGTTTTTTAGARCCTCTGTTTGGTCTTTCAGATGGCAGTATAGAAGAAGCTATGTATCCAGTGCTCATTACTCTGGAGAAAGACTTGAAGATATAACTAATGGGTACTCAGAAGAGAGAAGACTTAAAAATCATATACATTCAAAGCTAATCTTACTTTTTGGGGGGAAACCTGTCTCATGGTGACCATTTGTTTCAGGCCTTGCATGTGCTGCCTCATGTGATGCCACGTGCTGTAGAGTTTATTCATGTTCGGTTTACTCCTATGGCATGATAGAGAACCCACTCTCTTTCTCAGTTGCTGAGAAAACCACTGGCTATGAATTGTGGGAGGGAGAGGTAGATACAGTGCCTAGCAGCTTTGTACCAGACAAAAGGGCTGGCGGTAGAAAAACCTTCCCAACTATAAGGTTGTACATGCCACCTGGCTAATACTGGATTTACTAGCCAAGCTGAAATTTTGTTGCTTTAAAGATGCTACTATAAAGAGAGGAAACTTTTCCGTCTAAAGTAAATGGGAGATTAACCACTGCTGCTTCATGTAAAGTTAGCAGCCATATTTTATAATGGGACTAGTTCAGATTTTCTTAGGACTTCATTAGCATCGTAATTTTTTTCAACTGTGTAGGGTTGTATGTGTCAGTACCAGTGAATTTAAATCAATTTATCAGTGATACACCTCATCCCCAACATTCAAATCCCATGCTAATTGCTGGGAAATTCATCAGCTTGTTTTTCAGGTTTGGTGCTTTGACCCTTTAGTTGAAAAAAAAAAAAAAACATTTAAAGAAGGAAGGGGTGGTTAGAGGGTTGATGAAGAAAATTGTGCTGGAAATAGTTGAAGGGAAACGGAGGATGTCTTCACATATGTGGTTGTTTGGACCTTGGCCTTTAGACCTATTAAATCACTAAATACATTCTGAGGCAGGGCAGGCTTGATCTACCTCATACTCTCTAGCACCTTGTTACAAGGTGTGTTAAGTCTATAATGTCAGAAGGATATATTGATATGAACATTTGTATTGCTTTTTTCCCCATCCACTACTCTATAAAAAACCCATCATTATTAGCAATATCCGGGAGACTGGTACAGGGCAGGCAAGGACTGTGCAAGCATCTCAGTGATGCTGGGACTGTGTGAGAAAGCGAGCGAGCTGTGACCTGAACACTTCAGTGTGTTTTTCTGTATGTGTTTCAGTTAAGGTCTTAGAAAATCTTCTCATGAACAGAATTAAAATAGGAAGTTGATGCTTTGCACCAGGGATAACAATACTTAGAAATTTCTCCAAGTGCCTGGTTTCCACTCTGGATACTTTGCTCTGCAGCTCAGTCCATCCACAGATGACACCCAGTGGCTCCCTTCCCCCACACTATCCCCAAAGATTGGGAGGTAAGGCATGATTTGTGTAACATAAAGGCTCAGAAATCCAGAATTAGATGGGGGGGAACAGGGAAGCAACTCCAACAACCTGGCATAAAGAAGGTCTTGCCTCCAGCCTCTTGTGTTTTCCATACCTGCTTACCTGGGGTAACAGCACCGACGGTTCTCYGCAGCTCCCACCCTGCGGGCTGTGATCCAGCTCAGATGCCACTTTTGACTAAAGCCTAGTAACTGCAATAAATATAAACCAATTTGTGCAATAGCTTAGCAATATGGAGCAGTGCCCACTAGGGAAGCTGACTGTGAGCCGATCAGTGTTTGAGCCAGCTGTTCTGGAGAAGCTGGCCTTTCCTGCCCCRTCTTACTCCGCTTTCTCACCAAGCTCCGTAAGGTGCAGCCTGATTTCAATAAAGGTTTAAAAAGAGGGTATGTTCATCTTGGAGAAACTGGGGGAAGAAATGGTTGTATTGCTTTGAAGATGTAAAAATGAAAAGGCTGTTCATTTCTTTCATATTTTTCCTAGCCTGTAATTATTCCTAATCAAACTACAACAAACAGTAAACACTAAAAATGAAATAAACGCAGTGACAGTTTGCCAATAACGAGCAGAAAATGTTCCATCTGTCTAGCAGTGAGTAAAATGTGTGTAATTACTGCTCATTTTTCTTCTAATTGCTGAGTTATTAGTTTAAAGCTTACGCACAACTGGTGAACAGTGCCGACTACCCATTCTCTAATTACAGCCCCTGCTTTGCTGTGCTTGAAATCAAGAAAAGCAAAAAGCAGAAAATTTGCATTTTAAAAGAGGTGTCTGAATTAACCCCTCTGGTAAGAGCATCTTTTCAGTTTTGGCCTCACAGGTCAGATCCTTGGCTGACAGAAAAGAACACCTAGTTATATCAGCTGAAGATTTGTCTCTCAGTGGAATTATCACCTCTCTCTTTTTTTCTTCTTTTTTCAAGCCTACATTTTAATTTCTAATTTAAAGAAGATTAAAGAATGCTCTGAAATGGATGGTAGGTCAAGGGAAGTAATTCCAATGAGGAAGCAAAGGTTACGATAGCCATGAGTTAGTAATACTTTCTTCACTTTGTGCTTCTTTTTCTTTATCTGATTATCTGAAAGTGGGTCAGATGAGGGTATGTCTATGCTTCAGCCTGCTCTTTAGCACCGAGATAGCTAAGCCACCTTTATCTGCTCTCCCTAGGCTAACTCTGTTAGAGCCAGGCTGTGCCTGCAGTGACAGAGATGTGGCCACACAATCCTGTGCCACTTCTGCCCCTGTCAGGTGTCAGAATCCATCCTGCCACAGGGGCTTTGAAGCCCATGAAGGTTGACTTACCTTGTTTGTGGACGGTTCAATGTGAGAGGTGAAGGACAGAGAACAGACCCAGTTTGTTCATTTTCTAAAGCCTGGAGATACTGTTATTGCATGTGATTTTGATTCTTAAAAAGAATGGTAGAAAATACAGAATGAGAATAGCAAGACGACTGAGGAAGATTCAGAAAGCCAAATGACACAGCTGTCAACCTAGCAGTTTCTGGGATGACACCGCAGAGGGATCTGAGCAGGACACCAAAGCAAGGCAGACTTACTAGCCAGTAGACTGAAATTCACAGTGTGGGATCCACACTTTTACTGGGGGACATTTAGGGCTTCATAAATGGGCAAAGATTGAAAACCGGTGTGCTATGCTCTTCTAGCAAACCTTTAGCCACGTGCTCTCTTTTTTGGGTATTGGGAAGCAGGATGAAGCCACAGGTGCAAATTATGAAATAAGACCCTAGAAAAATCTGAGGCAGAAGTGTAACAGTAACATTCATTTCTCTGTGTGAGCTCTGCGCTGATATGGTTTAGGTGGGGAAATAACCCACTTCAGAAGCTCAGCACTTAGTCTTACCAGCAGTGCCTCCGAGTGGATTGCCCGTAACTGCAGAGTAGTTAGGATGTCCCTAGCCCTCTTGGACACCAGTGATATCCTAGTTGTGGCAGCGTGGACTTCAACGCAGATGGCAAAACCGCTTCTGGAAGCTTAGTAGGTGTGTAGGCTTCACGTTGTCTCGACCTGATCGCTATCAGCACATGAACCACTCAGTTTAAAGCCTTCTGTTTGAATTTGCCCATAAAATAAAAACTCGTCTTTCTCTAGATAGTGTTATTGCTGGTGCAGAAGGTGTGAGCTAAACTCTGTGGGGAATCCAAACGGTATAAAACATGACAAAAATCCAACCAGCTGCCCTGCCTCAATGCAGGATTCCTTGCAGAGTTTTCAGTTCTGATCTTTCACAACAAGCCATCCATTTCCAGAGAGGGAGTGAAGGGGGAATGTACCCACCCACATTCACATTCATTGAGGACTTTTCACAATGAGGTGAAATACTTAGGCGAAACTACGCATCATAAAAGTTGGAGTTTGGGCACTATATTTAAGGGATTGTCCTAGCTGTGGTAATAGTATTTTTAAAACAGTGATGAATGATGCAAAGTGGGATAAGCAGTCAACGGAAAGCCAGCAGCTTTTTTTGCTTTAGCTGTAGCTTCTGGGTTTAGAATAACATTTGCACATTTTCTTGCCCAGGAATAAGTCTGAGGATGAATTATTCTCTTGGATACTGGCAGATGTGGATGCACAGCAGCCTTGTCTTGATGGGCGTCTGTAACTCTCACAAATGTCAGTGACAAATGCTTACCTAAGGAGGAGGAAAGAAAAGATTCTGTACATCCATCCAATTTTAAGAAAAAAAAAAGCATCCAGAAACCTCCAGAAAAGCCTTTTCAAGTATGTTCTGTTTTGGCAGTGAGCAGGGTGGTTTTGGCGATGCTTTAACCTTGCCATGAGAATGGAGGTGCAGGTAGCAAGAGGTTGGGATTTGAGGAAAAAAGTGGAAAAAAAAAAAAAATTTATTGAAGCATTTTTGCTCTGTGGCTAGAGAACTGAAGCTTTCCTACTTCTTTTCAGTTCTGAATAAATGTATTTGCTTCATAGGCTCACATGCATATTATGCATAATCCTTTAGATATGCTTCCCAGCTGTGTGGTAGAGATAGGGACTGCTGGGACTTTGCTACATTAAAAATGGTGGAGATACTTCACCAAAAAAGAGCAGAAAGGAAATAATTATTTGCATAATCTTTCTAGAGTCACCTAGATTTCTTGAAAGCAGCTTAACATGTTTGGAATAATCTATTAGGGAAATATTAAGGGAAAAAATACCCCCTTTTCCTTCTGACCATATGCATTTTGATTTTTCTCTCTCGGTCTAACAGATTTAAACTGCTTTATACTCATTTTAAGAACATTTTATTTCAGAAGAATAGCTCCTATTTTAAATACTGTAGGTTCATTCTCCTCCTGACACAGGGAAAGATTAAAGTTTTTCTGCAAAATGAGCTCACAACAACTTATTTTATCATAGGTATTGTGCTTCCAAATATTGTTTCTTTTCCACTCAGTATATATGACCTTTTGTTCTTTGTTGAATTGTTTGTGATGTTTTACCTAGAAGAGAATACCCATGTCTCTGCCGAATCTCAAGGAAGAAAGGTAGGACTGTGTGAACATTATGCAGATATGTAATCTCCACTATATTTAGCTAGTCTGCTTTCATACAATAAGGACTGTTTATGTGAAGGTCTTTATTTTTGTTGTCTATATCTCAAACATCATTCTGTTCCATGTTGTTTTGTCATTTTTTTTCYCCCTCCTTCCTCCCAGCAATTGAGATGAAAATTAAGCCACAGAGGAGAGGTAGATATTTTTCTCTGAAATATTCAGATCCCTGTGTAGTTTTGGGTCAGAGCTACAGAGAACAGCTGTTCTTCCAGAAAAAAACCCAAAACCCAAAAAACTAAAAAAACCCAACCAACCAACCAAACAAAAAAACCCAAACCACACAACATATATTCTAGTGTTTAGGGTCTATTTTTGTGCTTGCAATGTAAATATCCAATATTTACAGTATAAATGTCCAGTACAGCAGTGTAACTATCCAGTACAAAATCAAAACACATGTAGGTCACAGATGATTTTTTTGTAAAAAGGAGTTCAAACGCTTTTCTGGTGCACTGGTAAGACTGCATTATTGATAAATAAGGACACAATATTTTGCATGGCTTTCCACATAACACCTCCACTTTAAACTGTGGTGCACTTGAATATTATGTTGTGGCATTATATTTGTATATTGCCTCGAAAATAAGAATAAAAGGGGTTGGTAGGTGCTTTTTAATCATCTCTGTATGTTCCAAGTCAAACAGCTGTTTAATAGCTGTTAAATTCATTCTTTTAAAAAGACTGCTACAAGTGGCTAAAGCTGATTTGGCCATTCATAGAGTATCATTTGCCATCAGAACGGATCTACTTTCAAACCATCCCACTTTCACAAATTAAACGCATTTCATATCTCATGGCTTTGCAGCCATAGAGTTCTAAATAGAAAGCAGGAGCTGAATGGACAGATCTGGCGTAAGTGGCACTGCAGCGTTTGCGCACAAAGGAGCAGGTCACGCATGGCAAAGAAAGTACTTGGAAGCATGAAACAATTGTCTTATTCATCTCCATTGGAGCAGGCCTTTCTTGCTCTCAGGAGCTACATCATAGGCTCTACAGCTTTCTTGCGCCCACTTGATTTGCCAGGGTTAATCTGTTCATAAGCTATAGTTTTGTTTGCCCAAGAAAGTTGCATTTATCTTAACACCAAGCATTTTTATGCCGATTGGCTTGTCTGGTGTTTAAGACCATTTGAAATGTGTTTATTTTTGTTCTAATTTGAAGCGATTCTTGATGACTTTAAATGAAAACAAAATGAATCTTGTACGCAACCTCACATCCTTGCATTGGTTTAAATAAACCAGTATGAAGTAATGAAAATAAAAATGATAGTAGAATCCTATGATGGTATCATCCACTAAGAAGCAAACCTTGAAAACAACTATAGCAGTACTTTCAGCACTATTGGAGACTGAGGAAGAGTGAGGAATTTAGAGGTAGCAAAAATTTCTCTGCCAACATTAAAAAAAAAACAAAACCAAAACCAAAAAAAATTGTTAATTTCAAGCTTCTGAGATGGTGTTACATACCATACAGTATCAAAAACAGTAATAAAAGCTATAAAATGTAGCTTTGTGTCCTCATAAAATTTTAAGAAAAATAAATCTGCAGGATAGTTAACATCCTTTGTAATACAAAGATAACTATCACTTTTATTGTAACTGTAACATATGTGAGGATGTTTGTTTAATTCCCCAGTTGTCAGACATGAGGTTGAAAGTTTTTAATAGCCTCTGGGTATCAAATCTATAGCCTCAGGCTGCTGTTTGTAATTTAATATGAGTAATATATTATGAAGAGAGAAAAAACAAGAATTGCCCAGTAGCTGTGAAAGCRCATTTACATTATAATTATTAGGCACATAACAGCTTGAAAATAGATAAAAGGAATTTTAGAGTAGCATTGGCAGCAGCAACAGTATCGTCTGCTAAGATAAAGCAGAGAAATATAGCTCTGGAGAAATTACTTGTGAGGGGAGCAGTGGTTGTAGTCGAAAGGTTATCCTCATCTCAGCTGCTGACTTGGTTGTAATGTAAACCGCTCCTGGGAAGTTGTGTGTAACTTAGAAACATCATCTTTCTGAGCTCTCTGAGGCTGTGTGGTGATAGTTACCCATCAGAAAGAGTGGAGTTTTCAGCACATACTACTTGGGCATCAGTAGACCTGTAGGTGATTTTTAATTTTGCTTTTCGTTTGAATGTTTCCACTTTCCGTAAACTCAATTTCAAAAAGCAACTAATACTGCGAAGTATGTAGCGGTCCTCCCCTGAAAATGAAACCCTATGGACTAGATTTCCAAGAAGAGATTGGCACTGAAGAGACCCCAAGCAACAGATCACATTTTTTCCAAAGGGTCGGTGTTCATTGCTCTCAGCAGGAGAACAGCTGAAAACCTTGCCCGTGTTATACAGTGGCTGAATTTCTGTTGCGACTGATTATTCCCAGAGTTATGTTGGCATTTCCATGTATCTTCTCCACATTTTAATGTCTCAGTAACTAAGATAAAATCACACAAATAACCATTTAGGTAGTTAAGAAGATGGCAGGTATTTGCTTTCTGTATGCAATGCAGATTTACCTCTCTGTTGATCTGTGGCATCTTAAATAACCACAGAGATGTATGGCAGCCAGAGAGTTTCTGGGACTGTTCCCTGTGGTGTTTTGTCTCCTCCCCCATCATCTACCGCCCCACTTTTTCTTGTAATTTCTTCTGCTAAGGACTGCCATTCATACCTCATAGTCCTGGATACAGCCACCAGCACGTGTCCTCAGAAGAACCCTGAATGCTTGCTCAGGGTCCTCATGCATGATGCTTTGTTGGAGGAATTATTGACTATCTTTTAAAAGTCCTGTGGTGCACTTCCACCAGTTGATGTAAGTTGATATTTTTGTTCTCCCCCTGCTCCCCACCCTGGTCACTACAGCAATTCACTAGTGCTAATAGTTGCTACGGGTCCTGCCTTCTAGAGCAAATCCTGATACCCAAGAGGCAGACTAAATTCAAGGATAGGGATATGGATTTCCTTCATGATTGTGAAATAGGGTTCAGGAATGGGGATACTTTGCCAGTACTTTGAAAACAGTGTGTCTGGTTTTTCCCCTTTCCTCAAAATGAGAAAAGTACCATGAGTAGGGCATAGTTGTGCTCACAGATGTGTACCTGTCTGGTTGTAAGACAATTATCCCATCTCTGGTGCACTCAGCATGAAGGTTATCATGTCTCTTTCCAGGTCGCAGTGCTCTTATGGAGGTTCTGCTGACCATCTTGCCAAAATAACTTATGTGCTAAAACTCTGTTTTTTCTGTCACTGTATGATGTACTGCAATCTGCATGTACCTGCTCCTGTCAGGATCCTTCAGAGGCAGGCTTGTAAGCTCTCAAGGTCCTGTGAGATTTCACAATTTCTCGGAAGTGTGGTACACAATGATATGTGTCTATGCATTACCTGGCTACAGCAGAAGTAGAGACTAATCCCTACCAAGAGGGTTTAAGAAGGAAGGATCAAACTTATCCTTAGAGGCTATCACTTCTTAATTTAATTTTATTTTTGCACTTGACCGTAAACAGACCACATTTTTTTTTCGCTAAGACTGGAAGAGCTAGAATGTGTCCATTTTATTCCTGCAGTGAATCTGTCCTTATGCAACAATGACCTAGGGGAAAGCATATCCAACAAGGCAGTGAAATCTGCAAGTACACATCTGGGGATGGCAAGGGGACAATAACGTTCAAAATTACTAGAATAAAGTAGGAGGCTGTGGCAGAAAGATGATGCATGCAATTCAATTCAGAATAAGCGAGAGCAATGAAACTACAAAGGAAAAACCAGAAGCAAATAAGATTTTTAAAAGATGCTTATAACAGAACCCTAATCAAGATAATGGAAGTACTACGCAAACCCTTAAAATCATTCTCACAGATATTACACACCACTTGTCACATCATTAAATGCAATTTGGAAATGGTTGTCAGATATACAGCGGGATCTGTGTTCTCTCTGTCTACACATGAGAATACTCATAGGCTTTAAGTAGAAAAAAAAAAGTGCTGCTATTCAAGACATAGAATCTGATTAAGGGAAGCAGCCCTAGCCACTGCAGACCGCTAAGTACATGCTTAAATGCCTTTCTGCACTGGAGCCTTCATTCTTTAATTCAGCTTCACTTTTATGAATGATTGTAAATACTTCCATCTATTCTGCATCTTTAATAAGAAACTCTGAGTAGTAAAGCAAGCACTTTTGTCAAGAATTAAAGCATATTTGCTTCGGTTTGTGGTGGTTTAATGTTACTCATGATGAAAATGAACAGCATAGAAATGTTTTTCTTGAAGTCCCTTCTTTTCTCCAAGTTTCCAAGACATGTCTCTTAAAATACTCAGTCATGTTACTGCATCATGCTAAACAACTGTTCTCTGTTTCTGCTAATAGATACATGAACATATCTTGAGTGAGACTTAGAAGCAAATCAACTTCATGTTGACTGGATACTTCAATTACTTAATTCACAAAGTAGTGGAAAAGCTATAATACATACCACAATGCAATGAATTTTTTGAACAACAAACACACCGTACACTTTTTTAAACAAGACGAAACAGTAAAGGAGAATAACCATTGCTACCTTCAATAACTTCTGTAGTGGTAATATTGATTTGCATTTTTAGAGGGCTGATTAGCAGAGATTTTGACTGTTTAGATGCACCCTTGACGTGTGATTTTAGTGTATGCTGCAGTTAACTGAAACTCTTCCCTTCATTTGGGGTACATCTTAATATCATAGGTGAATCTGAGTTACCTGCTGATGTGCGACAGCCTCATGCCTTCCCTTTACAATGGAAAGAGCGTCAAGAACAGGGTGGCCAGACATGTATGTTTACTTTAAGGTATTAGTTTTTTTCTGGTGTGTAGTGGAGGATATGAAATTCCCTATTTCCTGTTCCCTGTGGGTGCTTGCTGACCATATCCAGCCGGTCTGATGAGTGCTTACTCCGAGTTCTTGGTAAGTACTGATTGCTACTGGCTTACCTCACAGAAAAAGCTTTAAGAGAGCAGACATATTTTGAACCAGGCTTGTGATGACTGCTGGCAGTACAGAGAGATTCAGTACTGCCTGTGGGGCAAAGCCACCTGCTTTGGTTTTTCATCACTGATTTCTGAGGGGTGCTGCACTGCAAAGCCTCCTACCCCCAGTGTGGTGCCAGTGCTGCTCTTGGAGCATGGAGGCCATTGCTTGCACAAGCTGAGCCCTGGCAGTGGGATAACCTTTGACTGCTGTGAGGATCTGAAACTTCTCCTACCCATGGTGCTGCTAGTGTGCCAGTTTCCCCTGGCTTGGTGCTGAGCTGATCATTTGCAGGGTGTGGAGTTTCAAGAACAGAATAAATTTGTATCTTCGACTTTCAGTACCACTTGGAAACTAAAGAGGTTTTGGTACAAGAGGATATGTGTTTGGGTCCATCCTTTCTGGTGTCCAAAGTTTCTGGCTCTCTGGTGCTGTTGCAGGAAGAGTTTTTCCCTTCCGTGTTTCTATTATGGTCTGAAACTCCCTATACACAACGTTCAGAAGTTGCCCTGTTCCCTTTGGTCATTTATTTATGTCAGTGGAAAGACACCCATAAGTACTCATACTAATCTGATACAGGGGACTTTTATAGTGCTTCTGTCAGCAAATCAGCTCTTGGAGTACTGGATTTTGATTGTTTGCCTGATGGTGGGAAAACCAGCCATGACCTTTTCGTTCATGTGTGCTGTGGAAGAGTCTGAAGCCACCCAGGAAGGATCTGCTCTATTGTGTGGTGTCTACAAAAAATTTCTGTGACCCTCTTGTTAGCATAACATAAGACTTTAGTTGGTGACTTGGACAAAGATATAAGGATGGATATCAGCTGTATGTCATGCATAGAATTTGTTTGAGACATCCCAAGGGAGGTGGAGTGTGCCTGTATCATATGGGGAGAAAGCTCTTGTGCCAGCAGGCTTCATTAAGTTTTGTTTGAATTAAGTTGTAGGTCTGTGAGCATCTACTTACTATATACAGAAGGTCACTGTATTGTACTAATTGGGTCCTGCCATATAATTAGCTGCAACTTTTTAGAAATACTGATGTAAAGTCTCTTGTCTGCTATGGGAAGTTTGTCATTGCTGAGTTAAGTGTGTGCAAAAGAAGCTTTACAATGGTAATCTCCACACCACTGGTTTAAGAGTGCTTGAGACTATTTTGGGGAAAGCAAATATGCTTAATTACCAAAAATTAATTACCAAAAAAAGCAGCTGGGTGCCTAAAACAAAGTTTTAATAAGAATCAAATTGTCTGTGTAGAAGAAACCACTTCAGATATGAGAAGATTTTTTTTTTTTTATGTGAATAGCTATGAAAATAATTTACCTGAACTAATCATTATAGGTCAGGATCAAAATGTGAGAGATACTTCAGAGTATAAAAAATAGATTAGATTATTAAAAAAGGAGTAATTTGTGTAAAAGCATCTTGGGATAGAGGAAGTTGACTAATGTAATGCCACAGAATTGACATTATAGGATGATTGCTGTTAATTTTTTGATTACCCGGTAATAGAACAAGCAGTACAGTGATTAACTGTCTCATAGAAAAATAGGGAGCAGTTAATCTGAAGCAGCGCTGTCATAAAATCCAGAAAAACTCTGAGCTGGATTGCTGCAGATAAATAGCCGCTGCATATKCTATGTAGAGTGTATGAACTAAGGAGTAGCTTCCAGCAAAATGAATGTAGGCCCAGCACGGACACAGAGCAGAAGAATTAAACAAATAGTGCCAGGCCATTATGGTGTACCATTGTGTCAGAGGTTTTAAAACAGTTGCGTAATAAGCATCTTTGTACAGTCTTCCGTGCCTGCCGTTTTAATCAATCTTTTATTGCAGAACAGAATGGATTGTACACTCAGAGCGAATCCTTTTCAAAGTCTGCCTGTTGGGCTTTTTTGCATACTGATCAGAAGCAGCGTGACAAAATCAGTAATTCCTACCTGACCATAGTTTGATAAGCAAGTTGGAAAGAGGAAAGAGAAGATGAGTACTTAGGTTTATTTTTGCTTTCTTTTAATTTAAGCAAATAATTTACTTTGTATTAAGTAAACGTTTTGAACCTGAAGCAGATTTTTTACTCTTTCTTCCACCAGTGAGCGTTGTTGCTTTTATTTGAATTAAATGGCCATACATAGGTTATTAGTGCATAGTTGAGAAAACAATAGATCTCTCTGTATGACAAAGGTGAACCATTCTGTTGACAACAAAATATTCTTGGTGGCTGTCGTTCCAGCCCAACTGGTGGTGAGAATCACCTGAAACTATAACCTTGCCTGATTTGTGCACCTTGTGCAGTTGTTATTCTGTCATAGGCAGGGTATGTTGCCACCTTCCTCCTCCCCATTGTCATCCTTACTGGAAGAGTACTGATAAATGTTCCTCCTCTTGCCACACATAATGGTACAATAAATCACTCTGCCCAAAATTTGTCCTGAATGATGGACCCACTGTTGAAAACATCTCTGGTACTCTCACCTAAGAAACCTGAGTTATGGGGATACAGCGGAAATACTGGCTGATGGTGGCATGGTTACTGTGAAATTATAGAACATAATTCTCAGTGTCCGAATTCCCCCCAGCTCAGTGCCATAAACCTGCAGTACGTAAGGCAATACCTAAGGCCCCCAACTGATGGCAGAAGCCAGTGAAGATACAGCACACACTTCAGATAACTGACTTACCTTACCCCATTACAGGTATCTTGCTTTGGCAGCTGCAAGTTTGAGGGGAAAGCGTACTGTTAAATGAGCCTCACGTGGTATATGATTCAAAGTCGCAATGAGGACTGCAGTTTTAGGCACTGTCAGCTTCAGCGGTGTGTTACATTGGTTGCTTAGGTGAATGTTGAATACTTAAAAAATGGTCTGTTTGTACACCGAAAGTTAGCACTTGCTGACACCTGCATGTCTATTTATCAAGCACTTATACCTATGTGCACTGGAGATAGAGTTTACTTGCACAAAACTCATTTAGAAATAGTGCGGACTCGTATTTACCTTCTGTAATTCATATGCTTGGAGGTTAATATTGGAAAAGGGGATGAGCAGGTGTTGGTGGGAGCAACACCACTCATGCACAAATGAGAGCTTGTCTTGGAGCAACCTGGAAGCATTTTGAGGTTCATGTTTTGGTGGTATTTACTTTTTACAGTCCTATATGAAAGCAAGACTAAATAGCTTTGATTCTGAGAATGTTATTTTTATAGTTTGGCTTCTATCTATCACCCTTCTAAACTCTAAAATCTCCCTGGAAGAGATGATTCATTTGTTGTAGATGAAGCCTCTATTAATTTTTTCTTTGTTCAAACCAGATTTCCAGAAACTTGGAGCATTCATTTTATTTCAAAGTAATGCAAAGGATTATGAAATATATACAGTACATAAACATTAACCTTTATTAACTGCTTTAACTAGTAAATAAATGGAGAAGAAGATGTTATCTTCTAGCAAACTCTTTACAATATCTGTACTTTGCAAATTTTTCTTGTTTATGTTTCTCTGTGTTTCTCTAAATCTCTAGGCACGTTTTATTGTTGAAAGATACACTTTCATATTCATTATTTATTCTGATTAACTGTACGTGAGTTCTATCTAG
The DNA here is from genome assembly GCA_035582835.1 of Phoebastria nigripes. Classification (NCBI taxonomy): domain Eukaryota; kingdom Metazoa; phylum Chordata; class Aves; order Procellariiformes; family Diomedeidae; genus Phoebastria; species Phoebastria nigripes. The sequence goes on along the minus strand of JAYKAV010002618.1, from coordinate 183,900 downwards.
AAACACCTTCAGGGCCTATTTTCTCATTGTTGCTAGGTAAAATAGAAAATTATTATAGTAAAGAGCAAATTTCGTATGTTAAGACAAAACAGGATTTTGAAGTACCAGTTCTCAACATCACACTCAATTTGTTGCTTATTTTAATGGAAATAACTAAAATTGGGGAAGGATTTTATGAAGACAGAAGCACCTTTGTCTTTCTAAATTGCAGTCTTGTAACAGAATACATGAGAGATGGTCTTTCTCTTAACATTCAAAGTCTGTATTCATTTTACTGTTGGTCTGAGATTCTGCCAACACTGCAAAATAAAGAAGTGATCTCAGTATATATTTCCTCATATCTGTTGGTTTASTTTAGTTACCCCAAGTGCAGCTAGCAGTGGAGCAAGATTTTCTTCAATTTGCGATACCTGAGAAACACAGGTAGTGTGGTGCGATCTCCCTGAGGTGATTTCACCTGGTGCCAGTGCTCATACCCCTCAAAAAAGAAAGAAAATTATAAATATGCACTGCACTGTTATGAAATAAATCATGCTAGGCCAGGAGAGCTGATCTGCTTGGATGGCCAGGAGTTCACCGATAGTTTAGTATTGCCAGGTGAGCGTTGCTGGAGAGGATGAGTCACGTTCCCTGACCTGAGAGCCATCTGGGAGCTTGGCGGCCTAAGAGGAACTGCTGACCCACACTCCCTGAGCTCCCCAGGGTCCAGGGTCATTCCTGAATTTCACTGTCAAGGAGTCAAAGTCAAGAAAACCCCCACAACTGGGCTGTATTTGCATGCCTCCGGTACTCCGCTTTGAGGAGGGCACGTGTCAGTGCTGCCTCTGTTGTCCAGGACCTCCATGCATCGGAAAGACTGAGATGTGCTTGGGAGTGCCCCCTGCAAACACAGAAGGAAAATTTGGCAGTGTTCTACCCCTTCTCTGCTCTCCTCTGTTCCCTCTGACTGATTTTGATCATACATTGATCACTACGTTGCACCATTAAGCACCAGATATAACAGTTTTGCCCCCCAGCTACCAGTGCCAACTGCATGTGGGATAATAACATACAAATCACGTGGAGGGTGCGTGCAAGCCACGTGTGAGTAGACACTTTTGAAGTGCAGTTTAAATACTTCTTTCAGGTAATAAATGGAAAATGAGTATAGGATGAAAATGCAGAATAACACAGAAAACTTGGTGGCCTGGAAAATCTATATTGACTTGACACAAGGGATTTTATAGAAAGAGTTCAACGTGCAGTTCGTATTAAGCCAGTTGAGGACCCTTATTTTAAAGCTGGAGGAGAAGATGTATTTTCTACTGTGCTGATAATATGTTACCTGTTGAGCCGTGTGTAAACTGACCTTTCTTGGCTGGTCATATAGCAGCTGGGGTGCCATCTGCATAAAGTAAGATGGCAGGTGATCAGTGAGGGAAGAGCAAATACTCTTAGCAGCAGCGGCAGCAGGAGCAGCGATGAGGACCTTTCAGTTGTGTTTGCTTTACTTTCCCCGGTGTTTGTCAACAGCAGATGTGCTCAGAAAGTTTCAGTCTTGGAAACCCAACTGGAAGGGAAGACATGAGACTCATTGTGTGATTATTGATTTATAGCATCGAATTAAAAAAAAAAAAAAATCCACCTTGCAAAAACCCAGCATAATAGAAGAAAAGCCAGGCTGAGAACACAGTTCTTTATTAATGATCTATTTCTTTCATACTGCTCTTATATTTTTATTTAGAAGTAAGTCAAGTTTATCACCAGCTTGTCTTACCCTTCAAATCATGAAGCTTAATCTGTATATTGAGAATTTCTTTCCTATTATAAGAGTTATTGCTGTACATTGAATATTTTAACACATCCATATATTTTAGGTTACTAAAACCACAGAAAGCACTACTGCAACCTAAATAAAGTATATTAAAATAGCCATTATGGTTCCAATCCTTGCAAAAATTGTATTACCCAATATTTTCACCTCAGAGATTCTTTCAGGGAAACTCAAAATTTTCCAATTTCCTTTTAATTATCATATAAATTAGCTATGCTTTTGGGAAGGGTGGAGTTGGAGGGTCAAATTGTAAAAGTTTTGGTTATTTCACTCGGTTGTTAACATTTTAACATTAGCTACCATCTGTAGCAGAAAATGAGAGTGTAAATATTCCTGTTGAGGCATATTCAAATGCCTCAGTGACAGGTCAAGAATAAAAATCTAATTTAGATAGCAGGACTATGCTATAAATTACAAAATACTAAAAGGTACAATCTTCTTTGTAGCAAGGCAAGAGTAATATGAATGCAACAATTAAGAGTATGAAATGTGAAAATGAAAAAAACGTCTACTTCAGCAACTTGTATTGCAAGCAAGGAGAATAGTAGAAACGTCATCCACTTTATGGAAAAGTTACCAGCTATGTAGGTTGTAGCACTTAAATTGCAATTTTCAGTACTGATRTGCAACCTCATTTAGAATAATCTAGAGTGGGGTTTTGGGAGGGGGATGTATTCCTCTATCAAAAACTTCAACAAAGAAATAAATTGTGGAAGGAAAGCGAGGGGCCTGCATCACTTTAGTGATTGCTCCTCTGCTTGTGAATATTAGAAGTGAAAGCTTTTTGCCTTGTGACCACGGAAGGAATGCTTCTATTTTACAGCAAAACGTCTGGTGGCCAAAGGATCTTCCTCTGTTTCTTGTGATCCACAGGAAACTTCATGCACAATTTGTGTCCCCGACATTAATTTTCTATTATCAATGTGAGGAAATATCCAACTATCCAACCAAACTTGGTTTGTTTGCTTTATTTTTGCAGTATACAGCTGGTTAAAGCAACAGAAATGCTCCAGACCTCTATGGAATGGTAAAAGGACAGCCTTGTGCCTTAGGGACAGCAACAATATAAAACTGTCACTTTTTTTCTCCTCCCTCTACCTCTCTCCACATTTTTCTCTACTGCTTTCTTCCTCCAGCATCCTCTGAAACCCTGTAAGGCAATGGAAGGCTGATGGTAAAAAGGAAGCAGTCAAAAAAAGACAAAGGAGTGTGTAAGAAAGGTTTAAAAGGGACAATGAGAAAAAGAAATAAACCCATAAGCTGGCCTGCAATGTCAACATGTCAACAAAAGCATGAAGGTGGATACTACTAGAGCAGAAAACGGTATCCAGTTTCTACTGGAAGCTGATGGGAAGTTTGGTACAGAGAAGTGTGCGTGTGCACAAACCCAGACACGTGCCACATGAAGCAAAAAGCCAGTTTTCACAGAGACAAGGGAGGAAAAAAAAGAACAGATTTAAAGAGATTTCTTCTTCCCTCCTGATTTATGAATTCCATGAGAAGGGTGCTATTTTCTTTTCCTTTTGAAGCTGTTAGATTCTACAGAGAAATGCAGAAGCAGGTGTGCAGATGTCATGTCACCAAAATACAGCAATCTGCAAAGCAGGATGCCTCTCTGGACTGTCAGCGTGGGATTTAGCTCATCACATATAAACATCTCCAGCGTAAATGCCTATCTCTGAGCTAGTCATCTTATCTTCTCATTAAAAGACAAGAGAAACAGACATTTCTAGGGCATGATTTATCTTTTCAAGAGTAAGACAATTCTGTTTGGTTAGAGAAATCATGCCCTAAAAGCATCTGTTTTTATCCATTTGGTTTCAAGCAAGCCTGGACTGAAGAGTTTCAGACATAGACATTAGCAGTGAAAACATGTAACATTAGAGGAGATGAATCCTATTTTTGCTTGTAGTTCTGAGGGGTCATGATTACCACGTGAAGAAGGGATCTCCTAACTCTCCTTGAAGCATTGTGAGGGCAGATAAAGGGACAAGAATTTCTGATTCTCTCTCCGGTCCCTATGGGAACCCTCCTGTGCACTTGTGCCAGTAAGATTTATATGGCAAACTACATTACTCCAGACAAACAAGGCACTGTGGAAAACACAGGAGTCAGCCTCAGCTTGCCTGGTCTTACATCAATAACTTGCTTTATCAGCAGTCCCCTAATGAATGCCGTGGAAAAATATTTTGTCTCCCATACCGCACTCTTGCTTGGAGATGCACAAGGCTACCCTGATTGCACAGATTTGGGTAATGGCTACAGGTGATTTTAACTCATGAGGGTAGAGACAGTGATAATTTGTGAGCCAGCACTTTCCTTTGGAAGTGTAATTTGATTGTGTAATCCAAAGACATTTTGAGGATATTGAATTTCCTTGCTACTTTAGAACGAACTATGGGGCAATGTGGAGGCCCCAAGCCACTATCATTACTTTAAAAAAAAAAAAAAAGTCTAATTCCCAGAAAATTTGTAATGCATTGTGGTTATTCATAGCAGCTGCTTGTTTCCTTAGCAGTAATTTTTAGGACATGGTTTTATTTGTGAGAGAATCTTTCGAGTAAAGGAGGGGAGAAAAGGGACGTCCTATGTCCTAATCTGTCATTGCTGTCAGTTATTTCTGAGTCAACCAACTAAAAGTCTACTATGGAAATGAACCACTTTTGCTTCTAACTTTCCTACCAGTTATTCTAAACAAAATAGCACACAAACAAACAAAAAGATATACTAGTATAGTTAGGGCCAGTTCATCAATTTGTGTAATCTGTGGCTCGGCAGACCTTTGGTAATTTATGCTACCTGAGGATGTGACCTGCACCTTTTATAGTCTCTTAAAATCTAAACAAAGCCTTTTAATTCAGATCTAACACCCCTTAATTTGCAAAATGTATTCAGCTTTGATACTGCTAGTGAGGGAAACATTCCTCCAAGTGTGAGACCTGTGGAAAACATCAGAGAAYTTCTCCAGGGCCAGCTCAAATCCCATTCTGCATTCAACATATATTTGAATCTGCTAATGCCAGGCAGAATACATTTTCCCCCTCTTACCCATCCCTCAGAGGCAACCACCGATGAGTTACATTTTTCCTCTTTTAATGAAAAGGTCCTACATTAAAGACACCCTTCTTTCTAAGTTTCCTTGCTTTTAAGCAGCAAACCAATTCAAAGCACGAGCCCTTGCATGCAGAAAAGCTTTTGTTTGCAGAGAATAATTCCTCCCCGGTGTTTGCCACATATTTATTTTGTCTCAGCACAATAAAAAAGGGTCTTGTTGCTGACTCAGAAGGAGCTCATTACAGAAAGACTTCACCTTTCAGTTGCAAAAGATGTTTCCTTGAAATGATAATGTAATGAGTGTTAGATCAGCTGTATGTAGCCGTTAGGCTATTCTTTTGATCGGTTGGAAATGCATTTGTTAAAAAGCTGCTTTATTGATTTCCTGGCTGGTTTTTATACTGTTTGGATCATCTGTACACACACACACATCACATTTTTACCACTTCAAAGTGGTTAATAAATTCACACTACTCAGGAGATTGAACATGAAATGGAGCGAACCCTTTCTATGGAGAACTCTGTTGTTCAACCTTTGATAGAAAGTCTTAGCTGCACGCTGAGTGTCTTCTTTAAAATATTTTTAAAACAATCTGCCACAAAGAGAACAGCATACACTAAAGCAAAAGAATATGGCTCCCGGGGATATAAATTATGATTAAGATTTCAGTAAGTCCAGGTGAGAAAATATTACTGAGCTCGTACAGGCTCAATGCAGATATTCTTTCCTGCTAACCTATCCACATCTACTATTTCCACTTTGTTTTTTTTATGACATGTTAGCAGTAAAAGTTTGAGACATTGGAAGTGTTAGAGTGAAACATATGCTTCTACATATAAATTGCTAGAACTATGCAAAATATCTGTAGTTAAATGTCATGGGCTTTGTTGGCCTTGGATCTCTCTTGGATCACAGTGTTAGAAGTAGGTTATTGCATTGAAGTGTGGATCAAAATTTCTGTTTGATAAAGTTTTAAGATATTTCATCTTTTTTTTTTTTCCTTTTTTATTGTTTTGGTTTGGTTTACTAACCTGCTAATATCCTTTTGTGATCACAAACCTSGGGAGCCATCCTTGAATTATTTAGATGAGCCTTGTGAATGGAAATCTTAAGGAACTGTTTTAACTGCTGTGCTGTAATTCACCTTTGATTCCCTGCTAAGGACACTCATACTTCCTTTCTTCTCTCCAAGTAGAGTTGCTAACCTGTATTTCATATCAATATGATGCTAATGTTAGCAGCAAGCTTTTACACCCCTGTGATGTCTATGAAATATAATCTACAACTTGACTACATATTTACCAGGCCATTCAAATGATGATGCTACTTATTTAAGTGCTTGGCTTTGGCTGTGTCCAGGGTAGGTTACCAAGTCAGAAGATGCTGTCTTGACATGAGTTTTAAGCTTTTTCAGGTGGTTAAATTAAAATGCCCAAACTGACGCTTTCTAGTGTTGTGAAGTTATTGAAGTTATCAGGTATGAAATTATGAAAATGAAATTACCCAGAAGGACTTAAGGATATTTTCAGTATTTTGTGCATAAATGTCCACATATATGCAGCATCCAAGGAACCTTGAACATGAGGAATAGAATAGAATTATTTAACAGCAACCATTTAAATTTCAGTACCTGAGTCCTCTATCTATAAAATAGGGATAATAGACTTTCTTGCCTCTCAAAAGGATTGCGAAAAGAAATGTATTAAAGATTGCAAAGAACTGGAGTATTATGGTAATTGATACCATATGCCCAACTAAGATAGCTGGGAACAATTTCTGAAGAGGCAGGAGTTTTATTCATAGACTCCCAGAATCATTGAGGGTGTAAGGGACCTTTAGAGTTCTTCTGGTCCAACTCCCTGCTCAAAACAGGGCTGGCAAATCTTCTCTTTCTCAATCTAATTCTATGAATAGTAGGTACCTGACCTTGGAAAAGATGGAGGGTCACTCTTCAAGCTCATTAAACAAGTACTTTTAAAATTTTATTTCGTTGGCAAAATTGAAACAAAGCCAGTTAGAAAATAAAACATTGTTTTCAATTCCTGAAAAGGTATAACGAGCAATACAGAACTGAGTTTGATGCTTTATTTCTTTAATTTGTAAAATTTTAAATATTAAAGTTTTTAGATTAATAATGACTTATTAAAATTTTTACAATGTTAAAATTGGTTGTTTATTCTTTAATTTGAGGAAAATCTAGCCTGATGAATGTAATCCCAGAGCATTTTGATGTCAACAAATCAGTAGTTGTTGCTGGAAAATGAATATATTTCACAGAAAAGTATTGCCAGTTTCTGTCCTGTTGTTTATTCTTTTTCTTCCAAAAATAATTAAGATCTGTTTTCCTCTAGGATGCTCCTTTAGTTAACTAGATTTAGATGTATAGACAGAATGAAGAAAATCACTGTTGTTTCTGAGGGAGGGTTTTTATTTCTGGACTTGTGGCAGCTTTTTAAGTAGTAGAGTTTTTCTTTATTTGACAGCATATAGCTTCTCCTTKATCTCAGGAGTTGTATTTTAAAGCATTTACAAAAATTTAAGATTAATCTTTTGGGCTAGTGAATGGCTTTTTGCCAGTCAATCTTTAAAGTTTATCCTCTTGATGATGCGAAGATAGCAGAGAAGGACATCTTGTTAGCTGATTCCAGACCTCTGCAGATGACTATATTCCTTCTTGGATGGAATGCAAATTTGAGTCTTGAAGTGAGAAATCTCTCTACTGTATAACCCACACCTACAGAAAGACGGCACATGTTCGGATGTGCCTGTTTGGCAAAGTGGTGGGGTAACATGCCATGGTTTACTGGTCTGCTTTGGCCAGTGATTAGCAGGAAATGACCTCCCCAGTATACGGAGAAGGCAATTATTCAACAAATGGACAGACTCAGTCCTGTGTGTTGTGTATAGCCTGCACTTTTGTCGATGTACCGAAAGCCTGTATTGATAATGTTTTTGAACAGGAGGGTTTGTCTTTCTCTCTTTTCATTGAAAACACCTATTCCTGTGATTAGCTTGATCAGAGATACGTAAAGGAGACAAAGTGGATATGAATTTTGTGTGCAAACAGTGGTAAGTGCTTTAGATAGCTGACATATTTGTCAGTAGGTGAGAAGGAGATGTGGAGGCATCAAATACAAGATAGAAATCATTCAAACTAACACTACATATGCTTACCAGTAATTTAGTTCTATCAAATTGGTATTGATCTTGAGATAATTATTTAGTAATTTTTTATTCCTTAATATTTTCCTTAATATTTTAAGTCAGTGATATGTCTTTTAGATTCTGTTTAACCCTTGGCAGTCACTGAAATGTCTCTCAAAGTCTCTCAAATGCTTATGCTGAAAATGCTGCCTATTCTTTTACACTGTGGATATCCATCTATCTAACCTAGTCCAATGTACTCATCATTTTATGATCAAGGTAGTTTCTAGGTTAACTCTCATACAAAAACAAAACAAACGAAAAAACCAAACAAAAAACCCCCAAAACTAATGTTCAGTTTTAATAACTACTTTCCTGAATATTTATATTAAACCAGGATAGTTTATGAGAAAGTTATTCATCTGATGGGTGTACTTTTTAAAAATGCATGGTATACCTATCATGTTTTGAGCAGTAGATCTGCTTGTACTCTTTCACTTTTCAGAGACTGAAGCATCACTTTTATAATTAATATTTTTACCCTTTGATCAGATGTCAGTCTCATTTCCCTGCATTTCTGTTTAGACCGTTGAGTCCTTTGAATGTTTAGTGGTCTGCATAGAGCTTCAGCCACATGTTGCAAGCTTTGCTCTCTGTTGCTATGCCTCACTAAGCATATAAAAATATATTAATATATTTTTAAATAGAATGTTCTTAGTGTTACTTTTCCATATAAACAGTTGCTTTCCTTGTGACACGTGTGTCATGAGCGTAAGGGGAAGTATTTGATCCTGAGGTGGGATTAATGACTCAAGAGACAATCTCTCTCTCTCTCTTGCATGCACTGGGTAATACCCACACTGGGAAGAAGTTTTTGAACCAGTACTTCAAAGCAGAGGGGTTCATTAGCTTTGGAGATCAACTCATCCAATATGTAATGAATGGACCACTGCAGTCTGAGGCCAAACAGTGCTCATGATCTAGTTCTTTATTATTATTTCTTTTTAGATTTTGTACTACTGCTCCTTCATCATCTTGTTTATTCTCTTCACTGTTTGAACTATGCGGGAAATGCTGTGCATTTCCCACTGGAATTAAAGATGGGGTAAGGCCACATTATCTTGTTTTTGTTAAAACTACTGTCATTTTTGTTCTGACAACTGAAAATTGTGATGTGTCTGATCAGGTTACAAACACCAAGGAATGTTTATGAATGTGTGCTGTGGCTTGGAAATACAATGGGAATGCTAAGTAGAGTTTCAAGCGTAATACTAAGTAGAGATTCAAGTGTGTGTGTTAACTGACAGAGGGAGGGAGAGAGGGAGGAAGAGTGCAAGGAGAAGTCAGCTGCTCTGACTGATGTGTGATGGCTGCTAAGAAGCTGGAAGGTGGCATGATTAGCAAGGCGCCTGCAGCCCCAAAAGGGCCTGGATCTCAAAGGTTGCAAAGCTCTGAGTGCTCAGGAGGAGATGAGAAATCAAATGACAGTGAGTGCATGGTGGTGGTTTAACTGGGGACTTTGTTGTCATTCTCAGACTCTGAATCGTAGACTCATAGAATGGTTTGGGTTGGAAGGGACCTTTAAAGGTCATCTAGTCCAACCCCACTGCAATAAGCAGGGACATCTTCAACTAGGTCAGGTTGCTCAAAGCCTCRTCCAACCTGACCTTGAATGTTTCCAGGGATGGGGCATCTACCACCTCTCTGGGCAACCTGTTCCAGTGTTTCACCACCCTCAGCGTAAAAAAATTTCTTCCTTATATCTAGTCTAAATCTACCCTCTTTTAGTTTAAAACCATTCCCCCTTGTCCTATCACAACAGGCCCTATTAAAAAGTCTGTCCCCATCTTTCTTAAAAGCCCCCCTTTAAGTATTGAAAGGCTGCAATATGGTCTCCCCAAAGTCTTCTCTTCTCCAGGCTGAACAACCCCAACTCTCTCAGCCTTTCTTCATAGGAGAGGTGTTCCATCCCTCTGATCATTTTCGTGGCCCTCCTCTGGACGTGCTCCAACAGGTCCATGTCTTTCTTTTACTGAGGACTCCAGAGCTGGATGCAGTACACCAGGTGGAGTCTCACCAGAGCAGAATAGAGGGGCAGAATCACCTCCTGCAGGAGACTCTGTAAGTCTCTCTACTGATTTCTTCCACAAGAAAAAGGTTTTCTTGATCTATATTAAGTGTGCATTTCTATTGCAAACCTGTGACAGAAGGAACTACGATGGTTCTTGAATTGTTCCTAGCTATATCAAACAGCAGTAGTCTACAAGCAGCACTGGTGAGATGATGGCTGAAATTGCATCTCATTCAGTCTCTATGCTAAAAAGGATGTTGCAAATTAGAGCTCAGATAAAAGCTCTAAAAAAAGCTCCCAAGTAATCTGACATCCTGAAAATGCACCTTACTGTGAATAAGTTAAAGAGCAGGATCTATTTTGCTTATCAAAGACAATGTTTAGCTTTCAAGAATGATTTTACCATGATATAAATATACACTCAGGGAGAACCTCTTCTAATTTCATGAAAGTGCAATAAAATCTGGAAACTGTGGACTTTAACGTTAGAGTGTTTACATTTGTTAATTTTTACATTATCTCCTAGCTCAAAGGTAGCCTTGGGTGATATAACCATTGGAACACATTGTGAAGTGTTGTGGTCATTTCCCTACTCTGTTGTCTTTCAGTCCACTCTTTGGGTAGCCTTCTAAAAGGCAAGTTTGGGACAGCTAAGAGGCAGTGAAGACAATGCTGAAATCACCAAGGCAAAATTTCTGTGCCCTGTGATAGGAGAGATGAGATTAGATGTTGATAATGTTCCTGAGAAATGTTCTTATGTAGATTAATCTCTTTCTTAAAACAAGGGTGAGAATGTTTCTTACTCCACCTGGCCTTTTTCCAGTTTGCTTAAAGTAACCAAAGCTRCATTAGAGTGAACAGAATGATTGCGGCCAACTTAAATGGTTGTTAGATAGGGCTCAGTGGCCACATCTCTACTGATAAATAAAACAGGAGTAGGGAGTGAGCTGGAGTGCCAGACTGTCCAGTGCTGATTGTGCAAACACTGCCTAGTTAGCGGGCTCTTGGGCATGATTTTAGCCAGTGCCAGCCAGATACTATGGCCTGCAGTGCTCAGAGGAGACCATGTACTTCCTAAGCAAGTAGTATGGGCAAGACTGCACCAGGGATGGCTCCTGCCATCTTACCCTGTCATCACCTGTGTGTGGATGGCATCGGGACTGGTGGACCTCTGATACTACTCAGAAAGTACATGAGAAATCCCATTTTACTTTTGTTTCACTGAATCCCATTTGTCATTTATTACCTAAATAGTAAAATGGATTATGGAAAAAGGGTACTAAAAAAATATAATGCCTGTGTTATTTTGATAAGAAGTATGTTTAGATATGGCCACCAGGGCAGGTGGAACACTGCTGGTGGGCAGCATAGCAGCAGTTTGCTTCATGAGTCTTACCAGCCCATGTCCTGTTGACTGAATACAAATATACCAGCAGTGCTGAGTTTCTAATGCTGGAGCTGTGCAGAGGCTTGAAGGGAGGCAGGTTTTTTCTCTATTTGTATTTCAATGCTGGTTTTCATATTCTGTCATTTGTGTGTGATTCCATGATCAAAAGGGCTTGTTGTCTAAGCCTCTTGCCAATAGCTGGGGATGTGGCAGAGTGAGGCTTATATGTTCTGGCTTATTCCATGATCCTTGGCTCAGTTTGGCCCTTCATAGAGTGATTCTTGAAATATCCCTTTGACTGTTATTGGATGGGTTGTGCACTGGCAGCTGATGCTCCTAATGAAGGGGCAAGATTGCGCTCTTGCAGGGAATGCTTAGTTTGCTTTCTTAAAGGCAGCTTTCCCTCATACAACTGGACCCTACCTCTCCCTGCTATGTAACATGTGGTACAAGGCCAGCGTTTCAATCCTGCAGGAGCATAGTGTGCTCAGCTGCTCACGCTACCTGAAACAGGGCTGTTTATTCCACTTGCCTGAAGTACTGCAGTGATGCAGCTCTGTAAGTGTATCAGTCCGGCACCGTAAAACTTACAGACTCTGCTTGCCTGTTGGCCTTTTGATAGAGATGCCTCTACCAGTTCATGGAGGCAGACAGGCAAATAGCGTATTTGTGTTTGTTCAGCATTGTTCTGGCTTTATTTCCTCGTGGAGTCATTCCTTGCCAGATAAGAACTAGAGAAAGGATGGAAGTCTAAACAAATATGTCTTCGGGGAGAACAACCTGATGACTACAGTCAGTTTAGCATGTTCTTTGGTTGCAAAGTGCTGTTAATATCTGTCTTACAGCAACGTGAATACTTTTCCCTCTGTTTGGGCCTTTTTTCCCGTCTGAAGTCGGTCTTATAGAAATCAAGACTAAAGCAAAAAGGCAAAATATACCATTTCTGTAAACAGCAGAATTGAGCAACCAATGGGGCACTGAGCAGTGGAGTTGCTGCCCCTTTTTCAGTCACAAAAGTACAACAAAAGACTGCAATTATATCTCTGATTACTCTTTTAAGGCATATGAGATCTTGTCTGAATTCATGTTTTTTGACAAGTGGTGAAGCTGAAATACCTCATTTAAAATGTTAAAAAGACCTCCAAAGAAATCCCAGAAGAAATAAACTAAAATAGTGACTCAGGGAATCTGATACAATTTCACTATCCCATAGAGACTTTTTCTGTTGGGGAAGATGTTTTATTAACGAATATATTAAATCCTGGGACAATCCTGGTTTTTAACTCAATTTTCACATGTTCTTTTCACACACAAATATATTGTACACTTAGTTTACCTCTGCCTTTCAAACTCATAGGAAACATTCACCGGAAATAAAGAATAGAGCTCAAGGCCAGAAACCTGTCAGTATTATAATGCGGAGATGTTTTATACTTCCTAATCCTTTCTTCAAGGGAATGTTTTCTCATCCAAGGTGAAATTTTGAAAGTTGAGTACATGTGCGTGTGCACACATATATGCTAATGACAAAGACTCTGTACCAAATTCTGTTCTGTTCTTTTTTTTTTTTTCATTTTCCAAGCTGAAGTACACTGGGTTAATAGTCAGGGTTCTGCTGCAGTTAATACTTGCCTGCAAAATAGCCACATATAAGAATTCACTGACCCAGAAATGGGAGAAACAAAATCAATCAGTGAGTCGGTGACAGCGAATCTGACAGACCTCTGAGCACTGCTAGCACAGATGATGTTCTCTTCTTGCAGGTTCAGCCTTAATGATAACACCAGTAGGGAGACAAAATTGGAAAAAGTGTGTTGTATCTTTGCCAGCTCTTCTCCCATGTTCTGAAATCACTGGAAACCGATCTGGGTAAACAAAATTCTCAACGCTAGTTTATCTGGCAGTACAGTCGCAGAACCTTTGTAAGAGGAAAACGGTCTCTGTGCTTAATACCTTGAAGGATCAGTGAAATTAAATGGTAGCATCCTCAACATCTTATTCCTTTCGTCTTTTTCTGAGTTTTATGTGGGCTTCTTTGTTCTTGTTTTTATTGGGATTTTTTTTCCATGCAAGGTGATTCGGAAGAGCATATTGTACATGTATATATAGCACATATGTGTATTCAGAGAGTTGCAAAGTGGGAAGACTCCTACATCATATACATGGGCATCTTTTTGAAATGGTACCTGTTGCAAATAGCCTTTATGTGAGCAGTAATGCAATTTCATGCACCTGTATAGCAAAGCATGGCTAGTGCCAAGAAGTTGTCAGATAGTAGTGGGGATATTGAAGAACTGCAAGTAGTGAAATGGCAGACTGTAAACACAGTCTGTATGACAGTACTGTAAACACAGCAMTTAAATAATAGCCAGCAAACACAGCAAGTACCTTGTGTGAGAAAGAAGAAAATGGTGTTTGCGAATTAACTTGTTAAATGCCAGAAAGATGAAAACATACCTTTGTAAAAAGTCACATAGGTGTTTTTATGCATATAAATTTCCTTTCTAACTTCCTAAAGAAAATAATGGCAGTGGCTTGTTGGCTATGAGACGGGAAAATATGGCATATAAACATAATGCACTTGTGTATGAATTTTTCCCCCACTGCCACTTTCTTTTCTTTCTGGCTCTGTACTGTCATTGTTTCCTATTAAGAGAGAACGAGCGGGGTTCCCTTGCTCTGCTAAATGGCCTATGTACTTCCCACACCCTTTCAATTCGTTCTCTTGGTCTTATTCTTTCTGTGGTAAATGTTGAGGAGCTGTGTGCTTTTCCCCGTGTTGAGTAGATGTTAACACAAGACAAATAAAGAAACGATTGATTAACTTTGCAGCGTCAGTGTAAAACTATTGCTGACTCAAATGTTAGAGAAATGGAATAGTTCCTCTTTCCCTAACTTGAAAATGTTGATTCTTTTGAAGAGGTGAATACATCTCTGTTTGAATTTTTCAACTTTGAGGAAAAAATTAATTGAATTGAGTGCCAACATAAATGTTTTCACATGAAACAGTGTGCATGCATGTGCCAGGAAAATGCATTAAAGTGACAGTAGGTGGCTGAATGCATCAAAAGAAATCAGATCTGATGTACACTGAATTATTATAGCAATGCGTTAACTTTTTATATTGTGACTGGAAGGGGAAGAGATCTATCAGTATGCAAATTGACTTCATGCTAAACCAAGCATCCTCTAGTAGGCAAAATTAAGCTGTATGTACAAGGGTTGTAGTCCTATTCAGGTTCAAAGGGTTACTTTGAAGTACTGTGTATTATATGAATGGAAATTGCAATGGGTGAATAAAGAGCAAACATCTGCTGGTGCCAAGCTGCAGGGAAGGTAGGATATGTTGGTATATTTTATTAAGAAGCAAATAAGAGTAACTTTTGACAAGATAACCAGATGCTGATTAAAAATGTTCTAATATCTCTTCAGAGTAACTACACCAGAAATGTTGATAGCTAGAGGGCGTTAGCAAAAGGAGCGGAAGCGGGATGAGCAGCAGAGGTAGCACTTCAGCTTGTGTGGCAAAAGTAGCTCTGTATTCAGAAAGTGCTGCATAAACCTCCTGTGGTCATTCAGGCACATGGGAAATCCTAAGTGTACAGGTGCTTCATGAGCAGGGAATGTGGAGATGAAGTCAGCGATGGCATGGAGCAAATTGTACATCAAAGGAAACCACAGCAGAAATAAGCACAGGAGCTTATGCACCGCTCTGCCCACCTCTTAAATCACAAAGAAGAAACAGAAATTAAAATGCTCTTTGGAGCTTTTCTGGACTTGCTGATGCTAAAAGGCAGAGATGGTATAGCCTTCTGGAGTCTGAATGTTTCTATTCTGAGAGTGGCAGGGAAGTATTTCCTTTCAGTTTAACATTTGGGAAAGCTGGGAAATCTTACTGTGCTGACAACTGACTTGCCACATGAAATAGAGCCCACAGTCACAGACCATAACTTTGTTCAAGTCAGTGAAGTTATTTCCGGACCTGTCATGGTATCTGTCTCTTCTTGTGCTTTAGCGTACCTAATGACAGAAGAATGGCTACAGAGTGCCCTGTATGCATATGTTACAGCATGTCAGTATAACATTCTCTGTGCCATGTATGTATGCCTCTCTACGCCTATACGAGAGTGCTATTCACTTGTGTTTTATTTTGAAGCAGTAGGTGAGGGATGCACAATGTGGGTGACGTCAGTTTAAGTGTTTTGCTTCTTCAGCTGGCTAGAATATGCTTCAGAATTCACTTTGTGGAGAGAAAGGAGGACAGACTCATCCAGCTGTGATTTTTAGAAGCTGCCTCTTACAATGCTCAGGATGCTGCAGGGAACGAACTTTCTGCAGCCTCAGTTCTAGGACAGAGCAGAGAGTCGTTATCACATTCAACTACCTGTTCTGACAGCCAGGCGTGCCTCTGTCTTCTGGTAATAACAATTTGTTTTTATGGCACCTGCTTTGGGAGGTAGCCAGATTACTTTCCTATGGCCAACTGTAACCTCTGCCTTAGTGTGTGTTACATCCAGGTATGAGATTTTTTTTCTGGAAAAAAAAAGCAAAGCATTCTGAGATAGTAATCGATTTGCAAGCAACAAAGTTATTAGCAGCTAGTGAAGTGCACCATCTTCTAGTCATTTCTGGTGTGGATCTGGGTTCATTAAAAAATGCTACAGCTCTGCTAAGAATGATAAGCTTCTTCCCTGCTTTTCTGTATTTATTTTTAGAAAAGGCCGTATGCCCACTGGTTACAGGATCTGAGTATCTGGACTTGTGGCTCTAATAATTTCACCAACCAGTCACTCGGTGTGTGAATTTAGCAGTGGCAACACAGGTTAAATACAACTGTTACTGGATGGTTTAATCATTTTTCATATTACTTGGTCTTGCGTTTTAAATGGTATTGACAATGCAGAATATTATCTTCCATGTTTGGTGGATAGTATTGCTCGAATGATGTTTCGTGATCCAAGTAAAAGTGACAAGAGCATAACAAATAGAATATAAACCTCCACTGACCATGAATTGGGTGTGTGTTGTATACAATTTTAGGAAGGGAGTCTTCCCTGCTGTTACAAATGGTTTGCAGATTTCAAATTCTTTCTTTTGCCTAATGAAAAATACCTCATCAAACATGCTTTAGGTCTAAGATCAGTGCACATTTAACCGAGAGTTAATTAAGTTAACAGGGTTTAGAAATGAACATAATGCACACTTTGGAATTTTCATTCTGGCATGATTGAATACATTTGGCTGAAATACTGCATAATTGGCAAGCACCAGGAAGGTGTTTTGCTCTTTTCATGCTGTAAATGAACGTTAACTATGCTCAGGGCTTTGGATGACTTAATTGGCTATTTTTTTCTGGACATCCCTAGAACTTGGGTGTGTCCAAAATTAAAAAGGATCCAGCTGTGGAGGCAGTCAAAGAAAGAAGAAAAGAGGTTACTGGGGTAAAAGCCGAGCTTGGGGAAAGAAGGGAGGGAAGAGATGCTGCATCTGTGTGCATTTAGTTGCAGAGGAATCGGTAGGAAACCGAGATCACATAGACTAAGCATTCAAATTGTCTCTTTTTGCTAAGGGCCAAATGATGCATTCTGATTTACTCATTAAATAAGGGCTTTTTACTCGTCTTTGAACCCTTAAATAGACACATAGTGCTGGAAAAAAATGTTTGAAATTTCAGACAATTCTCTTTTCAGTATTTGCCATGTTCCACCATTTTTTACATTTTTCTAGTTCCGTGCAGTAAGCAAACCAATAATGAAATGGTGATGCACTGCCAAGAACATGATGGACTGCTACTACAAATAACAGGAACATAGCATGTGATCTTCGCTGTGCTTCTGGGAGACCTGAGGAAGGCTCTGAAGGCCCACGCTGCCTAAGGGAGCAGGCCACGTGCACAGCCTGGCCTCTGAGCTGGGATCAGTACTGAGTATTGGCAGCGCATGATGTGGTTAATGTCACTTTCTGTCTGTGATGTACATCAGGGATGCTCAGCTCAACAGAGCAGGTGGCCAAAGAAAATCCAGGTTGTCAGGACAGGTCCCAGTTTCCACCTCTTACCAAAGTCTGCTTCCTCATTTCCCTGCTGCAGTAATGCCCTTATGGCAAGGTCCTGCCCCACTGACCTTTGCGTGATCTGTCTTCTCTCATCTTATCCATAACTGTACCAGTTTACTTATCAAGAGGAGAAAGCCAGCTTTCTTCTGGGCCTTTCTGCTTTAGAGCTGGTTTTGTTCACCTGTTCACACTTTGCAGCCAGCCAAGAGTGCCCTTCTCCCATGTGCTGTGAGCCCAACAGTATCTGTGCCCTTTCCGGAAGGGCTACAGGCACACTGCAAGGGTGTCACTGTCTATGCAGGAGAGTCTCCATCCCTGGGCAGGAGAAACCCAGCATGTTAGCAGGCTGCACAAACTACTTTTTAAGTCTGAGTGTTGGCATAGGCAGGAGAGAGTGCATCATGCCATTGGGCTATGTGTGTGGTTATACTTAGGTTTTTGGGTGGCTGAGAGCAATTTAAAGCTGCTTTCCTAGAATATAGGGTTGTAAAGTTTGAAAACAAAAAACCAAAGCTAGTTCCGTGTGCAGAAATGCTGGTTTTGTGCATGGGGTCCTGTGTATTTTGTTGTTTATCGCTTCATGTTCCTCCTTACTCTCTTTATTTCTGGTTTCTTTGTGTTTATGGTCTCCCTGGCTTATTAACTCTGCAGTGCCATCTTTGCTGGTGGTGACAGGCTGTCACACCGCTGTAGATTTCCCCATTACAGAACCTGTTAGTGACAAACACTTGACTCATTGCCCGGCGCTCGTCCAAAATCACAATTGGAAAAATCAGAAATCCAACCTCTGAAGCTTCCCTCTGAGGACTACCCGAAACTCCTTCAGCTCTTGCCCTCCCCTCTGTCTGTCTCTTCTACTCACTGCTGCTACCACAACTACTGCTCCCAACGTGGCTGAATCACAGTCCCTCGGCTGCAGCAAGCATGGCGGGTGTGCGCTCCGGCACCATGTTAAGCCAGAGCAGTGTGGCAAGCTGCTGAGGGCTTGTTGGAGACCGTGCAACAGAGCAGCCGTTAACGGATGTTAATGTCATCTGCCTTTTTCTTTTTCCCAGTTGTACTTAATGCTTCTCTCCACAAAGCTGGGCTTTCTAGGAATACCATTGTTCCCAATGCGTTAGCTGTAAGCCTGTCGGGTACTCAGAGAAGACTAGAAGAGAGCTGTAGTGGTGCATTTTGCACACCCCTAGGAAGGGTTACAGACCGGGACATCATGGCTTGGTAGGGTGTGTTACTGGTGTTGATGCAGATAGTAATGCAGTTTAGAGCAACTGAAAAAATCTGAAAACTTTATTGCATTCCGTGTCTTAAAAAAAAAAAATAAATCAGTTGTGTCATTATTTCTTTACTGAAAGTTATGGATGGTGGTCATACTGTAGCAGAAAACACTATATCAAATTGATGGGAAGAACCTAGAGGAGGTGAACAATGTCACTTGCCAGGGGAACTAATTTTATTTTCCAAAGAGGGAGGGAAAAGGAAGGTCATCCAGTACAAAGGTGGGAAGAAGCAGAAATTGCATTTTGCCACTTAATTAACAACCAGCCAATCTGTAGCCTGTAGCTTTCCTGCAGACCCATAATTGGGAGCAGAACCTGTACGTTTCAACCTTCAGACCTTCCAGCGCATGATGCAAGGTATCAGAGCGTGTGACAAATCACCAGCGTAGGACACCTGTGCTGTCACGTGTGCTACCCCTAGCTGATCAATTTAATGCCTTAATTAATTATTGATAGATTCTGATGCCTCCATTGCTTTTATTTTTAAAATTTAATTTTAACTAATTATTGGTGGAATGCAATGGTTTATTTGAAAAAAAGAGGGATAAAAAGAGCTTTCCTTAATTAAAGCTGTTATTCAGGGGKTTTTTTGTGAAGCATTTGAATGAATATTTCAGAGGACTTAATTTAAAAAAAAGAAAAAAATCACAAAACATTAGTCTTATTACAAAAATGGAAGAAATGCTGATGAAAAGCACTAAGAAAGAGAGGGGAGATGTATATGGGGGGAAGAGCATTTCAATAAATGGATCCCTGTTCTCCTCAGAAGGCCTGCTTCCTAACCTGCATCTGCAGGCAGTACTGACTGGAGAAAAGAGATGACAGCTTTTCCTTTCCCCCTCTGACTCTGCCCCTGAGGACTCAAAGATGTTTAATTTGATATGCTTTTGAGTCCTCCCTCCCACCCTCTCAAATCTCCAGGGATATTTTATCACTCAACACTTAAAATTTAGAAGTTGTTAACCCACTACCTCAGCTGAGCTTGTACTTCACTGCTTTCTTCATCAAAAGGTAAAGCAAGTAAAGGATTCAAAATAT
This sequence comes from Phoebastria nigripes, assembly GCA_035582835.1. Classification (NCBI taxonomy): domain Eukaryota; kingdom Metazoa; phylum Chordata; class Aves; order Procellariiformes; family Diomedeidae; genus Phoebastria; species Phoebastria nigripes. The sequence continues at coordinate 164,058 of JAYKAV010002618.1, read as the reverse complement.
ACACAAACATAGGTTTTTATAGGCAAGCTATAAGCAAATATACGTTTCAGTAAGCAAGCACTTCTGCAGGCTCCAGATTCTGCTTTTCCATGGATCAGTGGGTTGAACTAAAGCCTATGAGAAGGCTYTCGGTTGTGTGATGGTTGTGACAGGTATTAGATTGGAGGGAAAAAGAGACAAAAAGAACTATCATTCAAAATGGTACAAGGTTGGTGCTTACAAAAAAACCCCTGAGCTTAGACAGAAAAAGTTACCCACAGTTTACTACGATTTCACAGCATCGGTAGGCACTAGTAAATCAGTTGGATTCTCAGCCTTTCCTCCTCAAGTTTATTTATTAACACATTTTAAAAAAATCTCTATCACCCCCTCCTGAATGAGAAAAAGAAAGAGCTAAAATTAAACCCAACAGAAAAGCCTCTTTGGGTGATCACGAACACCTCCTGATGTTTATAACTTTTCAGAACAATCGGCAATACCATGAGATTCAGTGTATGCGTACCCTTAATGTTCTTTGATGAGCCAATATTCGGGTGGGCATTTCATTACAGGAAGAGCTGATGGTAAACAGGGGAATGATGCACTGTAAAAATAAGCTTAATGAAGTTGGCAGAAGAAGCCCTAGTTTTGAAAAGCTGGCAGAAACTGCCCTTGCTGCAATTAAGACCTCCTTGGATGGCAGCGGAATATCAACCCCATTAGCCATTGTTTTTAATGCTGTTGCATCCTGACAGAAGAGGAGAGAAAGCAGTCTCTCTGGCACATGGCGAGCTGGACCTAAGACCTGCATAGAAATGTCTGTATTGTGTGGTTTTCAGCTGTGGAATTTTGCCAGCAGTTTATTTTATCTTAAATAAAACGGAGGGTGGAGGGGAGTTGTATAGGAAAGTGAGCAGCAACATCTTGCCCGCAGTCCCTTGAGGTACCCTGTGTGTTTTGTTCCAGTCTTGGTATTACGATTTCATAATTTCAAGTCTCAACACTCTAATGATTTTTGTCTGTTGAGAATGCATAGCTGACTCCTATAAAACCATGAGAGAAATCTGGAGATAGGGAAGTTAGGGTTTTTGATAACAGAGAAGACCTGAATAAGCACGTTACCCATGCTTTTGTGAAAACAGGTTATCAGTGATGCTCTAGCAAAGCTCACATTTCACTATCATCTTTGCTGTTTAGATTTAGCACCTCAATGAAGTGAATAAACAGTTATATGGCTATTCATATTAATGCAATACAAAGCTGAGAGGACCGAGATTCATGTTAGCATACGGACTTTACAATGTCATTATTATTTTTTGTATTATCTACAATATTGCGGCCTTGTTTCTAAATTCTGCTGTAGTCTCAGAAATGACACTGCCTGAGTTTATATTCACGTTTCATTTTTAAGGCTGTGTTTACAGGCTAGAAAATAATTAAATAATGAAGCTTTAGCTTTAGAGGCAGTACTGCTGAAGGGGAAAGATTCAGCAGCAAATTCTGCAAGTGTGGGGTCAGAACATAGAACATTATTGAGCTTATGCCTGATATTTGGGAAGCATAGAGGTGTAGGAAGAGATGCGTAGTCCAGAGACTAAAAAGAACTCCTTTATTTGTCTTCCATACTTCTGTTAGGGGTTGAATCTAGGTGGATGCACAGGCTTCTTTTTTAATTTAACGCTCAAATGTTTAGTGTTTAGTTGAATCAAAAGGTTCTTTTGGAAACGAATGGTGTGCAGGCTGCAACCAGTAACTGTGCTATGGGGGATGAAGAGAGACAAAACTCTCTATTTGAATTCCTCTGGCTATAGAGACTGCTCAATATGAGCTGGTTTAGGTTTTTTTCTTTCCCCTGGAACATTGCAATAAGGAGCCTATCTCCTTTTTGATAAGATTGACTTGCAAATGGATTAGTTTGAAGAACTAGGAATAAATGAAATCTGCAAAGGTTTCTCTTTCCTCTTAGGGTTAATTCCCTCCCCCCCTTTCATTTTCATGCTGCAATATCAACAAAGACTACACTACACTGAAATCCAAGCAGCTGGGGTGGGGGGAATAGAGGAAAACAAACAGAAGGTCAGTAGTTGTATTTATTCCTGCACACATTTGTGTGTTTTTCTCTCTCTCTCCTTATGCTTCCTTTACATGTTTTTTAGCAGTTTCCATTAGGTAGTATATTATCTGATGCAGTGTCATTATATTGTAGAAATTGCAGCAGTTACACAGTTTTCTAGACGTCATCCTGCCAGATATGTGAGCCTACAGCAATTTGCATTTGTTACCCTTTCTGGTATGCTCAAAATATCTTCTAGTATTCATGTACAGATATGAAAGATTGCTTCACATAGAGATGAATTGAACCAGCTTGTCATACCTATAAAAATCAATGTATTTTTGGAAGGGGTAGACATATGAGGAATAAACCAGAATCTAGGGATTCTCAGCTTCTTATAGTGCTGTCAAAACTCTGCATTATTATGATAGAAGTCATGGGTCTTAAAATGAGCATATTCAGTATACTCTCCATTTTGGTTGAAGGAGATCTCCAATTAGGAAAGGTGGGATTTGTGATTCCACTGATAATGTCTACCTTTCACATACACATCACACTATGTGTCTTGTTCCATGACACCTGGCTATGATTAATCACTGCTTTTTTCATGGCTCAAAAAGAAATACAAATGTCTGAAAAATAAAAGGTGTTTTCCTCTACGCTTCCCCTTTGTCTTTAGGTCTTTGCAGAACATGTAAGTCTGCATTTTTTTGTCAGTACTGTATTTTCTGTTACTTAATACTGGTGCCATTTTACAGTAGTAGTGAATGCAGAAAMGCTGCAAAGCACCCGGGGAAAAAACCTCACCTGCAGTATGCTTGGTTAATGCTCCCTGCCTAGCATAAAACTAGAGGCAAGCCGAGAAACAAGAAATAAAGAAAATAATGTATTTTATGGGAGAAGGCAGTTTGTTGCAACAGATATATCCCACTAGTGCTGTGATGACATTAGATGCCAGGATATTCCATTTTAACTAGATCATAAATTTGACTTTGCCTAAAGGATTTATCATCAGTGATGTCTGTGTCCCAGTAGTTTCTTTATGGTTTGCAATCTCAACTTCGGCCTCCCTCCTAAGACATCTTTTATCTAGAAATTGGAACTTGGTACTCTTGTAAATTAGGATTGGAGTGCAAAGCTGGATTTTTGCTGCCTCCCTCCTGTTGACATAAGTTCTTTCTTTTAATCTAGCTAGCAGACAAGGAAATGAATTAAACATTAGCTGAATTGGTGAGCTAAATGTCGAAATCCTTTCCTTATGAAGGGAAAAAGCATTTCACCTAGCAGGTGTTTAACAGCCATTTGGTTGGTCAAGATTGAAGGCAAATAGGATTATTTTGTTTTATTAAAAATGAAAGAAACCAGCAAATTTTTTTCTTGATCATCTTTTCTATAGCAATTTTTTCCCTTATAAAAATCTCATTCTCCATCTGCAGCAATTACAAATGTCATTTTACACCCTTCAGGGAAAAAAGCAGACAGAGACACAAGAATAACTACTCTAAACTTAGTAATTAATCAATTTAAAGAGAAGTGATATGGCAAAATGTTGGATACTGGTAGGTTTACCGAACTACTACTACAGACCTATTGATAAAACTCCTGAGTATTTATTGGAATTTTAGTTTATCAGGTGAATCCCATGCTAAAACTATTGGTTTAAATGCACGCTTGCTTGTATAGTTGCCTACCAGGGTGGAAGTGACGTTTATGATGGGGGCTTTCCTGTTGAGTAGGATCTCATGGTGTTTCTATAAGCCAAATATTTGATTAATTTCAGCTGGCTGACATTATAAGGTGCCCACTTCACAAGTAAGATAAGTATAGACACGGACAGAGGTAGACGAAATATTCTAAATCATATGTGGCATTTTTTCCCCCCAAACCCAACCGATTTTCATGGAAAGTTTCCTGTTCAGATGAGCTGTTAGTTAGTGCTGTAAAAGTTCTGTTATTAAATTTTTTTTTTGGCTATCTTTACAGAAAAGCATGCAGAAAGGCAAAATTGAAATGATGGGATTAGAGAGTAAGTTGACGATGCCAAGTTGACAGTTAATACAAAATCCTTTAATTTTGCCATAAGTGGAGCTGGATAATTTTAGGATTGTAGATATAACATAAAAAAAATATAACTGCAGTCACCACTTTCACAGTAGACGAGTACAGGACTCCTCTTTTCTTCTGTGTGATGCTTTACTGGGGAGTTGCTAGATGTACTTGCCTGCTCACAATTCAGTGGGGTTCTTTTTGGTTTGTTTTATTCTCTCATCGCTTTGGCAGGTTTGACTCCTCCAGCTTTTGCAAGCCCTTCTGATCTAGGAAATCCCAAGAGATGGAAGTTGCACTGGGCTTCCCTTGGAACAGGGGCTAATTTTCASACTGTAACCATCCAGGACAGTATAAAGGAAACACTTTGAAGCACAGCCCATCAGCATATGGGGCTGTGCGTATTAACATTGTGGCATCCCCTTCCAGACAGTATTAGCTCTGCTAGGGCCTGTGGCAGTCTTTTTCCCTGCAAGAAAGTGAATCAGTGCCTCACTTCTCTATGGGCATATGTGAAAGGTAGCCTCCAATTAAGATATCAGACAATATCTCAGAGAAAACACTGATGTCTATACATAAGGGAGAGAGCTCTTGGCAGCTGAATAACAATACCTCCTCAGTCCATTGCCTTTTGAAAGGGAAGCACAACTTTCTTTCTTGTCCTTATCTGAACTGTGTTTATGAGACAAGAAACATCCTTTCTGTTTTTATTTTCTCATGTACTCAGCATAATCTGATAAAAGTGAAAGAATCAAAATCCATCACCTGATGTGGAGAAGTATCATTTACTGCCTTATTGAGCTCTCAGTTTTGCAGCTGCCTAGACAGTCTTTTCCTCAGGAGTTTTTTACTTGAGTCTGGCTGGTCTTTTCCCTCCAGATGAGAGATATCCCATACTGTTTGGTGTGGAGATAGTGGTCTTCTAGGCATTGCTACCTTTACGCACATGGGCTGTTTGTTTGGGTTTTTTTTTTTTTAAAAAAAAAAAGTATATTTCCTTTCAAGCATTTTCCTTGGAATGGGATTCTTTTTTTAAAACACATTTGGCTGTGATCCCATTCATCCTGTCTCCCAAAATATCTGGTGGGCTAAGGACCAAGAGGACCAGGCAAGTATTACAGCTGTGTCCCTTAACGTGTGGCCTGACATGCCAGGTTCATCCTTTTGCATGTGAAAGGTTGATGCATGGTCATCCACCTCATTCCATAGGGAACAGGTTTGTTAGGCGTGTGACTGGCCCCTGGTAAATCAGTCATATACGATCATGCTCTTTACACATACAGCTTTTTCCCCCAAAGTTTTCCTTTCTATTGGTAGGTTTGTTCTAATCATCCAGACAACATACTGAATCCTGTGCTCTTCAGCCTACACCAAGTGCTTCATTATCCAGGGGCCTCCACTGGGTAGGATGTACACTATGGATGTCATCTATGGATGGATCTCTACACTGGATGTCATCCGTTCTTGCTAATGGTCTGTGCAATCCTACAACTAAAGTAATCTGGAAAGGATCTTGACAGATCACCTGGCCCATCCCCCTGCCTGAGAGTAGGATCACCCGACATCTATGCCATTTCTGAGAGATGCTGGGCCAACTTGTTAAAGTGAAAGAGAGACCTTCAGGTCACCTGCTCCTTCGCCATGCATCTTACTCCCAATTGAACTGTTCTCCTGAACTGAACCTAAATCCACCTTGTCAAGCCTATAGTGGATGAAGCAAAACTTTTCTGTCTTCCACTTTCTACCTGCCTTTTATGCATTTGGTGTGTTTGAAGACTGCTTTTTTATCTTTCAAAGTATTTTCTTATTTAAACTAAACAAATCTGCTCCTTTAGCCTTTCTTCCTGTGTCCTGTTTTCTAGACCTTCTGATGTTTTCATTAGTCTCATCCAGAATATCATGTCCTGCTTGATATATTAGTTACTTGATCCAGGTCAGTACTCTCAGCATTTTACTAATAAATTTTCACGATACATGCCCAAATTTAGATATGTCTTCAGGAAGAGATGAAAAAGACCAATGTGCTTATTGATGTCTGCATTTGTCTCTGGTGGGTTTCCAAACCCTGGCATGAAAGTTTCTGAATGCTGTTGCTTGTGCTTGTTGTGTACCTCAGCACAGAACTGCTGCTGCTATGTTGCTATAAAACCRTTTTCTTTCCAGGGTGGTGGTAACCAAACAAAACTTCACATGGTACCTCCTGCTCTAATCAACCTTTTGTCAGTGGCATTTTGGTCTCTTGGCATGTGCTGTAGACTATGTCTTCAGTACAGAATGATGGCCTTTGTGTAAAATACTTTGTCTGGTACTCTGAGAAGTATGTAAAAATGTCACCTACCTTTCTTCTGAAATTTCCACTGGTCCAGCACCTAATGCAAAGCATTTTTCATTCTCCTTCTTTGAAATCTCCAACATTTTGATATGAGAAGTTTCAAGATAATGGGCAGAGCATATTTTGTACTAAACAATCACAGCTGATCAAAATATTGAAGATGTTAATTTTATAAGATAGCCCTGGTTGGCTTGCGCTCTCTCTTCATCAATCTTTCCTGGTGAATGTCTTGGATTCACGTTGGGGTCTAAGAGGTTAATGCCTAACTGCACTGTGAATAACTGTATCTGCCGGTTAAGCAGAGGAAGCTAAAAAGGAAACAATGAAAAAGCATTTACTGAAGCCTGCTGGGTGATTAGGTGGGCCGTAGACATGAATTAGATTTTCAACTCTTATTTTTAGAGCCTTGGATGTTTGAGTCAAGCCTGCCATGGAGATAAACACTCTGTATCTTCAGCAAGACAGATGCTTGCTGTCGAGAGAGGGATCATGGCAGTTCAGCAGGGAGTTCTTTGCCAGCCTCTTAGGAGCAGACAGCATTCACTTCGATGACCAGAAATCTAGCTGATAACCAGAAATAAGCAGGACAGAAAAGAAAGATTTTTAGTGAGACTGAGTTTTTAGCTGACATGCACTTAAATATGATGGGATTGTGTATAGTTTTCAGAATATCTTCACTGAAAATAACAAAAATGGCTGTGTTCTGCTTCAGTTTGGCTGCTGCATTCGCTGAAGAATTCCCTTCACCATATACTTTTACACTAATATTTTATTTAATCATCTGCAGAACTTAATCCAGCTCTGGAAAATAAACGGCAGATGACATCTTGCCTTTTCTCGGATATAGTGCCTTGCATCTCAAAAAGATGGTAATATTGGAACAAAAATTGTTTGGTTTTGCTGTAGCTCTGCTATTGATAAATGTTCTGTCTTTTCATCTTGCTTCAGGAAGAAAACATGAATTAAACATTAATTGAACTGTATTGACTGCCAACATGTAGAAATCTTATTGTAGATGTTAAAGAGTGCGAAGGCTGCAGGGCAGATTGCTGTTTCTTCATTGATTATTTCAGTGGTAAAAAAGACTTGTTGACAGAGTGCTTTTCTTATGTGAATGATATTTACTTCCCATAGTATKCCAACAGAAGTGAGAAGTATAGGAAAGACACAGTGTGCAATATATGTTCTATGTGACACTACAGGGTAGGAAATGCTGATCTCTCCTTCAGTTTTTCTTTGGTTCTAACTACATTAAGGTTTTCAGCTTTTCTAAGAGAAAGATATTGTACAAAATTATATCCTACTAGTGGCCATGAATTTTCTTCCCCTTTGGCTGTTTTTTTTGTTAGTGCTACAAATCTATGTGCCTTTTCTTTCTTGTGGTTCTTCTCTGTGTACAGTAATAGGCTTTCCAGTACCCATAGTAACGCATATTGAAGGTGACGGGCAAAGAATCCCAAAGCTGAGATTCTTGGCCTAGATGACGGCRCTAGAATTTAAACGAAACATGCAGTAGACTCTGTATGAAAGACCCCTTAAGCAGTGAATCAGGGGGATGAATGGAGGATTTTAAAATATGCTGTGACTTGAAGACTTCTATAATGTATCCATAGAAGGGAATCTGACTAAGGGGATGCTTTTGCTTTTGGGGTTGGACAGCCAGCTTTTGTAAACAGCCTAAAAATAAATACGACTGAAAAATTGCTAGTGCTCAGAGCAGGTGTTCATATACTGCATATAAAAACCAATGGAACCCCCACAAAAACTGCACAAAAAGGCTTTTCTGAATGAAAGTTTCRCTTTTTTCTGTGAAGGCTGTTGCCATTAATCCTGTATGGCACGTTAAACACACATGTGTGTGTTTAACATAGTAAAACGCACACAATTTTCATTGTTTCCCACTGCAATACAGGCCACTAAATAATCCTTTTTTCCTTGTTATTTCTTTCTTTTTAGCATAAATATATAAGCATCAATACTTGAAATTCTGAAGGAATTTTGATTTTAGTAGTACTGAACATTTAACACCTTTTGCGTTGACAAATCCTTTGGAGCCACAGTAGGAACAAATCTTATTTTGTTTTTCCATTCAAATTGAACTCATCAACACCTTGCTTAAGTTCTAACAGTTGGTAACAGGTGAATAATGCACCTTGTATATCTGTACATGCTTTTCATATTACTGAGGCTGGATTTTTTGTTTCTCTCATCCCTCCCCCGCATTTTCTGATTACATTCATTTCTTGCTGAGTTGCTGGAACACTGGCTGCAAACACTTGCTGTTAGTCTCAGGCCAAGGACGATGCATGAATCAGTGGACTTAAATCCCTGTATGTGTCTCATGAAATCAACCCTAAGTATAAGCAAACACCTGTAGGTATAAGAAAGAAAGGTGACTTTCTAGCTCCATGTCTAGATTCAGAGAAGTCCATCTTCCAGGATTGTCATTAAGGTTGATCATTGGTGAATTACTGATGTAGAAATTCAATAGTTTCATATGTCTAAACTGCACTTGCTATAACTCTAACGTACTTATATTTTATCCAAACTACATGTGCAATAACACTTAGTGATACAAATATATTTCCATTAAGGTGCCACTTCCACCCTGGTGGAAATAATTTTTCAGATATTGCATATGAAGATGAAGTTTTCTTCTCCAAATAAGACTTTTTTCCCTTCTGTCTTACCCTATCTTGTTTCCTTCAGGAATATGAGGAATGAGGCTTTGCTAAGCAAGAGCTATAAGAAAGGGTGTTTGTGACACTGGCATTTTTTGCAGGAACTCTTATGCCTCTTGCTGGATACTTCTGGCATCAGGTGCTCAGCACTAGTGTGAAAATGTATTCTTGACTTTGTCTGCATCATTTTGGGCAAATAGAATGGATGCCTTTGCATAAAATGCCAGAGCCAGTTAATTTTGTTCGGAGAACTATACGAGATGATAGTTTGAATCTGAATGGCCTCCTGTCCTGTATCTTTCCCTACTAGAGGAGAAAGGGCACAGATTACAGGTAAATCCAAATGTACCTGATGCAGACAACAGATTAATGTGTCAGTCTACATCCAGCTCTGCCTAAATTATTGCACAGTCTCCTTCCTCAGAACATAAATCCTTTATTAAGGTTAGGTGATTTAGCTTGGATTAAAATCTAATGCATTCCAACACTACAGGTTTGAGGGATCTAGACCAAATCTAATTATTTACTAAATTTCAGCTGCCTTAGGAAAGTGGTGAAACATTAGTGAAGGTGAATGTGTATTGTTTTTCAGTTGTGCTCCTGCTCCTTCCATCTTCTGAAAGATCAGTGTTACCAGCCCAGGTGCTTGAGAGTGGGGAAGCAGACTGAGGGCTTGCCTTTATCTAAGGAGTCTTCTGACATATGGGGTTTTTAGGCAAACTTTTGCCCTTGGATGGTTGAAGGTTTCTCTATTTAGAAGAGGTCTTTCCCAGCCAAGCCAGGCTCTGAGCAAGTCTGAAGTCTGCAGGTGCCCAGCGGTGCTCCCTGCAAGTCTCCTAGAGAAGCGGCTGTAGTGGGGGAAGCTCAGCTCACAGGGCTCGTGGTCCAACTTCTTGCTCTTACCACAGTGAAGCATGTCCTAGGCTCATGTGCTTTCCCAACAGGCCCTTTTGATCACATCAGCCAAGTAAGGGTATATTTGTCTTTATTTGTGGTTTGAGCCAATGGACCTTCAGGGGCCAGGTAAAGTCTTTGTGTGGATCTAGTGACTCTATCACATACTTCCTACTGAGGAGATGCAGGTCCAGCCAGAAAAAAGCTCTTTTGCTGTTTTAACTAGCCCCTCAAAAAAGCTTTATGGAAAATGGGTTTTTCTTCTTGAGATAGATTGATACAAAGTAGGCCTCTGCCATCACAGCTACAAGTTTGTGATGTTTAACTCTTGCAGATCTGTCTGCGTTCAAAAATTACTTCTGCGAGCCTGTCTTTGGGGAGCACATGCTTGTTGTGCCTCAGTCATGAAACTAAACTGTCAGCTCTTATTTTTAAGTTTCATCTTTTAACATCTTCTTTTCTACGTGTTTAATTAAAAGATTTCAGTTCTCAAAGGTGGCACATCAGTGCCATGATTCAAATCCTGGTATCGAAGTCCCTTTTCCAAATTGTATTCAGCCTGTCGGATTTTACACCGGAGGCATCATGTTTGTGAAATAGAAGCTGAAACCTTATATACCAATATCCCAGATGGTGCCACGCACTACTTTAAACATAAAAATTGGGGCCAAGTAATAATCTAGGCATCTTGCTAATTAGAAAGAGTTTGGTATGGTGGCAGATCAGATYGGGGAGTGCAATGTTACTTTTTTGACTGCGTTGTGTGAAGTAGAATGAACTGTTTTCATTTCAGTTCAGTTATCAGTTTTCATGTTTGCATTTTTTTACCGTATCGTGAACCTGATTTTCTATTCACTTCCATGGATTTTGTAGCATGGTAAACACAAAAACACGAAACAGGATCAGTAGCTGGAGAAAAAGACCCCTCAATTTTTGTTTATTCTGTGCATTTTGTGGCATTTTGTGGATTGTGTGGCAGTGGTTTTACTGGATTTCATGTTCGGAGGGGAGGAGGCAGCCCCAGGTGTGTATGGGGGAGGTGGGCTGTTCCTTGCACCCCACCCAAGGTGGTGCCGCCAGTGCCCTACACTGTCTTTTCCCTCTTGGTGCACAGGTCAAAGGGAGCACAGGGAGGCCGGGGCGCTGTACTGGGAGATGGTGAGGAAAGCCCTTTCCCTACAGCCTGGTGGGTAGATCTGTGAACCCAGCTTTGCTTTAGCCTTTCAGCCAGCCCCGGGCCTGGCAGCTGGAGCGCAGGGTCCCCGGGAGCCCAGAGCAGAGGCCTGCGGGCAGCCCGGCACGAGCAGCGGCTCGGCAGCTGCCCGGCCTTTACCTCCCTGTCAGGCCGGGGCCGTGCTGCCGCCGGGGACCGCGCTCTGAGCAGCGATGCACCGCTATGTCTTCTCTCTGCTACCGTCTACAGTGTGTGGCTTTTCATTTAAAAAGGGAAATTCGATGCGAGCTGAAGATAATCATGCCACCCTTTGCTTCCAACTACCCACCCTATTTCAGCTTTTGTACTCACATCCTTGCCGTTATTTAGATTAGTATTTGCCTGGTATCTCCAAGTACTTTGCTTGCTCTGACTTGTAAAAYGTCTGAGTTCATTCAATCAAACATTAATTCAGTCCTCAAAAGATATTTACATTATGGATTGATTTTATAGTTTGCATTAAACTAGCATACTAGCGTAACCCCAACTGCTAGAAGCAGCTGCTTTTAATTGTCGCCGGTAGTGACCTGTCAAAAACTGATCTTCATCTTACTCTGAAACCACAGTGACTACTTTCTAATGTAATTACCCAGGTGAGTCCCAGAAAGGAAGATAAATGCATGATAATAAATTCTAGCATACAGAATCAGGTCATTATCAGTACAAAGCATAACAACCTGAACTGTGCTTCTTTTTTGCTTTTTTTTTGCTTTTTGCATATGTTTATGATAGAATAGTGAACTGGATTTTAAGTTCTACAACAACAATCTTTCTGTTTGCATGAGCAATAACATGCTGTATAAGTTTAAAATCTGCAATGTATAATGTTGCTTAAATGAAAGTATTAGGCCTTTCGAAAGTTCATTTTGCAATATCAGGAATATAGTTATTAGATAGAGTTTTTTTCTGTTGACCACAAATGCTCCACATGAAGTTCAGAAAGGATGATTTGAATGCAAAGTCACAGGTCTGGCTGCATTTTAGTCATGACATGACTCGCCATTTTTCCAAAGTCAATAACTGTATGATACAAAGGAGTCTGGAAATGGTTGTGAATTTTGACTGGCACTAATTTTTACCTGAAAAAGTGTTTTGGGCTCTGGTATTGGGCATATTTCTTTCTATTACCTTGAAGTCTGTGGGATGTGCTGTTTTAATGTGAGAAAATAAATATTTACTTGCTTTAGTCAAGATATTTTCCTGTGCTTAGTCTAAGAAAAGATGGTAAAGAAATGATATATATGTTSCAGGCTAGAAAGGTTCCTCTCCAACTGCAATTCTGTGTCAGGCCATTTAAATACATAGATGAATAATTTAAAGCCAAATGGTATTTGCTATCATTTACTAAGCATTGTTAACAATTAATGTCCCTAATTTACATCTCATGGACTAGTCCTCTAAATATGTATTTTTCTGCTAAGACCTTTCAGTTGAGTTCTCCAATCTTCAAGGCCTAGAAAGTGCAGAAATTTGCATTCRGGAGGCACTGGACAAGTGAGCACTGAAGTTGGCTGTAGTTTTCCTTGTGCAGGGATGAATTCACCTCTACGCAGGAATGAAATTTTTTTTTTTATTTACTAATTAATTTAATAAAGCTCAAATACCAGTTTGTCAGTATAATGCAATGTATCATTAAATATGAAAAATGGGAGGGATATGTGCCTCTTGCTGTGCAGAAATTAAATTAGTGCTCTTACCTTATGCTTTTTGTATGGTCTGCTCTCTGTATGTGTATAATTGCCATTAATGGATTTTTTTTGTGTTGGAAAAGTATAAACAGACGCCTTATTGCAAACCCAACATGGATGGAGTTCATAGCCCAGTGGAAAACATTTAGCTTCAGTGTTGTTGAAAATTTGTCTTCTTAGTGTCACTAATATTTTAACCTATTTAGCAGTTAGAACATTCCAGAAAACCATACTATCTCCACAAGGAAAATGTTCTTGCGCAAAGTGAATCTCCTTGTGATTAATGCTTTTTGGCTTTTTTTTCCTTTTTGTACTGGTAGCCTTAAAAAAATAGAACTACTTTTCCATTTCTTCTACTGTGATTTAGATTTTCTCTTATTTTTGCATTTTGCTGCGTATTCATTGCAGTACCRCTGTTTCATTCCAATGTTTCTGTGGTTTATTGTCTCATCTTTCTATTTATTTGAAAATAAAAACATGTGATCTAAACCTGCAGCATTCTTAATTGGCTAAATACATTCAATTGTTCTGTCCTGAAACACTATTCTTTGCTCTCTAGATCAGATTCATTGCAGGTATCTGCTTCTGCCAGTGACAGTTGAAGATTCCTGATGTTTTTGTGTTTTTTTTTTTCCTTCTCAGCTAGCTAGTGGTATTAAACCTGTTTTCTTTTTCAGTCAGCTTCAATTTGCAAAGGCTGAGCAGGTCAATCTATTGTCCTTGCTGGCGGCCCAAGATGCTGCTGGCCTGCCGCACAATAGGCAGCCTTTGGGGGTCAAAGCCTGCATGTGGCTGATAACACTGCTATTCTTGGCTGGAAAACACCATGATTAGTGAGCTTCAGTCTGCCTCAGCGTGGGACTGGAGCTCAATGGCAAATCCTAAAGATGCCACATTCAGGGATCTCTTCTGTCCCTGTCTTTTTCTTTAAGAACGGAAGCTGCAAACTCAGAAATGAAAACCCTGCTGCTTTTTTTTAAAATATTTTTTWAAATTATTTTTATCGAAACCTATAATAAATAAGAGAGTGTGTGTGTGTGAAGGGGGCAAACTTCAGATTCGCTGCCTCATCTGTACGCATAGCGTCTGTACGATTCTGCTATCTCTGACAAGTAGGAGCTGTGCTTCCTGATTTCCATCCTCATGAACCCACCTTCCTCTTCCTGGCCCTGGGACGGACCAAGCCCCTGGCAGGCCACAGGCTGGGGACTGCCTGGCTGGGGAGCAGCTCTGTGAGAAAGGCCCTGGGGGTTGGGGCAGCAAGCTGGACAGGAGGCTACAGCATGTCCTGGTGGCACGGGGGACCTACAGCAGGCCACTCCTAGGTGCATGGCAGGAAGATGAGCGACAACAAGAAATGTGAACTTCAGCCTAGGTGTGAGGAAACACTTCTTCCCCATGAGAAGAGCTGGACGCTGGACTAGGTTGCCCAGAGACATTGTGCCATCTCTGTCCTTGGAGGTTTTCAAGACCCAACTGGAGCAACCTTTCTCAGAGCTGACCTTGCTTTGAGCATGAGGTTGGACTACAGACTTCCTGAGGTCTCTTCCTACCTGAAGTCTCCTGTGCTCCTATCATCTTCTTCCTTTAAATACCTTTTGAAAATAATCACTTTAAGCCTAACTAGTGATAGAAGAAAAAAAAATGTGGAAAGTGGTATAAGTAAAAATGTGGGGAAACACTTATTATTTCTACAGATTTAAAATTACAACAGAGTTTCAAGTGCTCATATTACCTACAGTTAGGTGGGAACCATAGAGAACCTTATAAATGGGATTTACAATGCACGGCCACTTGTTGGATGACTTAAATGTGGGAGATCAGACTTTCCTTTAGGCTTAGAGAGGGGTTATATCATGATCCAAACAACAGAGATTTCAAGCAGAAGTGGGAACCACCTTGGACCTGAAATTTATTAATAGAAGATCTGGTTAGAAATGTAAAATTTTAATGACAGTAGCCCTAAGTTTATTAAATGCAGTGCGCTAAGCAAGACTGAACACAGTATCATAGCAGCATAGTATAAGCTTTCAAGAATTTGAATAGGCAGAAATGAATGAGTGTAGGGAGCATGTGTGATGTGGTGGAAAGGAAGCAAATGTTATGGCAACCTAGAGCACTCTACAGTTTAGTCATTGGTGTTACTACAAAAGAAAAATTCAAAGAACAGTGAGTAGTAAAGTAACTTTATGAAGTGCTGTTGTGAAATCAAAGGATAAAGCAGGCAAGAAATAAAGAAATGTGGTGAAAACAAAACAGAAATGGATAGTTTTAAAGTCTTATGTGGGAAAAATGGAGTAAAGAAGAACAGCTTTTACTGGTGGGGAAAAAAGACCAAAAGGGAAAAAAAAAGATCAAAGAAAAATCACCATATTCTAGAAACCTATAAATACAGAACTATATCCTACAGAATAAAAATCAATCACATCATGTGCGCAAGCATGCCAGAGAAAAAATAAAGACTAAACTGAAAATAGTTTCATTAATAAATGAAAGAGGTAAAATACTGATGGGTTTAGATGTTTAAGCTAATTAACCACTTCAAGAAGTATTTTCACGTGGAGTAATATGGAATACATACAAGAATGAATTAAGTGAATCTAGTGTTTTGGTCTAAGGTCATGCAAAACTGAAAAAGACAATGTCTCTGTTTCGTGGTATTGACAGATTGCTATTCTCTTCTTCACTTGCTAGGTAAGGTTAGGTAACCCACTGTCTTTGCAGGAACACATTCCCAAGTTCTTCATTGCTTTGACAATATCTACAGCATTACTCGTACACTATAAAGCCAGAGGAATAAAACTGTGCTACACTGGTCAAATAAGCAGGGGGGACAATTCATGTTTGCTGCATTATCACTACTAGATGCATTGTAACTTTAAGATACATATAGCTTTTCTTTATGTTATATGCTCAATAAAGCTTCACCATCATAAATTAGACAAAAAAATGCAGGATTATTGCAGACTCCTCAAATTTAGGAGAGGTAGATTGGACATAGATTATAAAATGGTAGAAATGCTGAGAGCTGTTTAACAGTGAATAGAGCTGTAAAAGTAGAATTAAAAGATGTTTGCTTCACAGAACTCCTGTCCTTTGATACACTTATTGAACAAATTAATCTTAGGGGATTTAAATCAGAATTTAACAGCTGATATTCTCACAGGAGCAATGTACATATGCACCCCTAAACTACTTTATTTTTAAATGGTGTGTTTTCTTCTGAATTTTTATAATGTTTCATTTTCAAAAATATTGATGAGATACAGTTTGGCATGATTTGAAGTTGTTAAAAGAATGAGGAATTAGTTTTGTTACTCTCAGGTAATCTTTTATTTAAATGAATGCTGGTGAACAGACAGGTACTTCAGGATACGGTTACTATTCTTGAAGAATAAATGCAGGATATTATTCTTGTTAAGGCTTGTGGTTCTATGTATGTGTCAGAGGAAGGCATACTGTATAAACCTAAGTTGGATTTTTGTTAACAAACTTTCAAAGAAGTGTTCCAGGTAGTCAGAGCCCTAGCATGAGGTATGAGTAATGTGAACAATAAACAGGAAAGATGTAGAGATATTAGGCTATTTCATACAAGTAAGAAATTTTGTGAGGAGTTACAAAATTAGTGACTGAACAGTTTTTAGGAAATTGTGCAACCTTAATTAAATAAATCTTAATATAATTTTTTGAGAGGTCACTGAAGTGGCATGAATTTAAACACTGAGGTATGTTACAACAAATTTTCCAGTAACTAGAGAGAGAGGTTTACTATCCTTTCCTATCAAATGAATGGATGCAAGTGATGTTAGCCTTTTTATCTAACATATAGTGCTGTTCTGACTGACTTAGTTTTATACCTTTACCACTAGGCAGAGGCCAAAACAAAGCTTGCACTTAAATGTCCTCTGCAATCTAGTTTAAGCTAACTTTAAATCAATAGATCCTTACAGTTACTGACTGGGTTATTTTCCATCTTGAATAGCAAATCCATCAGAGGTTTAACTGAAGTTTTGCACCTCTGATGAGTTCTCGTGCAGTGTCAGCTTCCTGGTCAGATTTCATCAGTTTTCTTTGTGTTGCCTGTCGAGAATCAGCAAGGAATGTAAATCCAATGTTATACATGTTCTCACTGTATTCCACCTTTCCATGTTCTTCTTTGTGTTTCCAAAGCAAAATATCCGCTGAAGGGAGAAAAATAAAAAGTTGTATAAGAGAACTAGAAATCCCATCAAATGGCATCTTTGGAACTTTCAGGGAAAGTTTTCCTTGAAATCTACAGCAAGTTTCCTGTCTGAAGCACTTAACCTGTGAGGGATTATTGACTGGACAAAGGAGGGAAATGTATAATAATATTAATGTTCAACTACAGTCTCATTTAATTAGACAGAAATAGCAGTACTGAGTTAAGGGACCAGCGGTTAAATGATACCTAAATTCCTGGGAAATAAAGTCTAGGAGGGAAACAGCAACAGCAAGGGAAGAACGTATAGTACTGCCTATTGGAGCAGAAGGTATCCGATTACCTATGATGAGGAATCTTACTATACTAAAATGTATTTGTTGCAAAAAATCTGAGGAAAATAAATTGTGAGGTAGCTTTTTCATGAGAGATGAAAAAAAGGAGTCAAGAAATGTTTTCTTGACTGTTTCTAAATAGAATCAGCACAAAATCTGTTCCAAGACCACAAATGAATAATTATGATACGAATTTTTGATTTCAAAAACTTCAGGTCTAATAGCAGAAGAACCAGCTAGCATAATTTTGTTCTCCCTGGCATATTTCTTTTTACGCTGGACTCATTTTATTTCTTTCTTTGAAGCTATTCACAAACAGCTACAATAAGAAGACCAGGAAGTCCATAAACTTAAAAATATCATCAGATACCTCTTAGTCATATCACAACCTTTCTGCCTGTCCTAAAACACATATTATATACCCTTGTGGCAGGAGGATTGTGCAACTCTGATATAGACAGTGTTCTCAAGTGAAATCTTAACACCGCTGAGACTGTAGGGGAGATTTATGTGGGTGTGTAGATGCCTTGAGCATAGTGGTATTTTCAGAAATACTTAACTCTATCTTACTTAACTGTATTTTTGATATCTTAATACCTCTACAAATATGGCACTTCGTTCTGCTTCCCTCTGTTCTCAGTTGTTTCCTAAGCACAGACTGTTAGTTTTCAGGTGGACACTTTGAGAAGTGATTTTTATTCTGCAAAAAAATTTCCCTTTCTATGGTCCTTCAACTGTKCAGAGAAAGGTGAAAAACAGAGCTATATGTGAGAGGAAAGCACTCACTGGTAGGACTATGAAACAATTGCAGCCAATCTAATCTTCTCAGAATACGTCTCCATTTTATTGTTCTTGCCCTCAATAAATATTTAGGTTCCAGCTACACTTCAAATTTGCCCTGAGTCACCTTCCGCCTGACACAAATAATTTCTTTTGAATAGCTGGGTACTTTAGGAAAAGGAGGTTATTATTTGCTATGTGGTGAAAGGCTGCTCAACCAAAGCTCGTAATAAAGCAGGAACAGAGAAGCTCCAGATGACCATAGCTCATCAAATGCTAATCCTGCCATCATGCCCGCGAAACAAATCACTGCTTGTTACTGGAGTGTCATTTTGCAGTGCAGCTKCACTCACTAACTCAGGTCAGTGCAGTTGAGGGCTCTAGCTGACCAGCAAGGGAGTTCTAGCTTGTCTACTAGGTCTCTACTCTAGATGTCTACTTGGGTCTCTTTGAGTTTCTTGTCCCACTGCAGGGTTGTCTCAGCTGGTTTAGCTCAGTGCGCGAGGCTGTGCATTGTAGCAGACTACAGTGGAACCACCCTGCAGTGGGATTAACTGTCCAAGAGTTGGGCACTGGGGCAGAAACTGGTCCTGCCTTCCAAAGTAAGCCATCCCTGCTCATCACAGTCCTTATTCTCTTTTTCCATGTAGTTACTAATCCTCCGACAGCAGATCTGGCCAGAGGAGTTTCCCATTCAACCTTCTTCCCACTCTCCTCAGGTGACTTGTTCCTTGCCGCTCCACAGGAGATTACCCACCACTTTAACTGTTTCTCTTGTGTGATTGCTAAGATCTGAATAGTAAAATGACTTCTTAAAATATCTAGAGGTGTACTTCCAGGTTAGGATTCTTCTCTCAGCTGATCACTTCTTTCACTTTGCAGGAGGGTACGGCCAACTCTGTTGTGTGATCAGCTTTGTGTGACGAGACTCTGAATATGAAATGTTCCATTTTAAGCAATAATAAAAAAGACTTGTTTTGGTATTAGTTTGCTTTGGGATGTGATAGTCAGTAGAACCCATCATGGATATGGCAGGGAGAGCGTAAAACCTTCTGATAGGGAGGATCTTCTAAAGTGGATCTACCAACAGAGGAACTGTAATGTAAAAATGGCATTTGATATGTGTGGGAGGGAGGTGGGAGCAACATTTCAATATTCCAGGTCATCTCTTGTTGCTGGGTGGATTTATGTTTTTCCTTAAAATCTCCCCAAATTCCTTCTCTTTGCAAAAGTTATTTTGTGGTGAGTCTTCCTTGTTATTTTCCTCTCTGTTCTTCACGATACTATTATAAAATAATTACAGGAAAACCCCTGTGACTAAGGTTGTTCATATAGCAACATGTACAATTATAATAGTTAAAAGAGTTATTTTAGGATAGATCCATCATGTTCTGATGTCTCAAACCATACCTTTAAGGCAATAGCAAGGTGTATTAATTGCTACAAGCAGCATACATTTTGGTAGAAAATATCAGCTATCTTTATTAAAACCTGTAATAATAACACCTTTGAGACCACCTTGATTACTTTCAGAAATGTGATTGAAGGAAAGTCATCAAGAAAACTTCTGTGACTCATGTCTCTTTAGAGTTATTTTAAAGTCTTATCTTCAGTATCTAAGTAGGTTTCAATGTTTACTTAACAGAAAATATTTTTGTCAAATCTGCCTCTTTATGAGACATAAAAACTAAATATCCATTGTGTATCAGTTATCCCTTACATTTTTAGGTAAGTCAAAGTGAAAACCTACATAAAAGTCACTAAAATCAAGCACCAAACTGCAGGCATTATTCTCTTGTCTAAAGTGTTGGATTGGTTGTCATCTTGAGAAATGTAGTTGTCCTTTAATCCAAACACCATTTTATGCACATAATAAAAGTGATTTCTACCCAGTAGTCACATCTAGCCATTGGCTCATAAATTCTCACCAACCCCATCTTGTTGTCCCTGATGAAGGACGTTCCTTTACTTGAAGCCAAGAGCAATCAGGTATTAAAATCACTTCCAGCAGGCACTCACATGGTGAATTATGAAACAAACAACTGTAGGCATCAGAATTAACAGAGAAGAGCTAACTGGAACAGTTAAACCAAAGCAGACTTAACATCTAAGCCTTTACTCTGGTGTGATGTCTTCTGAAATAAAATATAAAATTGTGTGTGTGTGTGCATATGTATATAAATAAATGTGTGTGTGCGTGAAAATGCAATGCTTCTCAAAATATTTTAGAAAATATTTTCACCGTGAAAGACAGATGAAAGTCTTTTGGCAATTTTGTTCATCTGTCAAGCAGTACTAAATGAAGAGTGAAGTCAGGTGATAGTAAATAATAATAATCATACTGCAGACTGATTACTAGACAACTACTCAATAAACCTGGTTTATTGCAGCAGAGAAACTACTTTCCTGGAGCAGTTATGACCGCTGCTAAATCAGTTTTCTAAGTAATGTGTCAATTCAGATTCCATAAAACTGTATTGCTCCATCTCAGAACACAATGTTTTTTAAGGATGCAGTTAAAACGTGGCCAGATAGGGCTGACTCTCCCTACAAGTGCATTGTCTTATAGGATTCTTCACAGTTTAAATCAAGCTTAGAGAGTCCTCATTGTCATTGCCTGAAGTTTTATTGCATCCAAACAGCATATAAGGTTCTTCTAATGCTTTCTGCAGTATATTTTTCTACCCTAGAAAACCACTTTCTGCTTCACTTGGAAACATTGGAAGGTAGGAGTGCTTGCTATACTGGGGTAGTGTTTCAAAGCAGGAAGTGGCACACTGTCTGTCATGGAAAGGGTCCATCTTCTCCAGTGATCTAGACAAAACTAGCCATCTTGGTCTCCTCTCTCCGATCAGCTATAGAAATAGGTGAGTAATCTCACCTCCCTGATCTAAGGCACCTTCCTTAGATCAGCATACATCCCCTTTTGGAAAGGTCCTACTCTCTCCATTGATCAGAGGGTGCCCACCTGATCATCTTAGTCTGCCAAAGTTGGACAAGGTGAATCTCATCCTAGGTTTGCATGTTTTTGAGGTGGTTCTTTCATGTAACTGAATACAAGAATGCCATTGGAAGACTTTTGTCTGAGCCACTTCACTGGTGTTTTCCAAGTCTGTAGTGTGGTCCTAGACTGGCATTGATGGGGCAGCCATTTCCCAGGAATTTTGGCCAGTTGGGCTGGTCTCTTCCTTGGGATATTCAGCTGGCCCAGCTCCTGTAGTCATTTTTTTGTTGCCCTTGGTCTGCTGTCAGAGTAAGCAAACAGAGCTTCCCATCACGTGGTCTGTGCCCTAGCACTCCTCAGTATTTCTTAGGCCAGTCATGTAGGCTGTCTCTTCTTCCATCTTGGGTAGGAAAATTAATAATCCCTTTGGCTACATGATTTCCCCAGCAGGTGGATGGAAAGGAATGGGGAAGAACAGTGATCCCTCTGTTTCCCCATCTCAGCAACAAGCAACTCTTGAGGAGAATGGACTGACACTGATCCCCTGCTCAGAGATCTATATCCTGTTTAGGGAATATGATATAATTTGTTTGACAGATGTGACAGGGTCAGGGAGAGACAGAGATAGTTATTAGGAGCAGAACTGTGAGTATGTATACGTGGGGGAGGCAGTTCAGTGCCCTGGAAGAAAATGCAGGAATATGGGGGAGAAAGGGGTGGTGGTAGATGAGTTGAAAAGGAATGGAAAAAGATTATTTGGGAAAAACAGAAAAGTGGGAGAACAAAATCTGAGGTAAGTAAGACCAGAATGGGCTGCTGAGGAAAGGGACAGTTTTAAGGAGGAGAAACACCTTGGGGGAAATGAGAGTTGATGGATAATGACATCAGTCCCTAAATTAAGGAGAAACTAACCTAAGGGTAAAGTATCTCCTAAAAAAGGAGGGAAGGCTCACCAAAACACATACTAAATGGAAAGGAGAAATGAATGAAATTAAAAGGTGACTTTCTAATTTGACAGAGCAGTTAATGTCAACATTTTACAGTAACTTGAAAACTATATTAACATTGCACGCACTGCAGAATTTTAGTGTCTTGACAAAATGCTATTAAAACTTCCCTAGACAAGAGCACTAGTGTGGATGTGTCTGATTCTCCTTAGTGCTAGCATGTTAGAGTAGGCAAAGGCAGTCCTCAAGCTTTTGGCAGTCTTCTAGGGATCCCAGTTGCTGATCATTAAGCAGCTTGAAGTTCAGACTGAACTCTTATACTTGACATGATATCCAACAGGGAGCCAATTTAGAGAGCAGGGGACAGGTGCATTATGTCCAGGCTCTAGCTTCCTCCAGGCTGATAGTTTTATGCCTAGGTTGATTGTGTTGTTTTAAGCCAGTCAGGAGATAATGATGACTTTTATAAATCTGAAACCTTCTTTTTTTTTCTTTCTTTTTTTCTTTCTCCTGTGAGGGCAGAGGTGATATTAGGAAACGAGTCAGGACTCATAAAAAAATCCCAGCTAGTATTTAGGGATTGTAAACTCAGATTAGGAGCTAATCACAACAGCTGGGGGTGGTGTTTACATTGGAATAGTAGTATAACCAGGTAATTGGAATTGTTGTTCTTAACAATTGTTAAAAAGATGAGGTGTATGTTTCTGATGTGCAGTTTATGTTTCTTTTTTTTTTTTTCTTTTTTTTTGGGGGGGCGTGTTCTTTCATAATAGTTTCTAGCCATGGAAAGAGACCTCTCATCTTTTAATTTTTATAAAGATCGACTTAATTGCTCCATTGCATTGATTTCCAGAATGTAAGGGGTAGGGTTAGAGAGAATACAATAAAAGCAAGTAAATTATTAAGTAAATATTCATGGTTTTATATTGCTCTTAAGCAGTATCTGCAAAACCTTCTTTGTTATATAATATTTTAACCATCATAACAAATACTGCACCGTTTGTCTCACACTTCACAGTTTTATAAGATTTTACTACTTCTGTTCTGTTAGCTTTCCATGCATAAGTAGTGTTTTTATCTACTTGGATCCACAAGATCGGTCATTTTATAACCTTGAATGTCTGTGTGTCTTTGTATAGCAGAAAACAGAACAGGATCCCACTGGCATACTTAGTAATTATAGAGATTGTAAGATTATAACAAGACTTAGTTACTATAAAACTTAACTGCAATAGGTTAACCCTTTCAAAGTGTCACGTTGGTGGCCCAGTGCTGCCTTTGCAGACCAGCTTTCCTCTCTGAGTGGCATCTTTTATAAGGCAAGAGGGAAACACATTGCCATGAGTCAGCATGGCTCATCCTGTGAGATGTATTCAGGACTGCAGGTCCTGGCTTGGAAGGGAAATAAGAGACTCATATGAAAAACTCTGAACTGTCTCAGTGCAGCTCAAACACACCCTTAACAAAGCATTCACTGCCTTGCTTTGACAAACCTAAATATTTCAGCTGGCTTAAGCTTTTTTTCTAATGTAAAATCTGAGCTTAGAGTCATAATCTTTCATTTTGAGGAACTTCAATGAATGGAAGTTTTGGGGGTTTTAGGTGTTTTTTTTTCCCCCAGAAAGTTTTCTGCTTTACAGTCTGTGTTATTCTGCAGTCTTTGATGATACGACAATGTTGATCTGATTTTAAGGATCTCCAGCAGCCCTAGAGTTGCTCCTCTAGAATAAATGAGAATTTTTCGAAGTAGTCACTGTGGCTAGCATCTACATTGAATCCTGGAGAAATTTTAGAAGCTGGAAGTTGTCAGTTGTTCCTGGAGTTCCTGACCACTTTAGGCAATCTAGAAAATTTGGAAGTTCCTTGATTTTGTGTAAAATGAGCAGATGAATATATGCAGGATATACATTTACTGGTATTTACTGGTATTTTTAATTGTTTTTCCTCAGGGGCTGAGAGGAATCTCAGCAGTTAGGGCTTGGAAGCCAAACTCAGTTTGGCATTGTGGCTCTCAGTATTTTTCCTTTTTTTTCTTTTTTTCTTCCCCCCCCTGTGGGTTGCAACAGTTTCATTGACAGAAGTGTGGTGTGCACATATGGGAACTATAACATTAGCTGGTATGATCTGTGTAGAACATGCCTTAGCATATGGACAAGAGTGAAGTTGCTGTTTGGGTTTATGTCAGCTGTATGTATTTGTGAGCTGTGTTTTATTCAACAGACACCTAACTTTTTTTTACATTAAATCATATAAACAGTCTTTCTCATAATTCCGAATGAAAAAGAAAGGTAAGAAAATGATGAAAAAAGTATTTTAAGACATAGGTAAAACAGTCCTTCATTTTGACAAGGTCTTCCTTGTCTAACTAAAATAAGTCAGTGAAGTTCAGTTAGAGGTATACAGTGGAAGTAGAAATTAGCACTGAAAAAATACCTGAAGAAAAATTACTTTATATTATTCACTGTTTCATTTTGTAATAATGTGTAACAGGCATGAAAAATGAAATTAATTATTAGAAGAAATGTCCTACAGAGCATTAGAAGTTCTTTTTTTTGGTTTTGTTTCCTAAAGAAACACCATTTTTAAAATGTATTTCTTGAAAATACTACTAGGTATATAATTTTCATCTTCTATATTAATTGTAGAGTAGGATCTGGTTTAAAAGTATGGAAGTATAAAATCAGGATTGTGGCCATTTTAAAAATTGTCATGATTCTACTGAACTGTCCCATTCAGGAAGCTCCATCTTGCCCAGGAGGTACGGACATATGCACTTTTTTAGCATATCGATACAAATCTGCCTTAAAAAGATTACTTCTCAGAACAGTTTGGCATGTGTATAGATATAAAAGAGCATAAAAAATCAAATTAAACAGCTTTGTTTGAGACAAAGAGGTAATGAGGCCACAGACGTTTGACCTGGAGGATATGTTGCTTTGTAGGTTTACACATTGACTATTTAGCATCTAAAATGCAGTCTGAAATTTTAATTGGACCTATGAGTTGGGAAGACCAGTAAGGCAGTGTGCTTAAGCAAGAGTGCTGAATCTCAGCCCTAATTCTGAAGTAATTTTCATTTCAGTACACAGGGAAGTTATGCTACTGTACCTGAAACTGGATCACTGTAACTCTCCTTCTTGTCATCTCTTCAAATTAGAAGTAAAATAAAATTTTATTTAAATTTAAGCTTGTAGACCTACCTTTGCTTTAAAAAGAACAAATCTTGTTGTACTTCTCTATTTTTGAAACCATTTCTAGTTTATTGAAAAGCATGTACCTAAAATGAAAATACAGATGTTAACAACAGCTGGTAATGAAGGTCTTTGAGAAGGGGGAAAAAGCCTTTTGTTTGAAGGCGTGTTTAAAAAAAAAGGGTGTCATCTACCATTTCCGTGAATCTCAAATTAATCTTAAACATAACTCTTAACTGAGAAAACGTAAAAATGGTGTTGCTTACTGTCTCTCCTAGATGGTATTTGACATTTTTGTGTTAAAACTAACAAATTAATGCCTAAAAGAAAATGTATTGAAGACAAACTTTTCACCTGGACTCAGCCAATAATATACAGCTTTTGTAAGATTGGAAAACCATTTAGAGTAGTCTGTATGCCAGGCGCACAATTATTTACTACTATATTAAACAATGTGCATGTTTATTCTAAGTAGTAGATTACTTAGATGTAACAACTCACTCATCTTTAAATATTTTACCGGTTATTTTTAAATCAAATTCATTTCATTTACTGCATAAGAGATCCCAGGAGACATGCCACTTAAAGCTTTTTCTGAGTTTTTGACGTGTTCTATAGAACACCTGAATTTTCTTTTTCCTGAGGATTTTTTTTTCTTTCTCCAAAATGTTCTCTTTGAAACAACTTTGGAAGATTCTGTAAAGGTCTTGATTGTTGCAGTACATTTCCTGCTCTCTTTCTCAGTTTTACAGCGGTTCCTTTTTATGAAAACCATTATATAGAATATTAAAGAGTGGATGACGAGAAGGTAAGCAGCAGCAAGGGTGATGAGTACTGTGGTCAGCTGGGATAGCTGGATCTGAAAAAGGAAGGGGTATAGCTTGTAAAGAGGAAAAATAGAGATCTAAGAGAGTAAAAGAATTAAAAGAGGAGCTTAAAGACACAAAGAAAGAGCCCCAAAAGGAAGTTGCTGTTGGCAGATGTGCAGGTTTTTCTCTTCTGCAGATAGAGATTTCTTTGGAAGGTATACCAAGTGATGTTTTAATGAAGAGTACTGTAGTTGGTATGTAGGCAAACTGCTGACTTTGACTGGTAGATATTAGTTATTCATCTCATTCATTGTTATTTAATTGCATAATATTACTTTCTATCCAGTGATTGAAACAAATCATGGCTAGTAAATAGAATAAATTAAAAAGAATGCAAGCATAGCTGAATGGGCATGACACTTTTGGAGCTGCTCGGTATATTGCAGGTATTCATCAGGAGGAGATTGACATAATGCCATTCRCGCCAGAGAGTCTGTGCTTGGGTGACCCATTTGGTGACTGACATCTCCATTTCTCCCCTTTCACCCAGCTGTAACCAAATCTCTGTTCCTCATTCTGCATAAATGAAATTATTTGCTTTGCTATACGTGAAGCATGGTGTGCAAAATGCCTCCCGTCCTACTCTACTGGCCCAATTTCTCCTGTTCTGGGAGTCACTGGAGCGCTGGAGGTCAGCAGTCGGACTTCTTGCCCGGCATGAACTTTAGAAGTAAATGTCAGCAAGCTCTTAAGCTAGCAGTGTATTTCTCATCAAAGTTTAAGACCCTGATAAACCTCTTACTGATGCTGTGGCAACGTTCAACATGCTCTATGTATTTCCATTTTAGAAGAAGATAAACAAAGGGACTTGACTGAAATAAAAGAAGTACGCAAGAAGTGCTGTGATCTTAGCAGTCTTTAAATTTCTCTAATATAAACTGTCCATAAGAAGCTTTGTCCGCTTAATCCTCACTGGTTTTTAGACAATTTGTTGTCTTACAATTAAGTACAGATGGTTTGGAGCTGTAATGCTGATTAAAAAAAGATGCTTAGGATTGCTTCAATTTCCGGGTTGGATTTTAACAGTAATCCATGTCTGAAACATAAGAAATCTGTTTTTATCTGATCTTTAATGCTCGTTTACAGATAGCTGACATATTTCAGTGGTTACAGTATGTATATAAAATAATACCATTATCATATTTAGCGAAGCAGTAAATCTGCAAGAAGGCTGTATAACAGCATCCAGCTCTTCAGTTTGTGCTACTTGTGGCATAACTTGCTGCGTTCGTTTAACCATGCAGGAAGGGTCTTGTGACACAGGGGAGGTTTGATTTTACAGTTGGAATTCCACTGTCAAGAAATAGGGTAACATGTGGGAAACTCTTYAGTATAATTATTTAATATGGAGAAAATAGCTGAAGACTCCCAGAATGATTCACTTGCCAGCATCTTTTTAGGAAATTCTGTCTTTCTCCTCTTAAAACACAGACATGAGCAAACAAATAAGTCTTAAGGCTGTGTAGTATTTTTAACTGTTTCAAAGCAGGATGGGAACTCCTGATAGGTTTCAAATATCACCTTTGCCATGAGTCTATAAGATAGACATTTTAAGCTGTTAAAAGAAATCTACTCCCTAACTATTTGCTCCTCTAGCTGTAGACAGTCCTGTCCCCCTGCACCTGCTTTCGACCAATACTCTTGCCGTGGTCTTTATCGGGAGCTGAGCTGATAGAGGGAAAACAGCATTTTCAGCAAGGAAATCATCCCACCTGAGACATGTCCTGAAGTTCAGATGTACCTTTGGCTTTTCGGTGATGCTTGAAGGTAGTGATTCCCAATGTTATGTGTCTAAAGTTAGCAGGGAGGAGGAATGGAATAAATGAGGGTCCAAGCAACCACCTTCCGATATTTTTATCCGTGTTGGACCTTACCATGCTCTGTGAATATTTAAATTTTCAGGTGCTAGTTGAACTGTTACTAGAGGAACATCTAGCAAACTTTAAAGTAGTGGAATATAGTAACTTTTTCCTAATAGAAAATGATCCCAGAGTAGCATATTTAGTGTAGGTAGCTTCAATCCCTGATGAAATAACTGTATAAACACAGGGAGAATATCATGCCAGATCATTTTAGAAGATATCACCTCTGTGTGATTCCTGACTGATGGGGCTATATTTTACAGCAGCCATACAGTGTCAGTCACTGTTTCTGTGTTGACCCCTAAGCCCTGTGTAGCTTTCGGCAAGACGAGAGCTTTCGTGTCAGCAAGAACCACACCAACGCTCCTGTATTAGTAAGACATTACATACACATTGCATACATGTTCAATGCTGTTTGCTTGAGACTGTATTTTGCTTGGGCCTGATGTGTACCATGTGAGGAGGCATAAAATACCTCAGATGGTGGAAGCTGATGCTGAATTAGTTCTCATGTTCAAAACATTATTTTGGTGAAACATATGCTTGACGTTTGGTAGCGGTGTTAAAGGCCGTCTGCTCTGATGGAGCAAATTTGTGAGGTTTTTTTAGCTAAAGACAGCAATGTTGTTTCATATCCATTGAAGATCTGGTTCTTTAATGCTTGGATATCAAAATTTAAGGGAATATTTGATGTGARTTTACTTGTTTTTTTTTAACTTGCAGCATTGAAATACGAGGAATTTTGTTGATGTTGTTCTAAATTCTTTAAAATCAGTGATTTAATAACATRTTAGACCCAACTAGCCTTTTGGCTGCTTCTGGATGAGAGGAGCAAGAAGTGCTTAGGGAAGGAGTCAGCAGAGGATAGTCCACAGATAAACAGCAACCCAGCCAAGACCATTTTGAACAAGCTGTGATGGAGGATCCCTGCTCCCTGCCCTCTCCTGGCAGCTCTCCACACTGACAGGTGCTTAAAGTCCAGAAAATATGGAAGCTTTCACTGCTGCTCTGCAGCAGCAGTCATCCATTGTGGCAGTCTTTCTCTGCTTTACTGTCCTTCTAGATTGGCTGGTGCAAGGTCTCTTGCGGGCTTCCACGCTGTTTTGGGCATTCCTGCTAGCTGCAGCGTTCCTACCTTTATCTCCAGGGACGAAAACATGCAAAGTGAGGAAAGTCACCTTTCCCTTCAGAATTGTTGCAGTAGTGATCTCTCTCACTTCTGTTCCCACAAGCAGATCCTGAGCACCTATTTACTCCTCACTTCCAGTGTTTTTCCAGGCTTTCACACTCACCCTGCTCCCTTGCAGTGGTGAGAGCACAGGCTTAAAGAGGAGATGCCATGCTGTTTAGCCATGGGCAGGCCAACAGAGATCACGCTTGTGCAAATTAGTCCCTTTGGTAATACAATCAAACAGAAGCCTGAAAGGACACCCAGCTCAGGAGGAACACTTTTTAATTTTATTTTTATTCAGTATTCAAAAGCTGCATGCCATGGAGGACAGAAGCAATGGTTGATCTGTGTCCAGGATCCACGTACCTGGATATCTTTGTCAGTATTAGCTGTCTTGTTCAAAGAAGTGTACTGGCAGCAGAGCACGCATTATGTATGATGCCATTCTCCAAATCTGGTCAAGCCAGTGAAGAATCTTCTCAAAGGAATGGGCAGAGTCTGTGTTTGGACATAATTCCTGAACATTTATGTTGTTTCAAAATGGTGATTCAGAGTTAAAACTGCATACAGAAAGAGGCAGCCATGTCCTTCCACTGAAATTATCATGAATGATTTTGTCTAAGGAAAAAGAAAAAAACCAAATCACTTGCCTGGCTTTGCTTTGCCACAGTAACTAAACAAACCCTGCAACATGCACAGGAGTTGACAGATGAAGAAATGCATGCTTAGTTTTCATTTTAGTTAGTGTTTTAAAAGGAGGGAATGGTCATGTTTGTAAAACACTCAGGTGCTCTGATGAGGAACACAATATAAAAATAAAAGCTTAAAGGTGAGGAATAACCGGTTTCATTCAACTACAGTTCAGACCTTCAGAGAGCCAGTAACCATTTTAAGGACATTCCTGGGTTTTGATGCTTGATAACTTTCCTTATAACTACAAATAATGGAAAATCAGAGAGGAAAATTAACATTATAGCAAAATGTTGCCGGAGGTATGCTACCATAATAACTGCACATCCATAATTCAGAGGGAACCTGCAAGAAACTTCAGCTTTCTTCTTTCTTCTGAAGACGGTGAATCTGTTGTGAACTCCATTTGTTTGGAAGCTTGCGTTTTTTTCCAACCTGATGCACAAACAAAACAGTATTTTCCCCTCTCTATGTTAAATGGAAGTACTTTTATTTAGTCCAGAACATTGTGATTAGAGATTTTATATTCTGTAACACAGTGGAAGAAAGTGCTTTCTTGCAACTGTTACAAAAAAACTCATTATGTTTATATAATTATATGCTGAAAAGTTTCATTTTAAGTTCAGACCCACTCTTCTCTAAGCTACTCTGACAGCAGAGCCTGAATTTTGTTCCTGAAGCCAGGCACAAATCCCAGAGAGACACTCACAATATCATTTGCAACGTGTGCTGAACGGTACCGTAGAAACCACAGCCAATGTCTAGACCTTTGAAATAATGAAGTGTCGCGATTACTACTCCGGTAGGATATGTCAAAAGTGGGTTATTTTCCTGTTRGCATATCACCAGTAAGGTGAAGCAGATCACCTGGTCCATTCCTTTCCAGCTCAGTCACAGCTGTGTATGCTGCTTTGAAGTGTAGATGGTGCAAGGAGGGTATACATCATGTCTCCTTCACAGTGTTTGCAACAGCTCTTCGCTGTTTTGCAGTGCTGTATTTCCTCCCTGTTTCTTGGTTTGCTGAGTGACTGGCAGTTGCAAGGATATCTGTTGGGTCCTAGATTATTGTTTATTCATCTCTCGCTGGCTTTTTTTGTGTGGTGGGTGCCACTGTGTATTTGGGTATAGGATTCCAAGAACTAGGATCACCTTTTCTGTCTGTAGCTGCTTTGTAATACTGCTGTCTCTCAGAAATAATATCTGGTTGTGCCAATTTTTGTTATTTCCTTCTTTAAAAGAAAACTCTGTTTAAATTCCTGTTTCTATGGACACTGTTGAGTCTGTTAGCCTCTGTCTTGCCCAGTAGCTTGACTTGTTACAGAATTAAGTGCATCTATGTTGACCGTTTTAAGTCTCGGATATTTATTTCAACAGAATTAATTGTTTTGTAATGCTACTATTCTATTACAGACAGAGGTGGTGGAAAGAAATATGGGAAGATAATTTGGAGGAGTATTGTAGCAAATGCAGGCTGTCTAGAGTGCTGTAGCTGTGTAAGACCCTTACAGATGGTGTAACTGGGTACAAGAGGCTCTTGTTTCAGTGATTTATGTCTGCCTATAGGTAATGATGTAGGATAATTGAGCACAAGAAACAGCAAAGGAAAAAAGTTTTCTGTTTTTTAAATCCCCTTTCTAGTTTATATCAGAGATAAGATTTATAACTGAGCTCTCTAAATTCAACATGGCTTGCTGCCAGTGAGATGCAAATCAGAGCCTGGCTTCTGCAGGCTTCAAAGCCGGGCAGAAAACAAGACACACTGCATCTTTAAGAAGTGCTTATTTGGCATTTACTTATTTAGTTAAAGATCATTGCCAGGCAGAACTCCCGTGGGAGGAGTGGATGGCTCATTGGGCCTCATGGGGAGGGCGGTAATTAAACTCTGAAGGCAAGCAATGATGTTAAGCTAAAAGCTCATCTTTAAATAGTAATACACTTGCAATGTAAAGTGGAAGGCCCTCGGGTGCCTGTTGACATAGCGTTAGGAGCTGGCACTTTTTTATATAAAAGCTAAATTGAAGAAACTGTTATGAGCTCATCTGCATAAAGCAATATGATTCTGCCTGAGGGTGTGGGCAACAGGGAGTGATTAGCAAAATGTCTTTTTCCCTGCTACTCTGTTGCTCTGCTAACATGCCACTTGTCACCGAGAAATTTGAGATACCATATGCCAACCTGCATCTACAGAGACCCCCTTGCTGATTGCACATTGAAGAATTCCTCTTCAACACATGAGGTGCTGTCAAAAAGCATTTCTGAGACTGCATGAAACATGCTGGAAAGAAAAATCTCGTGTTAGAATCATAGAATAGTTTGGATTGGAAGGGACCTTTTAAAGGTCATCTAGTCCAGCCCCCCTGCCATGGGCAGGGACATCTTCAACTAGATCAGGTTGCTCAGAGCCCCGTCCAACCTGACCTTGAATGTTTCCAGGGATGGGGCATCTACCACCTCTCTGGGCAACCTGTTCCAGTGTTTCACCACCCTCAGCATAAAAAATTTCTTCCTTATATCTAGTCTAAATCTACCCTCTTTCAGTTTAAAGCCATTCCCCCTTGTCCTGTCATAACAGGCCCTGCTAAAAAGTTTGTCCCTGTCTTTCTTATAAGCCCCCTTTAAGTGCTGAAAGCACTTGAAGTCCTAAGGTGTTGCCTTCCTGTTTCTTCCTCTTGTGTTGCATCAAGCCCTTCCTAGTCACAACTTTAGATGTGAAACAAAACACGTTTACAGAGAAAGAACTGGATATTCTTTGCTGACCTTCATCTCCTCATCCAATGTGATTTAGACTTGCTTATACAGACTCACCTTCAGCAATCTGAGGCTCCA
This sequence comes from Phoebastria nigripes, assembly GCA_035582835.1. Classification (NCBI taxonomy): domain Eukaryota; kingdom Metazoa; phylum Chordata; class Aves; order Procellariiformes; family Diomedeidae; genus Phoebastria; species Phoebastria nigripes. The sequence goes on along the minus strand of JAYKAV010002618.1, from coordinate 131,377 downwards.
GTTCCCATAGAGGAGTATGAGCCAGCTTGATTTCCATGGAGATCTGGATGGGGCATTCGCTTTGCTTAACAGCTGTTTGAATTCCTTGTAGCTATGCCCCCTGGGGCAAGGAGGGGGTGCCCGATGGAATGATATTAATAATTAAGAGAAAATGAACATCAAGCAATAATATAGTTTCCTGTCATACCGGTTACAGAGCTCAATTACTTAAAATAACTGAAATAAAGAATACCGTAAACATTTGTTCAAGCGGCAATTTTTTGTTTTGAGGTAAAAATCACTTTTTCTGTCTTGACAAAACAACCCTCATTTTCTTTCTTAGAATTTTGATTTTCATATCTGGTGTTGAGTGGAAGATTTAATTCGTATGTGTAGTATGTGCATGTAAGCACATATCAAACTCTTCAGAAACATATTTTAATGTAACATTTCAATATCCTAGATAAGTGTTCTACCTGTAGTTCAGAACTGAAAAATATGTAGGAGTGTTTTCACTTTCAGGTTATTTTGGTTTTCTTTGAATGAATGTACAGATGTGGTAAAATGCAAGGCTCTCTTAACTCTTCTCTTCACAAAAGATATCATGGCGGTTATTCTAGAAATTAGCCTGTGAAGCCATGGAATTTTTTACTCAGAATTGTTGCCATTATTGTAAAATGTACCCTATCTGCCAGCTATTGTACATATTTTAGTATAGACGTGAGCTGTCCCAATGGTGGCTTGCTAGATGACTCAGTCTAGACCCCAAATTATTTTGGATGCATCCTAGCAAACTTGTGCCTGTTCACATGCTGTGCCTCACTGTGTTTGTCTGCTGTGGAAATGCTGAAGTTCATCACTTCTAGTTTTTGTTACATGGAAGGAGACTGGCTTTATTGTACTGCATACACTGAAGGTCATTTCCTAAAAACAGTCCCTTGGACCTTTGGAAAACCCTGTTTCAGAATACGAGGAAAAACACCATTTTGTTTGCTTGAACATCCATGCAGTTGAAATACCAAACACAGTGTGACTCAGTAGTTGAACAATGACACCTTGACATTCATCATTAACTCATTGATTCTCATACAAGACTCATAGGGAGTAAAACCATTTCCGTCTGTTCAGTACTAGGTAAGCAGTCTAAAATGATCACATAGAGATCCTGTCCATAATGACAGGATGCCTATATCGCAAATCCACTACATGGCTTGTACTCTTGGTGGTTGTTCCAGCAATAAATCCAAACACGGGCAAGATGCTGTGGACAAACTAGGCTTTCATCTTTGGGAAGCTTGATTCAAGCATTTAGCACCAATTCAGAGAATTAGGGGCATGAAGTCAGTCTGAAAGGAATGTGAAAGAGGATCCCCTCATAAAAAGGACTGAAACATAATGACAGGTTAGATTTGGAAAGCTGGTGTAGCTATCATGCCAATGCTGTTTCTAGCCTATGCATAGAGGGTTTCAGTGCCCCAGGCTGCCTGTATGCTGAGTGTGAGGGGGAAGGCTTGTTTATTCTTCTTCCCCTGTCATGTCACTCATGACAAGAAGAGACATGAAAAGCTCAAGGGGCTAATCAGTTTTTAGGCTCTGACCCATATTTTGAGTTAGCAGTAATTATGAAATATAGGAATTCTCATGTCTTATTATACCCATATAACTTCACCACTTCCACAATTGCTCCAGACTTAACTCTGTGTGAATGAGAAGTTAGCAGGCACTGTATTTTTGGAAGAAACTAAACTGTGGAAAGGAATGAAAATGAAAAGCGGGTGATGATGCAAGTGAAAAGGTTTGGGGTTTTTTTGGTTTGGTGTTTTGGTTTTGGGGTTTTTTTTTGAAGCTGTGCTGGGTGCATTGGAGGTAGCAGGGAAAAGGAAGACAAGTGCACAGGCTGGCCACCAGCACTTCCAAAAGGTAAGATCAAGTTGTTTTTGGCAACATGGTAGAACAGACCTGATAATCTGCTTTCCACTCTGAGACATGAGAAACATCTGCATCTCTTGACCTCTAATGCTTTCACTGGTTAACAAGGGTATGTTTTTCACAGTTAAAGCTGGAAAAAGAAAGCAAATAAAAATACATCCATTGCAATTCCCAATGAATGTGATTGCTGCAACAGTAAGATTCCCCATTTTGTAAATCTATAAAACTCACGTGACTGTAAAAAGCACGAAGACAAAAGCCACACAGTTGTGTGGACTCATTCTCTTTGCAAGGTTCTTTAACTGTACTTTAGTCTTTTCCCTGTGGTCTGGGGCGTGGGCTGAACAGTCCTGAAGTAGGAACCAAAAGTGCTCTCAAACATGACAAGGAGGTTTCTGCTTCATTTTCTGCTATAGAACTGCTAATTTCTTGTCTGGGGAAACTCTAGGAAGAGGCAGTTTCTGCTGTGGCTTTTCTTTGTGTGCTATTGGACTTGATTTTAGAGCAGATTGAGAAGGGCATCTGCTCATAGTGCTTGTAAGCTTAGGACATTATATTAAAAGAAAAATATCCTTTAATGTATTGTGAGACAAAGCTTAAAAAAATCCTGTTAATGTCACTGATGGTACTTATTTCTCTTGTCCTCCCTCTCTCTGTTCTTCTTTTGCTCTAGCGGCTTTGACCATTGATGCTAATTAGTACTGAAAAGGACATTTTTGGCAAGGCTTTTAAATACAGCTTTTATCTTCTCTAGCAACAGACAAAGTTGTATTTAATGGTATTTGACATCTAAGAGTGACTGCAAGGTCTTTTTTCTGTTGATTTTTTTCTCCTAAAGGAGTTCCTTATCTTCTAATTTATTAAGAAATCAGATGTACTTTTATTCTCAACATACTTCTATACTTGGCTGAGAACATGCTGCGTTTATGTGAGTGTATGATATTAAAAAGCAAATGAGAATTATATCAGTGTTGCACTAAGTGTTCAACATCAGGAGATTTCCTTTTATTGGGTTTACACTGCATATTCTGTTGAGGTACTGCTTTTGATATACGCATCTTTTAAAATAATGAAACGATGTATTTTCTTCTTTTAAAGGTTTTAAGACAATTCCTCACAGCACTATCTAGTTATTGGCCTGTATAGTATAGTTGGTATACAGTTGCAAGAGACTCATGAGAAATAGTTGATCCAAATCATTGCTGTAGGTATTTCCTACTTGCCTATCTGCAGTGGTATTTTTGCCATATATCGCTGTAACTGTTTTCTTTAGAGGGGTATTTCTGTGTGGATGTTGATTTTGGTCAGGCAGCATTGCCAGATGTGACTGTGCCAGTGTTAGATTACAAGTACTGCCACTGGATAAAAATTTTTAGAAACAGTAGCAATAAAATTACTACAGCCTTCAGGAACAATGAACTGACTAGGTATTTAACATGAATCCTTCATGTGAAGCAGAATTCCTTCTGTTTCTGTTTCATGATAGGTGTGTCCCAAATCTAGGCAATCTACTTCTGCTACCCCAAACCATTAATTTTTCATACTTTTAATCATTTATATTGTAAACTGCTAGAACTAAGCTGAACAGGATGTAGAACACAACAAGATGGAAAGAGCATCTTCGGTAAGATACCAGACAGACATATTTTAGATTCAGTTGATGTGTAGGGCTAGACTTGGTTGCAGGGTGGAAATCAGTAGTCTGTAGAAATAAATGCATTCTCCTTTGGCTATCTTCCTCTTTCATTGTTTCCCGTAATTCTTCTAAATTTCTAGACCTCATGTTAAGACAGGATTTTGGGAGGCAGGGTCAGTGCTTTGTGTCTCTACTAGAGAAGGCAGTTCTGCAACCTGGAACTCTTTTAAACTACTTTCAAACTCACCCTCTGTCTCTCTCTGGGGTTTAGCTGCCCAAACCAAAAGCATGCGATGTCAGTGCAAACCCTCATGTGGACTTTCGTGAACTTTTGGCTAGGGTTCTTGGCCCTCCAGGGGTTATAGCCATCTGTCATCAGAGAATGATCTAACTTACACTGGCAAACTGGCCCAAGGAAAGGAAATATAAAGATGAGTTTTCTCTCATTTTTTGCATTTCTCAGCTGCACAGCATGCTCTGCCACAGCCTAGAGGTATGATTATGGTCGTAACTGTTGGACTAAATCATGGATGTGGCATGTCAGCAAATCTCAGGATTTCCCCCCCCCTCTCAATTCTCTGTGTGCAGATTTGACTTTTGAGGCTGGTTCCACTGAAATAATTTTCAGTTAAATTCTATTATTTTCCCAGAAATATTTTGTTTCAAAGCAGTTACGCAAAATACAGTTCCCTAGCTCTGCACTGCCTTATTGGAGTTACAGCTTGGATGCTTCCCCATAGGCCAGGCTTGTTTGAGAAACATATTTCTCAGAAGACAGAAGAGATTTATTTTGGTCAGCTGTTTGGATTACAGCAGATACAGCTGGATTAGAAAGCTCTGCACAGGAAATAATAATGCCATTAAGCTCTCAAATTTCAGTTCCCACAAGTCAAAATGTGGGCCCTGCTAGGAGGATAGCTACATTACCCCTGGGAAGTGCAAATCTTCAAGGAGTTGTTCTGTAGGTGAGAATGATGATCCAAACCTCAGCTTCCATGATACCTATGCTTATTTTTGAACAGACAGAAAACAAGAGTTTAGTGTCATTCCAAAAAAGAAAAAAAGTTTTGGGAATGCTGAGATGTGGCATTTTGATTGGGACCTTAAAGTGACGTATTTCAGAATCTGGAGCCTTTTTTCCATGAATACCTATTCAATGAAGAACATCGTCATATCAGCTTTTAGCCCCTATACAACATTAATAGATGCTGAAATGTGAAAATTTCTGATGAGCTGGAAATTCTGTGTTTTGCTCACTGTCAGAAGTGGGCTACTTTTTGTTAATTTCATGTTTTTCTTTTTATATATGTCTATATTAACTGTGTGGTACATCAGGAGCACACGCTAACTGATGCACATGCTAACTAATAATTGGCATGGTGTACATAATTGTTCACATACTGAATTAGATATAAAATATTTCCCATATGAAATGTAATTACTGTGATTCAATAATCAGTGTGAAAAGAACTCTTTTGCCTTTCTATATATAGAGCTTTTCTTTGGGGATGAGAATAACATAATAATCAGCATTTGCCAGGTGGGACAATCCCTATATTCTGGAGTTGAAATTCATAGCAGTTAACATCAACTCAGATGCTTAAATGAATATTGGGTTGTTGCTTTTGGGAACAGCAGAATTTGGGATAATGCTGTCACTGGAGTGAAATTCTGTCATGAAAGACCTTTAAATTAAGCTTTTTGAACCCACTCCAATAACCTAATGRAGTCATTGAAAAGTCTCCCATTGAGTTGAATAGGCTTTGGGCCATTAACTTTTAGAGCAGCAGTCCTGCATTGGAGCTTCTCGGGGGTGTGGTAACTAAAAAAATTCTCTTCTGTCAGATTGTAGAGCCAGCTTTTCATCTAGCTTTTAGTCAGGATCATATTTTCAAACAGGTGTCTAAAGTGTTCCTATGAAATCAGGGTGCAGAAACATTTTATATGCCCAGTGTAGGTGCCTACGTTCGAAAATTTGGTTCTAAAAGTTGCTACTCTTTGATTTGTAATACCTTTTTTATACCAAATAATTCTTTTTTAGGGTGATTCTCTGCAGTCAGAATTAAGATATCCAGTCAGGAAAAGTCAAAGAAACAAAAAGGGCAAGTATTTGAATGTCTTTTCACTTCCTAATTCTGCTCTTTAAAGCCAAATGTTCCTGCTTGGTGAAAAGGCAGTAAAGGAAGAGAACCTTGAAACTTTAGGAAGTAGAGATATCTCTTCCACTTCCAAATATCAGGCATCAGCATTTTTATTTATAGTTTCTGCTTGGTTGGTTTTTGTTTTGGTTTGGTTTTTTATACAGCAAATATATTCTTCCATCACTTCTGACTTCCTCTCTTTTTTTAAACCCTGCTATACTAAACCCATAAACCCATTTGGTCCTAGGAGGATATTGCAGGAATGAGACTATATATGCTTTTTTTTTCAACTTTCTTTGTGGGTTGATGGAATTTTATCTGTTTGTATTCCTGACATTTACGTATCTGCCAACTTGTCATTAACATTGGGAGATACTTTTATTTCATGCTTATTTTTAGCCCTGTTTGAAAAAGTTTCTTTTTATGTATGAATGACCCCAAATATTGTTATACCTTAATCACAGTAGCCTGGTGGACCACCTAAGCTTGAGATGAACCTTTGACCTTGTCCCTAAATTGTTGCAATTTTAGATACAATTTGATTCCTGGCATTTCTACATATTACATGGTAATGGCATTTCAGTATCTGTAGCAGTAATGTAGAATAGATATTAATGGACAAAAATGTCTTCAGTGTTCCAAAGGGCTTTTGGAGTATGGTGGTAACCTGATTAGTTTTCAGCTATTTTTTGAGAGGGATAAGGAATTTTCCTGTTAAGTTTTCAGAGCTGCTTTTTCAGAAGAAAAAGATTCTTGTTCTGTCTTATTCAGAGTAAAGTATTTGACATTCAGAACATTTGCTTATACAGTCAACTGAAAAACACAGATACCGCTTGGTCTTCAAAAAGATTGACTAAATTGTACATATTGATTATTTAAAAGGATGGAAATAAGAATTTCAGGATCTTCTTGGAATCACCTCAACACAAGACAAAATGAAATGCTAAAAAATGTAGAGCATTTAAGCAACAAATTTAAATAATAAAGGGTATGGAAAGAGAGGAATACAAAAAGTCTTTTAAGGGCATTAAAGATTCTTTTGCAATAGCAAAATGTTGTATGTAATCTCAGGTAAGTATGTATATCAATTCCTGATTTTCTGGATCTTTGCCAGAAATCACTGAGTTTTCAGTGAACCTATCAAATAAAAGAGTTCTGGATATTTACAGTATGCCTATACATAATTTCATATATAAAATAAGAGGGAAAAATATGTTTCTGGAGAAAAAAAATCTTACTTTTCAAATTTTGTTGATTATTTTGTCTTACTGATAATACCTAATATTATTCTTAATAGTAATGAAGTTATTGGCTTTATCTAATATCCAGGATTTCTGCATAAAGATGAAAGTCAACCTGTTTTATGTTTCACATTGACAAGGGATGGAATATAGCAAAATAATCATTACTACCAGGAATGACTGAACTAGATTAAAAAAGTAGTTGCACTGAAATCTAAAACTACCACCAGCTTTTYCCCAGAGCTAGGATATTATTTGCAGACTTTTTTTTCTGTACAATGTTACCTTGGTCTTATCTCAGGGCTTTTTAAAATGGAGTTCCACTGCTGATAGAAGGCAATAAAAGAAAGTACAAAGCATGAAGACCACCGTCATATCAATCAGTGCAATTAACATTAAAGAAAGAAAACATAAAACACGTCCTTTTTTTCATTTAAATGAGGCATATGTTCTCTGGACCCACAGACCAGCTTCTTCCAAATGCGTGATGCCACTAACAGCTACAGAAAATAGGGATGATGGAGGGAAATACATGAATATTACTGAGTACTGAAGAGCTTTTATTGCTCTGTGAAATGTGATGCCCAGTGATTTCCTGGAAATCCCAAGTGTGCAGTTCATTACCTGCTTATACAGTCTCTGGGAAAACGTCAGTGGGTTGCAAAGTCACGTAACTTCTGTCATGTATACAAAGATCTAAGTGTGTTTTGAATATCTGGGATGTCTTCATGTTTGTAGCAGGGCAAGGAGATAATCCTGAAATCAGAGGGGATCCTTCTGATGTCTTAAGGAAAGGCTGTTCAAAATTGGCTGAGCTGTAATCTGTAAAACTTGCCATTTGCAGTAGATGTTATACTCCACAGAGCTTGTTAAATCCTTGCTGTTAAGAGAAAATGAGAACCCTCTGTTTGCACTGAACATGCCTCAACCACTCTAAGCCCTTGCAATGACACACCCTACAGCCAATGCTCTCAGGTGTTTCCCTGCAACTTGTTAGAGGTGTCAGAGAAAACCACTGATATGGTCATAATAAGGCATTGCCCCAAGTTTGCTATAGGTTGCCCCTGGCTTTTGCTTTTCGGTTATGTCTGGCCTTCCTACCACTTTGGCAACCATCCTTCCAAGAGATAATATGTGCCCTATTGCTTTTCAGTTAATGTTTCCTAGATCCAGTCATATTTGTTTACAGTCTTGCCTAGAGCTGCTGGTACCATTCCTGCTGTGCACGAAAAGGAGATTTCTTAAGGCAAAGACAGGATGTAAGTGTAGCAGCATTTAATGGTGATGAAGAACTTGAGGACGTGAGGAAAAGCAAAAGAATGAGATCACACCAGCTATTTCATCTCTGGCATTGTCCAACTTCTGGTTGCCTGCTTGCTTTTGTAACCCAAATAAAATGTCAATATAAATTTTTAAGTGCATTTTCCTACACAGAAAAGAATACTTAAATAATATCTTTATCATACACACCACTTTAGGTCCCATATGAGTTATCAGCTGGGTTTTGGACATCTAGCTGCACAAAAACATTGTCCTTGAAGGACTTATGTGGGAAAAGGTGGCAGCAAAAGGGTGTTTTTCTTTATAGGGCTTCAGCAACTAGCTGGGCATTAAGAAAATTCTGTGTACCAATGATTTCAGAGAGAAATCCCAAGATACATTCAAGTTCAGAGCAAGACCTTTTTGCACCGGGTATAGACCTTTTCCACCCCTGTTTCTTTTCTGGTTTTGCTGCATTTTGTCCTTTTTCTTTTAGCTTGTGCCCTTTATGTGATCCACCTGCTATAAGTCCTTCTGTTCTTCAGACCTCTGTATCCAGGTTAGCTGTTTTTCCCTTTTCTTCCACATCGCTGGGATGGAAGCAGAGAGGAATATCAGTTACAGAAACGATGGGGTCTCTATCTGACCTGCTGACAGCTTGCTCCCATGGAGGAGCAGTCATAGGAATTGCTCTGTTTGCCCTCAGATCACAGAACACTCAATACAGATTGAGTTGCTTTTGCCACTAACTTCTATTGACCATAGATATCTGTATTTTGGTTTAAGTACAGGATAACAAACATTTATTTTCAGTGACAAAGGRATAATTGTAAATAGTAATCCAGAAGTAACTGTATTGCAAAATATTTTTTGTTTCACAGTGAATTTTCCTATTTGTAGAGAAGCTGTTGTTGTGTTTCAACATCCTAAGACCATCTTTTGTTTCCTTGTGGCACTGCTGCTGCGTACTTGTCTGCATATTAGTAAGGACGTGTACACAGCACACAGAAAAAATAAAAAAAAAAAAGACGGCAGAATATTTTCTTGCTTTCTTGTTGCATATACACAAATGTTCAGTCTTCTTGGGGTTATCTACTACTTCAAAACTTATGAAGAGAATATATGAGAGGCATGTATTATCATGCAGAAATAAGAGAGAGAGAGGAGAGTCAGAGAGGAAGAGAAAGTGAGTTAGGCCAAATCTTATGTTCTTCCATTTTAGCCTCTTTGTTCCTGCATTCTGTTCTTGTTGCTGATGTCATGCTGTTCTAATTTTCTTTGGTTGTCAGAGTAACTATCATTTTGGACCATCCAGTCATATTAAATAAATAAGGATGTCAAGTGAAGGAGAGTCAAAGAAACTAGACAAGAGGGAGCATTAAAAAGGCAAATGAATCATATCAGTAAATCTGTCGTGTAAACATTGATAATTAATTTGCAACAAGGTTGAGTTTTGTGCCTGGATCTCTAAGATGCTTTTATGAGACTCTAAATGGATGTCCTCATGTATCCAGTTTAGCTCTGATTTTCATTTTAAATGTTATGTTTTAATGGGAGCCCAAACCAATGAATTTTGCTTATACATACAAATTACAACCTTTAGTTTATTCAGAGTCAAGGGATATCACTTGGGTGAAACACTGCCAGAATTGTTGAAAACTGAGAACAACTAAACAACTGAAACACAAAACATATTCTCCTTCTGCCTAGTCTGTAGATAGACCACAATCTCCAAAGATGTTAATAGCTATTCACAGTTTGGTCGTCACTATTATTTGTTTCTCTTTCACTTGTGAACGCATATGGTTTCAGAACGTCAAGCTTGTTCCTAAATGCTGTCCAGATATKATGGCATCTTAGGAAAAATGAAACTTATTCCAGAGGAAGGGAACATTTCCCTTAGATCTGGTACAAATAAACATAGCCAAGGATAGGGAAAAAAACCCCAAGTAGGTCCCTATTTTCCTATTCAGATTTTATTTGAATTTTTGTTCATTTGTTTTAAGTCCTCAAGATAGTTTTATGTTTAAGTCCCTATTAGGAATGTTAATGTTCATAACAGCCTGGACTTTGAACCAGAGTTTTTTTTACAGTGACACAGTGTATATATTTTAAATGGGTAATATTTTATATTAGTTTGGAAATTAGGTTAGAGATGCCAAGTCTTTCCCTCCTTCTCATGTCTCACAGAATCATAAATTATGTTGAACGGGTCCTCCAGAAGCTAATCCAATTCAACCCCCTGTTCAGAAAAGATCTAATTAGATCAGGTTTCTCAGGGCCATGACTAGTCAAATCTTGAACACCTCCGAGGACAGAGGTCCCACAACCTCTCTGTGCCTCTGTTCCAGTATTTAACTGTCCTCACAGCAAAAAGAAAAATAATTGTCCTATCACTGCACACCTCCATAAACATCTAGCCCCAGTGTCTGTGTATTCTCTGATCAGAGAGGTCCAGACAGCAGTAAGATCTCCCTTTCACCTTCTCTTCTCCAAGCTGAATGGGCCCACTTCTTTCAGCCTCTCCTCATGCACCATGTTCTCCAGCCCCTTGACCTCCACTGGGCTCACTCCAGTATGCCAATATCATTTTTGTATTGGGGAGCCCAAAGCTGGGCACAGCTCTAAGGATCTAAGATCTAAGGAGTGCTTACTTAAATGGAACATTTCCATCTCTAATGTCCTACTCTGGAATCTTTCTGCCCTGTTCCCTAACATTTTGGGCATCTCTCTTGACCTTTATTTATCTGACAAGCTACAAGGTCATCTGAGTAGAAGAAACTTAAGATATGTTGCAGTATCCCAGCCCGCGGCCGGGAGCAATAGCTGTTGCCGCAGAGCAATATGCTGTGTGTGGGTGGAGTAAAGATTTCTACCTGCTGGGAAAATTTCCATTAAAAGCTTCCAAGCATATGAGAATTTGCTGCTTTATTGCCATAAACAAATAACATCATCTCCTCAGCAATACTGATATTAGAAGTTTGCATTTAAGTGCGAAGAGCTGAATCAAAACTTTACTGCAGTTTGGTTTTGAAGAGGCTGATGGCAAACCATGCTTTTCAGCTTTCAGGGGAACTGCCTCCAACTCCCACTTCTTTCCTTTTTTTCTACTCAGCGAGAACTGTAGGTGAGTGGTTCAGAGTTTTGCTGACACACCAACACCTATAAAATAGTATGTTGTACTGATGCGTGAAAAGCACTCAGCATTAAGTTCTTGAAATAATCAATTATTTAGCAGCTCATCACATTTACTGTCCACTGAAGGATCTTTATAGCAATAATGAGGTCACTGCAATCAGATTCTCTCCTTTTGGCATTTCATCTACAAAGCCTGTACACAGCCACAAAAAAAAACTTAAAAGACTGCAGTTTGGAATCTGGTCCAATCTCAGCAGGAGATTATTGCTTTTTAATTCTCCCTATCTGGATACCTTCTTGTACAATAAAGTACTCTGACTTGCAAAAGAGAGGGGCCTCTGGTCATTAGAAACAGTGGGTATGTATTGACTTCACTGGCCTTGAATCAGGCCTGTGGAATGGTGCTAGATATGCCCTACTAGGTGGGAAAACCAGTTGGAAAATTGTGTTCAAGGAGGTTTGGGAAGCAGCCTTTCTCAGTTAAAAAAGGAATACCCTTTRAGCATTATATGGTATATCCTCCCTAAAGGAAAAGATGCTTTTGGAAGAACAGCAGTCAAGAAATGAGTCTGAAATATTGGTATTTACACATTTTTCTGCAATTTTTGAGAATTTTACTTTTTTTTTAAGCAAAAAGGACTCATTTTCAAGGATCTCTGATTCACAATTATTGTTTGTTTTGCTAGTCTTCTTACGGGGACTGCATTTACTGTTAGTGAGACAATAATACGAAAACTATACGGGATTGGAGAATTATCCTCATGAGGGTGGGTGAAGAATTATTTGATAATGATTAGATGAAGTGTATGAAAATCAGTGAAATTTGGGGAGAGTTTTTGAAATGACAAGGTCATTTGCTGTGTTGCTGTGTCTTTGTGCTTTTCTGGCAAGGGAGGCTTGTGCATGGTGAAGTTGCATTTGCAGAGAGTGCAGGTGCAGGCACGTGCCCACAGCTGTAGGAGTGACTGTTCTTCCTTATGGTCACAGCCTGCTTCTGCAGACCTACCTTCATTTGTTACTGGTCAAAATGTGACAGTTATTTCTAACTGTATCTTAAGGAGCTAAAAAATGGAGGTTTATGTTCCTTATTCTTCCCTTCCCCCTGTTTCCTCTGCAATATATGAGGAAGATTTGAAACTTGGTTTGCTCTAATCCGAGATAGTTAGTGTTCTTTTTAGAACAGGAGTTGAAGCATTTGATGTGAAATGGTTGATGGCTGCAGGAGAACTAATGACAAAATGGTGTGGGAGAAGGAGATGGGGAGTTGTTAAACTGAGAAGAAAGAAGAAAAAAAAGCATAATTGGAGTTACTGTTTATTTTCAATTTGCATATATTAAATATCAATAGCTAATAGATACTCTAGAGAAAATTTTATTTGTGAAAATTTTCAGAAAGATCCAGAGATTTCCTGCAGAATAAGCAAAGCCCAAGTTAGACTTTTCTAAGGTTAAAAATGCAAGCAGGAACAGATGTATTAGCTTGTAGTCAGACAGACTGATAGTTTGACAAAAAGTGCGATGTATGGTTACGGTGAGAATTCTGCATTGCATGTCAACAGAGAAATATTTATTGGCACTACATTATATTTATGGATGCAATACCACAGCCTAAATATAGTGCCATTTTAAAATACAGTGCTAGAACTCATTAAATACAAGTAGGATATTTGAAATACAGTTTACTCTTAGAGATTTCTTGCTATTCACTAGTCCTTCATGTTAAAACCATATTAAATACAGGAGGTTGGATTCAAGTTCATCACCATGGAACTCCACTAAAGCTGATGAATTTACCATAAGATTACTTTGGCCCTGAATCAGTCAAAAGCAACAAGGGGTGTTGGTAAATGTCAGCTCAAGTTTACAGGTCACAATTCTAGAACCAAAACAAAAAAATTTATGCTGATCTGGGGAAAGAGTGACCTTGTCGACAAATAAATCTGAGATAGTATGGCTCCTGTCAAGGCCTGAAAGAATCTGAATATTACATAGCTGTGATAAATGCAATTCCTTGTTATATACAGCATGCTGGAATGGCCCATGATCCTGGAAGGTCTGACCGGCAGTGAGTTACAAATATGCCCCCTAGCCTTTTCAGAAAGGAAAACCTCTTATTTGCATTATTAGATTAGAAAGTGGCTTTAAAAATATTGTTTTTAACTACTACAATATGCAGATAACTTGCATAGATTTGAAACCTAAACTGTGAATAGTCATGGCGCTTGTATGTACCAGTCTATAACTTCCAGACAGACACATCTCCAGTTCAATAAATAAGCTGAAATTGTATTAAATTAGAGGTATACCTAAGCTGACTTCAGTTACTCGAGGACTACATGTACAGCTTCATTCTTAAGTATTGCAGGTCTCAGATAGGTTTGTGCATTCTCCTAGGGTTTCATGGATGCCAGTGCCCCAGCTAGATGGGTTACAGCCTCACCAACGATGCTTAGGCATGCTGCAGTCATGCTTTAGTTTGTGCATAGGGTCAATGCGTGTACAGTGCTTTCTTTGTCCTTGACGTGTCTGATAGAAAATTTAGGCCTCATTTGTATATTAGACTGTGGTTTCATCCTTTGCACTGGGAATATAAAAGAAAATTATGGAACTCAGCAGGTATGCTCATTTATGGGGAAAAATAAAAGCAATAACCAAAACAGGAATGACATTCTTGTCCTGCTGGAGACCATGGCAGTTTTCCTGTTGATTCCAGTGTGACAAGATTTCAATCAGAATCATAAATGAGTCCATAAGAAGTTTTCTCAGAGAAATATCCTTTCCTCATCTTTCTTTCAATATTTTCTGACCCTTAGGCTAATAGGCAGTTGTGAAATCTTATATCCCGTTTAGCAAATCAGGTAAACATGGTTGTGTCTGAATGCATGTATGAACAAAATGATTTTTTCCATGGTTTTAAGCTAAGATGTTTCTTCAGATATCTACATTAATCTTTAAGCTAAAGAGAGAGTAAATGGGAACTGCTGGTGCATGTAGTTAAATATTTATTAAAGTAGATGTGGAACCAAATGAGGAAAAGTGAGGAAAATGCAAAGACCTGGAGGGGCAACAGTGTTTAGATTTATCTAAATCTAAAGAATATTTCAGCAACAACAAAAAGCTTCATTTTCCTTCCTTGATGAGTTTGTAGCTGTTAAAGTGCTGACAGCCAGTATATTGGAAGATCTTGCCTCCCCTCTGAGATTTGAGTGGGAGATAAAATTATCACGATGGGAAAAACAGTGGAATCTCAACTACACTAAAAAAAGAAAAAAAAACTGAGCAAAAAAAACCCCAAAATCCTATACGCTGTGCCAGAAAGTGCTCATCAGTTTTTAAGTTCTTATACGAAGGGCACAAGCCCTACTGGCTTCTGGTAAGACTTGCGATTCTAATCTGTTTAGATGAAAATCCCAGCCTGTTGTGGATTTGTCTTTCACCACCATCCCCCACCTCCAGACAAATGTGCATGGGCCATATTCCTCTTAGTGCAGAAATCATATGGTAACCACCTGTACTTAACCCATCCATTTTTAACTTCTTATTGTGGTCTGTCTGTCTGCACTGAGCATGGTAATACTCTGCAGACGCGCTGAGTTCTTGGCTTTTTGTCAAACTGAGGTAAATTCTGARGCTTAAAGCTCCTTTGCTTTTTGCTGAAGTCTTTAGACTAGTACAGAGAAGAAGCATTACTGACTGTGTCAATAATACTTCCCTTTTCTGAAATCCTCCCTCTGTGAAAACATGATTTGCCACACTTTCAGTGACTTCATACTTAGACGATTTGAAGAGTTCAAGGTTAACATACTGTCTGATAAAACAATGATGATTTTATGACTTGATGGAAACGTCTCCTTGATTTTTTTTAAAGATGGAGACAGGCTGGGGTGGGGAGGTCTCTCTTAGAAATGCGTCATCGCAAGGCACATAAATTTCACTGCTAGGGCTACTGTTGTCATGCAGCTGGAGAGTCTGACTTTTGCATAGCTCTGTGGCTCTGGGTCATATGCAAAAGTGTAAATTCCTTTATTACAAATTTGTAAGCCTTATGTGCATTTATTGTATTTTTTTTTTAATAATACAGATTGTATTAAAGACAGCAAACAGAACTGTCCCCACCGCCTTTTGAAGGAGGCACATTTTTGTGAAGTTTGGTCAGTATGAAAAATGCAATGGAAAATATATGGTAGTCAACAACAGACAAAGATGAAATGAGGATTTTTATTTTTCATCTGCTTCCCATTTAGCAAGAGAAACTCAAGTGTTTTTTCATAAATGACCATTATCTGAAATAGATGCAAATAACTTTTGATCTCTCTCCAAGAGGCCGCCTTGTCTTTCACTCAGTTCTTGCAGATTCTTCCCAAGCTGACTTCTGTACTAGGGTAAATCCAAATATGCAAAGACAGAACAAAAAAAAAAAAGTTATTCTATTTCCATGGCAACATCAATTCACATTCTGCAGGTACAACAGCTGCCAGTTAGTCCACTCACTAAATGAAAGCTCCTGAAGGCTCTTTATACTGTAACATTTGGCCAAAAATAACTTGGCATGCCACAGTTTTCCCACAAACCCACTGAGAGAGTGAGATTAAACTGACTGGCAAGCAGATTGTCAACTCGTTTAGTGTCTTCATGCTAAGAGGAAGAAAAGGGTCTCTAAACATTTGAGAGGGAAAAAAAGAATGTTTATGGTTGGCACAGTATTTTCATGGCCTAAAGGGTAAAATATTTATGCTGTTGAAAGGAATATGAAATATCTTCTGCCTTGTTCACCCTAAGGGCACCAGGTAATTTGTTTTCCAACAGAAAACTACTGTAGTTACATACACTCTGATTTAGAATTAATTATCATTTTTTGAAGTTACAGTGGCAAAACTAGGCGGTTACTTGAAATGAATTCTAATGGAAGTAAATCAGTTTCTCTTAGTTGGACTTYCTAGTGACATTTTCTGAGGGAGACAAAATTATTACTTTCATAACCATTTTATGATGAATTTCTGTCAGTAATTAGATATTACCACATGATACTAAAATTGGTATCACTGTTACCTGTCTTGAGCAGATCTTAATGTGAAGCAGGTGTTGTATGAGTGCTTCATAGGAGTATTCAATATGAGGTAGTAAGAAAAAAATGTAAGACTTTTTTTGGCAAGTGCATAGGTAGTGTTTAGACCTGTAATTACAACTGATTAACTTAATTAAAACTGGGACAGACAATCCTGAGCTGATTTTTTAGAAACCTGTGCAAATAGGCCATCATCAAGGAGGAGTTGGTGTGATGTGTATTTTAATGGTAGTCTTGGGAAAGTGACTGCAGCGTACTGAAAATCAACTCCTGCTAGAGAAAAAGTGGGAATTTTACCATTTAAACCTAGACAGAAATAAAAGGATTCCTTAAGGAAAGTGGTTCACATCTTTCTAATTCAAATTTGTAAAGCAAATAATTTAATTTAATAATAATATTTTCTTGAGAGATTTTGCCTTCATTTATCTCCAAAGCTCTGCAGACCTGCCAGCCAGTTTACTGGTGGGTTACTGCTTCGGGAGGCAGCTGACCTGCCGAATGAGTTAGATTTGGGTATAAGTTAGATTTAGGCCCACGAAGCAGGCTGATGTAGGTTATGTTGGAATTAGGATTTTAAAACCTCTCTGCCCATGTTAGCAGATTTATACATCATTCTGAGCTGCCATTGTAAACTCTAAGCATGCCCACCACGAGCATGTTCAGGTAGTTAAAAGGCTACGTTCAAATGCTGAAATTTTCTACAGCTGCAGAAGAAAGATTGTTTACACACAGGCATAAAAAATGTAGCCCCATGTATTTTTCTTTTTTATGTATTCATCGCTGCTGGTGGATGATATTACAATATTGTACAGTGTATTTAAACCACTACAAGTGACACTTAGTACAATAATGTATTCACTGTGTGTTTTTCATCTTAACTGTTGAATTGCTCACTAATTTTTGATAATGTTTGACGCTTTTGATAATGTAATTTTTCATACGTAATAATGATTTTTGTAATTTCTTTCACTTTTGGCTAATTTGTTTACATTTTAACTTTTACGTATAACATAGCCAATGGTAGGAACCCCACTTTGATGTTTTGAAGATGCAGTGTGCAAATATTGCCACCTAAACATAGTCAGATTCTCTGGGGAATCTTCTGTACTAGAACATCTTTCAGTTAATGTATTTCTTTGGGAATACTGCTTTTGAAACTCTTCTTGCATATGCCTTGGGAATGCATCCAGGAATACTAGTGTGCTTATTTTGTTTTAAGAGCTAATGTATACAGTGACCATATTTTTTAAAAAGTATTATTAGTTTTTTTAGTTTGTGGCCTGTATTGCAGAGGGTGTATGATGTATCCTTTATCTGAACATGAGGTGACTCACAAGTGTGCATTAAACACAGGCCTTCTAGTATGACACCTAGTGGGCAATCCACACAGATAGTCCTGGAATGCTCTTCACATTAGGCAAGCATGATTAGCTTTCATCAAATCCACAAACGCGGCATGTGAGAATAATATGCGAAGAAGGCATAAACATTTCCAGGGGATYCTTATTGATGGCAGTCTGTGTTACTTCCATGACCTGTAATGCACCACTCTTCTGTCATTTAAAGGAACATCAGGTATTTCCCATCTTGTTCACACCATTAGATGCTACCATCGGCCATTAGAACACACATCAGTGCAACCTGGCTGCTTTTAATGGTATCTGTTAATACAGGAGAAAGTCAGACAAGGCAGTTCACATTTTGGTAATGCACTGTTAGAACACAAAAAAAAAGAATAACAGTGAAAACAGTAGGGCCATTCATTCAACTCATTTTCATTAGGAAAGACAATGTGCTGCATCTCTGGTCATTCTGAGAAAAAACATCCTCATCAAGTAAAGTGTTGGTATCTCACTCATTAAGTAAAAGTAACTTGAATTCTCAAGTTGCTCAGAAAGATTACAGCCTCCTTCTCTGGTTTCTGCAAAACCAGAATCTTTGTATTTTTCCAACCTCTCTCTTTCCTGTTTTCCATAGGAACTTTTATATCCTATTTACCAATAGTGTTTGAGGGACCTTGCTGTGTTTTGTGTATTGAGTACTGGTATTTAGCCTTCCAGTGCTCTGAGAAGTAGAGGTGTGCCATCATACTCTCTAACAGATGTGGAACTGAAGCAGAGAGAGAGGTAAAAGAGTGAGCATATACAGTCAGAAACGGAACTCTTGATTCTCACTTTGCCATACTAATGCCCTGATATTCCCCTGTAGGTCTTCTTAATCCACACTCCCACGTTTTTTCCACCTCTTCCATTGCATCTATCCAACGAGAAATGTTGGTAGTACTTCATCATGTACAGTCACATACTGGTGCTCCAGACCTTGATGCAGCATGGAGATGCCACCTTTAGAAGCTTTCTTTTGAGCTGTCTTTGATAGAGCAAGGAGCAATCTAGCAGCATAATGCTCCATGCTGGCACTTTTWAAACTACTTCAGATATGCTCTCCAGCTGTCTTCTGCAGTGACGGGCCAATAATCAACACATCCTGCCTGTAGTGAGGTCTAACTAATTAAGCAAAGTTATTAAATAATTTAATCTGCAACAACTTCACTGTGATAGCATTTTGGTGSAATATGCATCTCGGTAAAACTTTATGCTATGCTGTGCACTGTACAGCTAAGTATATTTTGAAGGGCCAGTGTGTCCTACAGAGCATGGGCCATGCCAGCAGGCAAGGTTGCACCACTGAACAAAGCAGTCCCATGACAGCAAGGGGCTGTGGGGATGAGGAGTGACTGCTATGGAAGTATAGAAGAAGTTGTGTAACGAAGTCATTATCTCAGCTCACCAAAAGGGATTAAGATGACAACTTCTTAAATCTTTGACAGGACTCKGTGGGATACAGACAGAGGCTGGCTTTGTGCTGAGGAGGCCAGTGTCTCCAGATTCCCTTTACTGATGTAGAGAGGCTGCTACTCGGAGACATACTGCAGAGGGACATATTTCTCTTCATGGACAGAACCTTTATAGTTCACCCATTTCCTCTCATTCTTGAGAGGTGACATGGGAAAGACTTGAAGATTGGTGCAACTGGGACTCCCTGGCAGTGCAACTGGAGGTGAACAGCTTGATAATTTAATAGCATTGGGTGAAGCTGAATGGTAAAGGAAAGGTATTAAAAGCCAAGAGCAGAAGTTTGCTGGTGATGCAGTGGAAGAGGCAAAGACATGGAGGGGTACAAATGGAAAATATACACCCACAAGCCACATTTTGCATGCTCTGGAAAAGAGGGAGATCCTTGCCATGAAAAAGAAACAGGGGAAATCCATGGACTGTGCTGKAGATAATTAATTTTCTCTATAAATGTTTAAGCAATTCAAAATGGTAGTCAACTGCAGATATTAAAATGCATATGAAAAAAGACCTCTCTGTAGTTACCAGTAATAGGAAATAAATGAGGGGAAAACCAGTCGGAAGGAGTTTGCATCTGGATTACTTGGAAGTGGGGCACCTAATGGAGATTTAGCCCCTAAAACTATGCCCGCATCTGTTCTCCCGCCACCACCCCTTGTCTGGTACTGTGCTTGGGGTCAAGTGAGGATCTTCTCCCGCCTCTCTCTCACACAAATACCAAATATATATTGCCACTACTACTGAGCAGTTTGCAATCTTTAGTGAGAGACTGACCTAGATTTTCTTGTGGATCTTCCTGCATAGCATGGCTTAAAGGCTGTAACCTCATCCTCCCTCCCTAGGCTACAGATCCCATACTCTTTGAGGCAGAATGTCTGTCAGAATTTCTCTAATCTTTAACTCACAACTTTTCAAAGCCATTTTTCTCTCCTTGTTTCTCTGCCACTGTGCTGTTCTGTCTCCTCCAAATACAGACAAGAAAATAAATATCCCAAATCAGTGTACTTTAAAACATGTAAAATGTTTTAATGGAATTCATGGATTAGAAATGAGGCTTAAGTTCTGGGTAATGAGGTACATTTAGCAATAAATGCCAATATAATTTTATCCCAGGTAATGAGAAATTAGACACTGGATAGATTGAATGGACAGATATAGASATAGGAGCTTTTTCCATGAAGAACAAGTGCCGCAGAAAAGGTGCCATTAACTTAGGAAATAAACCCAAGCARCAAATTTAAGTATGTTTGCCTTAATAAACCTTAATAGCAAATTTAAGTACGTTAGTCTTAGGATCCCCAAATACCTGGTGTATAGAACTATTCTATTCTCCACCAACCCTCTCATTTCCCCTCAGAAAACATTTAATTTTGACTGCTATTTCTTCCGAAGTTGAATATTTTTTTCCAGGGATAGCCTAGTTGTTTCTAAACTTATATGCCACATTTCTCCCATGGGATCGAATAAAATAATCATAGCAAATTCATGATAATGACACGCACTCCCCAAAACAATTAAGAACACAGTTTAATTTAAACATAGAAAGACTGGTCATAGGAAAGATGAAGTAGAACATATTGAACTACAGGATTCACTGTTAACAGAAAGCAGACATATTTGGCTTTATAAGAATAAAACCGTTTTTGTTACTGATTTAATGTTATGTTTCTCTTCAGTACACTTCCCAATATAGTCATCATTTTCATAACAGAATGAAATCATATTTCTTTGGAATCTATTTTYTCTGCTCTTTTTGACTGCAGGAAAAGGGAAAAGGTCACTTTCTTTTATAAAATATGTTGGTAATCTGTGACTACTAAAACAATGCAGTCTGCCTTTCTTGGACCCAATTCCACACMCCCCCCCAGTGCTTAGTTAACAAGATGGTCACCACACTCGTGTGATGTGGACGCACATCCCACATTATAATTCGTGCTATTAGATRACAATCTATGAGAGGTTGGTAACTTTTGGTCACTACAAAGCAAGGCTGGATTTGCAGACTGGGAAAGGTTGTGTTCCCTGAAGGTTTCAGTTCCCTGCAGTCCCAGCGCGTTAGCAGACAGAGCTTGGGGATCTAAGTGAACTTGCTTTCCATGTACTTGAATGTAGGCCATTTTGGTGTTTGCCCAGCCCATTCTGAACTTTGACATGTCACTTCACTCAGAGAGACTAAAACAGACATGTGCAAGTATGTGATAAGACRATCACAAGAATTCAAATGCAGTCTGCAAGACTTTCCTTTTCCTTTTTGCTGTTTTGCAAAGCTATCATTTTAGGTGCACACTAATCTGATCTGACCGGGAATCAAACTGAAGAAAAAAAAAAAACGTCCAAGCGTATGAACATGTCCATTAAGCAAAGTTCTCTGCAGAGCCATGCATTCAAAAGTTAATTACAGCTGAACCTTTCTTGACCTTTGACCTTTTTATCTCTTGACATTTGGGTAGATTTGTTTCTAGCTGAAAGGAAGAAGCTAAAGAAACTGGTYAAAAGCCCACAATCACATAGTATCATTAATTGGTTTTCCTGCAGGTTAAAAATTTGTAGGTTAGCACTGGTGTTTGGTACTTGTGATGACTCATTAGTGAAACATACAGTACCAGCTCCTGGAAAATAAGATCAACTGTCTAAATTGAGTATCTTTAATTACTTGGAATATTCATTCTTTTTCCCCTTACTCAAGACCAAATGCCACGTTGCTAATATTGTCTCAGCGCCCAAGTGTTGGTGTTAGAGGTAAGTCTGTAACAAAGCCCTGACAGTAGTCATTCATCTTTAAGATTAACAGAGCAATTCTATACATTGGTTATGTATTAATGAAAGATGAGTGTGGTACACTGTAATGAATGTTTCTCCAGCAGCCTGTRAAGATGCTTTGTGGCAACACAAGTCCACTGAGTATGGTYGTTTCCATTCACTGTGAGAGACTGTCACTGGTACTCCTATTTTATATGACCTTATGTCACTGTGCACRTGAATGAAATTAAGGCCAAATGTTTATTATTGCCTGTCCTCATTAATTACAAGTATATGTTTATTTCATAATAATCAGCAAAGTGTGAGGCTAAAATATTTTTCTTACTGGTCCCTGAGAAAAAGCAAATAGCACTAACAGTGTTTTGGGTTTCTTTAATTAGAAGCACTGTTTGTCACTGTCTCTGGCCCCAAGTGACCTTGTTTTGTGAGTGGAAGTCTCAGGGGAATAGTATAATTGGAGTACTCGAAACTRAAAGTTACTCTCTGACCACCATCTGTCCATTACCCTGGTTGCTTATCAGCTTAGGCTACTGTGATTACTATAAGGAGGTATGAAATGAAGGAAACTCAACCAGGACAACGTTATTATAGTCAGATTTTACAGCTGTGAATTAGAGCACCGGTAAAAAAAGTAGATGTTACCGTTGGGAAGACTGCCATATTTTCAAAATTATGGAAAAGCAATTTAGGTTAAGTCTCTTGTTTCTAAAGATTACAAAGTATTTAGTGTGAAATTCATTAACAGATTCGGGAAACAGCTACCACTTCTCTCAGCCCAAAGGATTTATGCAAAGTATTGTAACAGTAAGCAACTTTTAAAAATCTAACCTTTGTTCCCAAATTGCCTGATGGAAGAGGTGAAATCTCTACAGCGCAACATGGGAACTGTAATTGAAGTTCAACATTTTCAAAGGTTTCTAAGGGATTTGACTTGCTGATTCTACCCAAAACCCTCTACCTAGTTTTAAAGATAAAAAAAATACAATGCCAGTGAAACAATAATTTTTTGTTCAAAGATGATGTGTTTTTTTTTTCTTTTGAAAAGAAGATCATTTCAGAAAGAATGCTGAATGATTCAATCACTGGTGTAATATACTCAAATCTGCAYTTATCACCAATGAGTATCACTCTAAAAGTGTATTTTCAAAATAATGAGAACAGGAAAACGGTGGCCTCTTTCCAGATGTCTTCCTAGAGTCGACAGATGATATAAGAATATCCAGCCAGGTTTATCACCATATCAGCTCTATCACTAGTAACAATATTTGGGGAACCCCTGTGCATACAGATATAACTTGTTGCTATCACATTCATCATGGGCATGACAGAGAAAAAGTTCTCCTGTAATATGAAAATACTTTTAGTTTGTAGCTGGATGAATGAGACACCTTTTGGAAATTAGGGATGAGGAGATTTGAAAAAGACAGTGAAAGACAGACAGACTATCCCCATATTATTAAAAATAAGTATCTGTCTTCCTTTSCCTTCACTAATTGAGGTATTCACCCAAAGTGAGACAATGTCCTTGAATTAGRCTGAAGAAGAGTTCATTGTTTTAAAGCAGACATCCATGACACTATCTACATATGTAAACTTAGGCAAATACAGAGGTACTTAAAACTATCCGGGCAAAAGTCACTGGGGAAGCTCTTCTGCTGACATTGTTTTTATTTGAATTGTGATGTCTCAAGCTTTGCAATGTCTCAAGCTTTGATTTGCTTCAGGCTTTAGAGCTGTAAGTAAAGGAGAGGAGGTTCAAACTAAAAAGGTTCCTTGTCCTACAGCTTTCACCTGTTAGGTGCATGCAACCTCCAAATGCCATTTCTGCAAGTATAGAACATCACAGGGTTTTAAACTGAATTGGAACTTTCTTTGGAAAAGTTTTCCATTTTAAATTTCATAGTTCTTGTAGGTATGTGACACACTAAGTATCAAAGCTCAGGTGGGTAAGACTAAAGGCGTATGTCAGCTCAATGAGAAAATGAGCACTTGCTTACTTGCTTATTCTAGTTATTGCATGACAGTGACAAGAGGCAGTATTTTCATGTCAGAAATTTGTTAATAGTTTCCTTTTGGTAATTCAGAATGGTCGATGACTAACGTAACTGGAATTTGCCTGTCAAAGTTATAGTCCYAGCCAAGGCTGCTGTGTCTGCAGTACAGCAGAGGTAGATTCAAGTCAAAATAACTCGCTGTAGTAAGTTCTGATGTAAGCCTTCAGACAAAAAAGACAGAGAAAGGAAAAAAAGAAGAAAAAGCAATTAGATATCACGATATGTCAGAGGACTGTATATTTTCAGAAATAGTAAAGGCAGAAGGAATAAATGATAATCTAGTTTCCCCTTATGGATAGCATAAGCCATATAATTTAATGCAGATCTCGATAACTACACAGTTTAAATCAAGTGTTGAAATATGTGTCCTTGACATTATTAACGTTGAGATAATAATTATATTTCCCCTCATATTTCAGTGTCATTAACTTTTAATTTACATTTTCTAAGCTGTTAAATGCAGATATGCAAATATACTGAAATCTAATTTACAGTGATAAATAATGGTCAACTGGAAAAACACCGAAATGAGGAAAATTTTTAGTGTTTCTTATGTGAAAACTGCTAAAATTAGGGCTGGGGAATAGCTGTCTCTTGGCTTGGCTGCAAACTTGAAAATGGAAGAGGAAAAAAAAAAAGCTTAGCTCTAACCTAACTTTTTTTTTTTTTTTYCATCTCCCACAATCCCCTATTGAAATGAAACTCAGAAAATGATATGTTGGGCACAAGCACTCTCCCAAGTGCTGTGGACATGGAGGTGCTCCCTAGCAGTGACCATGTGGCCCTTCCCTKTGCTCTTGCAGGAGTGAGAGGCCAGCGTTTACTTTGCATAGGCTTGATGGCAAAAAGGGAGCTTCAAGAAAAATGAGGAAGCACCTTAAAAAAGGAAACTAAAATGGGCAGCTGAAAGCACAAGATCTTTGCAGGTGGCATGGCGACTGCTGAAAGACCACATATTGGAGACAATGTCATCTATTAAAAAGGCTATGGAAAGATTATCAAAAGCTGCCATGGTCAAACAAGGGGGTAAGGGAGGATAACAGAAGAAAGAAGGCATCCTTCAGAAATTTAATGTTATTTCCAAAAGAGGAAAATAGGAAATAACTTAACCTTTGGCAGGTTTTATTGTGTAGAAACATAACATGTCAGGCTACAAAGATTTTTAGCAGCAACTGGGAAAGGTATTGAGAAGAGAATACATCTACTTACAGACACAACAGAAACAGAAATTCTGCCAGAGTATGCAGAGGGCCAATAGATTAGGAATGTGTGAAAGGACTGCTAGAGAAGATAAGACTGTAGCAAAAGAATCGTAAAGGATCAGTTGCCAAAGAGGAGGTCTGTGGAATAAATAGACAAAATGAATGTTAGCAAATTGCTAGCACCAGACACTCACACGCATTTAGATATCAAAACAAAACCCTAAGATCACATAAGAAGTACCAAAAAAMCACCAATGGAAATCTAAAACTGTTGAGGAAGAAGGAGTGCCAAAAAAGCACCAARGGAAAACCAAAACTGTTGAGGAAGAAGAAGATAGCTCCTCACCAGTATAAAAACCTGCCTAAAAAGCAGGTCGCAGTTTTAAGAGACTTCTTTTGGGAAGTCATCAGCAAGAGTGTGAAAGGGTGTAAAGCATGAGGTCACAAAGGCTGCTGACAGTATGCAGTTTTCCTGTGTAACATAGATGAGGGCTGACTCTGAGAAGTTAAGTAACTGTGTGACAAAACAATGGGGAAAACTCAGTAATATAAATACAAAAAGTAGTGTACGTATGTGCAGTGTAGTAGGCCATGAGCTAATTGTTGACATGCAGTTGCCAGATCTGAGATTATGGTAGTTCTCAGCTCAGCATTCTTTCAGGTCAAAAATGAACTAAATTTTAGGAACTGAGAAAGGGCTAGACTCCAAAGCAACTGTTACTATGCTGTTCCGTAAATCCGCGGTGTATGTGTATATCAATCCATGCTGTAACTGAACATTGTGTGCAATTTGGTTCGCTTCCACCTCAGGAAAGAGGCAGTGGATTCAGGACAGATTCAGAAAAAGGTGACAGAGTTGGTTGGTATGGATCGGCTTGTGCGTGCAGAATTATTATATAGAGTAAGGCTTCAATCTAGGAATAAGACAGCTGAGGGGCATATGACAGAAGACTACAAAACCCCAGGTGCCATGGAAGATGTAGTAGCGAATGATTATTCTCTTTGTCTCTCCTCTCTCYGTCTCCCCCCATAAGAACAATCTATCAGATTGCATTATCTGGTGGTAGATTTGAATGAACAATGGGATGTACGTCCTCACACCTCGCATAATTAAGCTGAGAAACTTATTGCACAGGATGTCACAGATACTACAAATTTACATGGATTTAAAAAGTGGTTGGAAAAATTCATGGCAGGAAACATCCCCTTGGGGACTATTAAATGCAAGGATGCCATCAGAAGCTCAGGAGTTCCCTAAGTTACCAACTGCTAGAAAATGGAAAAGTATTCTGCTGAAATGTCAGTATATGCCTGCCTTGTTCTTACTGCCTTTATTAGGCCATCCACTACTATTTGTCACCAGAGGTTGGATGGTCTGATCCAGTCTGGCTGTTGTTTTTTTTTTTAAATGAAAAGTCTGGCTTTTATTGTGAAAATTAAATTTTTTTTTGCAAAACTGCTGAAAAAAGGTGCCCCTTTATGCAGTAGATTAGATATAAAACATATAGGAGACATGGGTCCAGATCCTTCCCTGTCAGAAGGTAATCGAACCCATATTGTCTACCTATTCAGGAGGAACACTGTAGTCACATATAGGTTACTTAGGTTCAGAGGAAGGTAAAGTGCATTCTCAGTCGCTCCTATTGACAYTTTTATGTTGTGTAAATAAGTTAATGTTCAGTAGCGCAAATTCTGGAACCATGAAATCCTCCTAAATGATTTTTGAAACTACCAGGCCAGAGAATCACTCCCTCCCTCTCCCCCTCTCTGCTTCAGTTACTACTTTAATATTTCAAGACTAGTGTGAAGAAAGAGACACTTTARAAAAAAAAAAACACCACCACCCAACAACAGCGATGGATAGGATGCTTATTGCAGATGTGAAAGAATTATCACCTTCATTTAATCAGTTATGCAAAGTAGAGAAAAAAATTCAAATATGCTTACAGGCTGCTAGTCAGGATACTCCCCAAGGAGGGGAAGCTCTCCAAGGAGGGGAAGATTTATGTTTTGAGCTTCTTCAGTCAGAGAAGAAATTGATCATCTGTGTATTGAAGTGCTCAAACCACTAAACCATAGTTTTGTGAAAATCAGCCTTTAACACTTTTTTCACTTAGTTGAAAATCTTTGGTGAATTTCAGACAAATTTGCAACCAGCTTGAGTCTGACTAAATTGCTTTTTTTGGGTAAGATATACCATTTTCAGAAAATCCTTGCCTAGATCTATTTAGAGTTTTCTTATTCAATGGTTCCAGGAAGAAAGATTCTTGTTTATTTTATTAGGATTAGACAGCAAACCTAAGTTTTCCCCATTTCTATCAGGAATTCCAAAACAGAGTTGTGTCAAACTCTGGTAGAGTTGTAATAACAACACAGAAAATTTCCCTAGCATCTAAAATTTTCAAAGATGTAAACAAAGGGAGTGAGTAATCCTGAAAATTATATGTTACCACTTGTAATACTGATTCCACAGATTTAATTTTGTCATCAGGTTGTTAAGGGTGTTTTGTTTGCTTGTGTATGATCAATGCAGRGTTTTACAACTTCATTTTCTTCTTGTGCCTTAGGTTATCAAAATATAAATGAAAGCAGAATTTGGCTTTGGATGAAAGATAAAGTAAATGTAATTTTTCATGAACAAACCTCAACATAATCTAGGACACAAGCCATAGCTGCTTTGACATTCCAAGGTCTGTAATTACTGTGTAATTTTCTGTGTAGCAACCCATAATCTTTGAATTTGAAAGTATTTTATATGCTCCTTATAAACTGCTAACATTTGTGTACAGAGCTGGACATTGAAGTGCAAACATGAGACCATTGTGTCGTGGTAATTCCAAGAGTAGCTCTCAAGCCAACTTAGAAGGTGCTTGCTGGTGACAACTTGTTTCTACAATATAACAGTTGTGATCCCTCTGCACCATTTAAAGGACTTTTCGCTGTTACTCCCACTGCAGAACTCAGACCTCAGTGAAAAACTTACCTAAAAATGAGACTAACCTCTGTGTCGATGTACTATGCAATGGCCAAGCACTCTTCTCAGGCTTTTGTACATGCTGTTTGTCCCTACCCAGTAGAAGAAGGTATTTTGTGCCTCTTTGTTTTGAAGAGTTGGAGAAAGGATGCTCCATTATTGTATGTGTAAATGCTCCCTATTATGAAAGGGTCCTGGTATTGATAGAGCCTTTCCAGTAATGCAATATTTCCCTAGCATAACTGACAATTTGTTCTTCAAGTGAGTTGAAATTACTGTATAACTTCTGATTGTATGTTTTATACTGCTCCACCTTGACAGGGAAGTAAGAGAACAGACTTTTCATGCTATGAGGTCTGTAAGTAAGGAAAATGCAGGTAGSGGAGAATATCAGCATGGTGGGAGCGGAGACAGTATGGACATATAAAGGCTCTACTCAAGGGAAGGAACATTTTTACTCTCTGCTTCCAAAAAGTAAACACACTGTTCTTGCTAATATGAGGAAAGTTCCATGAAAGATGCACAAGCGTTAATTTCCTAAATAATCTCACATTACCACAATGCTTGAAGCCTTTTTAGTAAAGAAGTCAATAAAAAGGGAAAAGCAGAGCTTTATTTGCACACATGAACAGGCACAAAGCAGGATTTTCAACTGGCACTGGAGTGATGAGAGCAATCCCCAAAGAATGCTTCCTCCGGACCAGTCCTTGAATATTTAATAATGGTGAATTACCAGAACCCTTCAACCGTAATGAAGGAATAAGCAGGCAATTAGAGCAAACTGCAAATCCCTCGCCCTAAAACCCCTCCAGCCTTTTAACTCTCTCTGTGCATATACCATTCCCTTCTGATTTTTCCCACTTATTTAAAAATCACAGTGAGAAAAGGCTTTTTACCATCTCTTAGAAACCCTCCTCCATCCTGCTGCTTCTCAGAAAGAAACTGTATTAGTATCTTCTCTTGTAAAATTCAAAGCCACTACTGCTTCCTGAAGTTTACTGTAGCTTCTTGAGTTGGTATCACAGCCATTCTCATATGAAAAGTATGATATACTTCAGAAACCCACTTTCATCCATAGGAAGTGCAATGTTTAATCCTTGCAGGATATCAGTAAAGCGACTCATGTTGTCCGGAGCACCTGAGGACATGAGCAGCAAGTTGTGTGTTGGCCTTCTTTCTGTTAGCTAGTAGTCAGTTAGTGTTAGACAAACCTGGCAAAGCTAAGAAGCAAATGATTTATGTCTGCAATGATAGCTACATACTTCAAAAATATCTCTGAAATCCTTAAAAGTGAGGAATAGGCTGAGCAGATGAATGAACATTTGGACCTAAACTTGAAAGTAAGACAGAAGTTTCATATATATTGACTGGTATCATCTTTTATACCATTTGAAGAAATAATTGTCCAGTGCATCAGATTCAGAATATTCTTCCTTAGGATCTGACCCTCTAGATTGCAGTCTTAAGATCTACTGATACATGGATGTAGAATGGAAAATAAACCCTCATGGCTTATGGATGTTACTGAAATGGAAGTTAAAGCAAATAATGAGAAACTGCAACCAGACTGAAGAGGATTTGGATCATTTAGGTAATTGGGTCAACAGATGGTAAATACAGTGTGGTATAGAAATATGTAAAATAATTAGTCTGGGAAAAAGAAACCAATCATCCAGTACACTGATGAGGAAAGAAGTGTTGATTATTGTGGAAAAGTCATTGAAATAATCAAAACAGTGCACAGCAGTAGGGAACAATGCAAACAAGTGATTAGGCTGTTGTAGGAAGAGGATAAAGATAAAACAGGTGATCTAATTTCTGTTTGGAAGATCTGGCTTTTACATATGGTCATCAGATTAAGAAGAAATGTCAATATTTCCTTATAAGCGATGCTTAAGATCTTATCTTAATAGTGATGTACTGCACTAAGTATTCCCTACGGAGAAGATGACATATACCTCCATAAGAAATTTTTGGACACCATCTAGTATTTTTCATGTGGCATTGCTCTATGGATGGTAGGAACAATATCATGGGCTTGGAATGACCATTTAATGGAACAGAGTAGTAGAGGATATTATGCCATACACAAAAGTTACTGTATTTAAATTTATTCTGTGTGTCTCTGAATAAAGATTTTGAGAAATTCATGGTTGTTGTTGGAGGTACCTTGTTTTTCACACTGACAGGTGACAAACCTCTCCACATTCAAAGAAATATAAATTAAGAGTAACAGTTTGACAATTCCTAGTATTTACGTAGCTCTAGGTGGACTGAATTCTCTGCTGTTGTAAATTCTTGAACTGTTGAGAAGCTCTGTAGTTTGTATTAGCCTAGGCTTGAGCACTGTGCCTTTTACCAGCTGCAGAGATGTTTTTTTCAACACACTCCTTTGACACAGCTTCATCTTTAAAGTTTGCTTTCCTTTTTTACTGAGACTGGATGACATGCTAAAGAGATCTGCACCAAAAGTCATTGTCAGGTTTTGAAACCAGAACCTCTTGTTTCTAGTTTCTGCATGCATGCTTTTAAACTACATTATTTTCCAACATGTATCATGTCCTAAGCCGTTGCAGTTACGTGAAATACGTTAACAGATCAGGACAGGGGAGACAGAGTATAGCTGAGGCTAAGGGCAGGTCTATGGGGGTGAGTGCAAAGGTAAGCTTTTCTGTCCATGGTCTGAACAGGCTACAATGCAAGCCAGACCCAAGTAGTAAGTTTTGTAGCCAAGATGGTATATCTGTATAGCTAGGGAATAAGCTCTATTGAAAGGGAAGGCAGATTTTTTTTAACATGGTTCTCTGCTTAACATGAACAGACATCCTCCAAACTGCACCTGATTCTGCCCCAGCCTGATGAAAACATGGACATATAGGCTTAGATCTATCCATACACATCAGAAAAGTCATTTCTCCTGAGAGAGAGGAAGGTGGTGAAGGTTGGTGGGAAAGGGAAAATGAAGGAGAGGAAACAAAGGCATGCAGTTGTCGCACGCAATGGACTTACACAATAGGAACTTTGGGATGTGTGGCTCCCTCATCGAACATATTTTAGGGGTATTGGCAAGAAACTAATGACCAGCCATATAAAGGGCAATTAATTAAGAGTACCCTAGTACTAGTCCACAGTTCCAAAGGGGAAAATAACCACCTAGAACTCAAAATGCCTCATTTCCTGCGTTATGGTGGAAGAGTAGGTATCAAAATAGACATTATATTTGGCAGGAGGCACATTAGACTGCCAGCCCTGTCTTATTAATTGCTGGCCTTGATTTTTATTCCCATATCCTCTGCATTATATGTTTGAAATGAACTCCTTTTCACTAGTAATTTTCCAATACCTTATTCTAATCTGTTGTTGAAATGGTTACCTCTACATCTGCATTGCACTCTCAGGGTCTTTGGATTTCTTCATCTGGGGCTGCTGTTCTCCCGAGGAGAAAGGATGTCTCTCTAGAAAACAGCTGCTGTTGACTGGAGCTTCTGGATTATCTATGATTTACAATTATAACTTTTTATGTGAAAGGACATTTTTGAGTTCTAATTTATTCCAAAAATCATATACAGCAGTTGGCCTAAACTGCAGTTTCAGTAGCCTAGAGGAATGCAAATAATTATGAACATAAATTCCCTTTCCAATATATTACTTTCTTTTCTCATGTGAAGTTGCATTTCACGGTGTAGTATGCAGAAAACACGGTAGATTTGAAGTTAGATAGAGAGATGTGATTGTTGAAGGTTTTTCAGAAACTGAAGTGATAATATTAATGAATTGGGTATTCCAAAGCGTATACAACATTTATTAGAAATTAATTGTATCAGGCAGGACACTTCTTTCATTAAGATCTTGGATTCTTCATCTTAAACCAGCACACGTACATGAACCTTATCTACTACCTTCCATAAAATGGTTTTCCCTCCCTGCTCATTCTGTTGATCTGTAACAGAAAAGCCTATTCTTAAAGCTATTTCTACTGCTATATACCTGAATCTTTATGTTTGTCGTAATTTTTCTAGACAGCAGATAAAATTCTTTTCCCTTTCTCAATCTATTAATGTTTCCCATGCACGTATGGCATGGTGTTATCTAAAATCACAGGGCTGACAGTGTTGTTTCCTCTTACTTTTATAGACTTCAGGGAACAAATTGTGTTTTATAATCCACACTTCCATCTTCTTCTTTAGATAAATAGTAGAATATGTTGCAAGCAATTATTCTGAAGTAACGTTTTTATTGTTGTAGCAAAGAATTTCTAGTTCCTCTCCTCTGTTTAATTGTCCTCAATTTGATATCATATTATTGTGGTTATTTCAACATGTTTTTGCAACAGTATTTTGCCAGAAATTATATTCCATCTAAAACTGGTTTGTTCAGGGCTCTGAATCTCTCATTTGATGATTATAATAATAGAACAATAAATGATTTTACACATTCCTGCAGCTTGCTTTCATGTTGCAATTGCTATCAGCTTTCTTGCAGCATATTGAGATGCTTTGCATGTTCCACTGTTTTGACCATTACGTATTGGAGATAGGGGAAGAGAAAAAATGGCACGTGGCAGACTTAAAGGTCATGGCATGCTCTCTTGCATCACTTGATGCATCTGCAGGTATATGAAAGCCTGGGGAGCATAAAGCCTCCTAGCACCCTAGGTAGCATAAGGTTCCGCAGCCTTTTGTATTCTTCTAATTCTTCTTCATTTCATAATTTATTCTTATTATCTAATTGTCTAATGATTAAATCCTTGCTCCCTTGATAGAGGTAGCAAACCTCCATTGCATAAGTTTCAGTCAAGCTAGAATTGTACAACAGATCAGTCTTCAGATGGGATATTTGGAAGAGATAGGCAAGTCAAATGGTTTTGTCAGTGACAAAACTGTACCGTGTATGTATAGAAGAGGTTATTGTCTTTTCTCTTACAACTAGAAAAAAGATCCCAGGTGTTTTAGCTAGAATATGTGGATATCTCACTCTAACATATTTTTAAAACACTTATAAAGAAAAGGTTGTTTTTGAAGTCTGTTTTCGAAAACATTTCTAGAATATTTGTCCAAAGGGAAGTTCTTGTTATATTGATGTACATGAACCTCAGAGAGTCCTCCTTGAAAGGAACATTGCCAGAATATCCTTTTGAAAGGAAGGGGATGGGAATCGCTCAGCTTCAATTTTCACATAAAAAAGGGATAAAACAACATTTCACTATTTTTACTTCAATAACAATGGTGAGATAAGCTGCTGTATTAATCATTAGCTTTATAACACTGAATAAACAAGGTGTTGTAGAGGTGGTCTAGTTCCGTTGCACAATCTTAGTAATATGATGTGTATTTGTATTAATTATGATAACATTCCAGCTCAGTGATTGATTGGCAAAGCAGCCATAGAAAAGTCTCATCTTGAGAAGTAAAGCCATAAACTTCAAAACACAGGGTATGCATTAGGTTCATATAATATTTCTCCTGAGTTTTGCAGTGTTGTACTCTGGGTTGTCCCATTGCACAAGAAACTTTAGTGCTTCGGTCAATAGAGTAACACTGTAGTGCGTAACGTGATTCTGTTATTTACACTTCCGTAAATCTGGAATGACTTCCCTGCAGTCAATGGAGTTGTAGCAGTACAAACAACTAAAGAACTGGCACTGCAAATGTTGGCTTCATCATCTAAAAGCAAAAATTTATGTTAAAGCTGACAGTACAGTGTCTAAGTCCATTAAATTACAGAAAAGGAGAACTTTTATTTCCTTTTTAGGTGAACAGAGCTTTCAAAATGGTGTGATGAAGCCAGGGATGGAACATTAATAATAGGAAATAATATAGTACAGAAGAAATTTAAAATCCAGCAGTACAAAATGTTACATTATCAGGCTGCAGGCTGCAATATTTATAAAATAACACTGCTTCAAATTTTTGACATATCTGTTGAACCAAAAAAAACCCTATAATGGACTAACAAAATACTTTGAGGAAAAAAATTAGCAAAACATGAGCAGAATCACAGTTAGCAGCAGGTCATACAAAGCAATTACCTCAATTTAAAAATGTTTTAGAGGCTATAATTATTTTTTGTTAATGTAAATGCTCTTGTAGAATGTTTTATTTCCCTTCATTTGGGGAAGTAAAAAGGAGAAGAAAGGCAGAAATATAAACAAGTGTGAAATATGTTTGTCTTTGTATGGCTTGCTTCTGATCCATTCAGGACTCAAGGTAGTCAGCAATACCTCTCAAGAAGTGCTGTTACTCACTTTTTTTTTCCGTCTTGGCCATTTTGTCTCTCACAGCAGGACTTGAGATCTTTCATGATCACAAAGAGTTTTTCAGCTCGCTTTGTGTTAAACCAAACTTACTTAAATTCATTAGTGAAAGACCATATTTCAGATATTTATATTAGGCATAATACCTTTGCAGGATCCTGATCATTCATAATGAGGAAGGAAATTTATAGTTCATTCTGTTCTATCTGTCTCCCTAAGTGCAATCTTGTATGGCAACATGGGCATAAATTATAATTGCAAATTAATTTTTTACAAAATGATTCTTGAACATTGAGATTTTCTATGCCATAAAAGGGAATCTTACAGACTTATAAGAAAACTGAAATTATTTTATTGTGCTTACCACAGAGAACCCTAAGGA
This sequence comes from Phoebastria nigripes, assembly GCA_035582835.1. NCBI lineage: Eukaryota > Metazoa > Chordata > Aves > Procellariiformes > Diomedeidae > Phoebastria > Phoebastria nigripes. Next base: position 96,511 of record JAYKAV010002618.1, on the reverse strand, counting down.
CACTTTTCCAAAGGAATAAATCTGTAAATGGCTGATAATTGAATGTTGGAATTTCATAACCTTCTTGGGCAACCTGGTCCAGTGCTGTTATTAAAATATTTTTCTTAAATGAGGAGTAACTTCATTGAAGTCAGTGGACTCCTAGTGGTACAAATGACCAATGAACTGACACTATAAACTTGGTGTCTAAAAGGAAAGAGTTTATGTTAAAGCTAGTGTTATAGGGTCTACGTCCATTAAATTACAGAAAATCAGTGAATCCTCTTAGAACACATATCTAGGCACAAGAATTGAGAAGAAGGTGATTGAGAATGGCCAGCATGAATTGACACGTGGTCAGTCCAATCTTTCGTGGCCAACTTGATTGCCTTCTGCAATAAAATGACTAGATTTGTGGGTGAGGAGAGAGTGTCAAACATCGCTTACCTTCAACTTTATCAAGGTTTTCAGCAAAGTTTGATAAAATGTTCTTGTATCCAAGTCAGGACATTGTGGTCTGGATGCATGTGCAACTGCATAGATCGCAACAGGTTGGATGGCTGGCCTCAGGCAGTCATAGTTAATTAATGGTTTGTACTCTAATTGAAGACTAGTAAAAAATGGAGTACAACAGGAGTCTGTGCTGGGACCTGTCTAGTTTAACATTTTTATCAGTTACCTGCAAGAGGCAAGGGAGTGCACTCTCATCCTGACTGCAGATGACACCAAACTGGGATCAATATACTCAAGGGCAGGGCTGCCATACAAAGGGACACAGACAGGCTACAGGGATGGGCCAGCAGGAACCTTATGAAATTCAACAAGGACAAATGCAAAGTCCTGCCCCTGCAATGGACCAACCTCCTGGCAGGGCACAGGCTGGGGACTGCTTGGCTGGGGAGCAGCTCTGCAGGTGAAATGAGCAGCAAGCTGGACATGAAGCCACAGCGTGCCCTGGCAGCAAAGAGGGCCAACTGCATCCTGAGTGTATGAACAGGAGCAGCCAGTAGATCAAGGGAAGTGACTATTCCCCTCTGCTGAGCGCTTGTTAGACCTTATCTGGATAACTTTCTGAAGTTAAGGGGTGATCTAATAGCAACCTACAGCTTGAAGGGTAGTTACAAAGATGACAGAGAAAAACTGCCCCCAGCAAGGGACAAGGGCCACAAGTTGCACCTTGGGAGATTCAGATTGAGCATTAGGGAAAAAAAGAAAGTTAATAACAGGGAAGTGCAATACAACTGTGTTGTATACAGCAATGACTATCAAATGACTATGCTGCTGAGTTATTCTTCCAGATGTGGAAATTACTTCAGTTTTTCATGGTTTCACGTTAGCTGTCCCAAACCCACAGCAGAATAGTCCTATTAGAGATCCAAAGTAATTTAGACTGAAAGATTAGTACTATGAAGCAAAATCCTGAAGTTTGAGCAAATTCTTTTATGGACACTATTTTTTGTTCAGTGTTTGCACAGGGTCTGTTGAAGCAGAGTTATGGTACACAACAGTGGCTCTGTGCCAGAGTGGCACTACCATTACCAATAATTATGTTTCTAAATCATCTCCAATAATGGAAGAAGAAAAATCATAAATTAATGGAAGGGAAGTATGAAAAAGGTTTTATACTATATAACTTTTTAACCATGGAGTATTTACTGAAGTGGACATAATGAAATGCATTCTTACCTAACAAAAAGACCTTGAACTCCAAATTGAACTTCCACTGTGAATAAAGAAAATCAAATATTGAGTTAAGTTAGGAGGATCATGACCAGCAGAGTGAGGGAAGTTACTATCCTCCTCTGGCTGGTGGTGGTGAGGTCACAGCTAGAATACAGCTGTGGAGATGTATGTGGAGAAGCTGGAAATCCTCCAGTGGAAGACAACCAGGATGGTCAGGAGTCTAGGCCACAGGTCTCTTTAAAGGAATGTAAAGAAACAATTTCACCTCTTAAAGCTAGAGTTTGAATTTCTTGAACTCTAAGAGCGGTTTATATGTGGCAATAAATTATTTTCTTTCCATTAACTGGATTTAATTCAGTAACATACAATGTAGTCACCAGTGCATAAAACAACTGTGGAAGAAAATTAGACCTTGTGTAAATTCTTTCTTTAATGCATCTAATATCCTTGTAAGTATGGTTTTCTACATTTGAAATCTCTGTTCTGATGTTAGTCCTTTCAAAATGTGCAGAAATGAATAATAGATCCCTGGAATCAAGACTGGTCTAAAGTTTAATTTACTGATAAACTATGAGAGCCATAAATTCTACCCTAGTCATGTCTTGTGAATAAAAGAGATGATTCACCATCTGGCTGAAGAAGGAAAACAAACCCAAAGTATTTGCGTTACATAGAAGTAAAAGGCTGGTGCACTGTAGACAGCAATAATTTAATGAGCTATGTCTAACATGGCCCAATTAAACAGTACCTAGCATTCGCCAGGGTGTGGGCCATCCATAAGTTTCACAGGAATCTAAATTTGAATTTTGCCTTCGGTTGGCCACTTGGCAAAGATCCCAACTGACTCTCAGTCCCGGAGACATAATTGAAAGCTGTGAATGTATGCCAAGATTTCTCTCCTCCGTTGCATTTTATGAACACAATAACATTGTTTTACACAAGATCCCTCTGGGGTTGCCCTTTGAATCAGAGCATTCTTCCAGGTCAAATGTCAGTCAGTGCACTAAGATTGCAGAGCTCACAAGTAATACAAAGGAGTAGGATGGTCTGCTACCATAGTAATGTTGCCCCAAGCTGCCATTTGCCTATTTGTTTCCTAACACTGCAAATGGGACTGTTACTTAAGCTGTGAGAGATCTTGCAGCGAGTATAGTCACTCATCCACATAAAAATTTGCAGGATCAAGCCATTAGCTTAACTACAGCTGAATACTGAGAAACAGTAAAACTTTGGATGAAGACTTGTCCTTTTAAATTTATTGGGAGTTTTGTCATTTATTTCAATGGGGCCATATTTTTACCTTGTAAATAGAAGTCATTGCGAGTACAAGCACATACCGTTTATATCACTTGTTTTACAGATGAAGAATGCAGTGGAAAAAATTTGGTATCACACATAACATAAAAGTTGTGTTTGGGCAAGTTATCCTCTGGTAAAACCAAGCAGTTTGCTTCACATAACAAAAAAAGATACAACTACAATTTCTCCATTAGCTTATTTTGCATCTCTCATTTTCTTTTCCGTGTCCAGATTTATTTCCATCTCCCTAATTCTCTCTTTCCATTTTCTGTGTGAAATTGTTGCCTGAGATAGACAGGATGTCTAGATTTACATAGAGAAACTATTTAAATTGCAACTGATCCTGAGAGTTGTTTCATCATGCATCTATCCTATATAGCTGTTCTGCTTTCTTTAGTAGCTTCTGGGGAGAGGGCACTTGCAGACTGTATGGAAGTGATTCCTTTCTTTTCCTCGAAACACAGCTAGTTACATTTGGAAGAGGGAAGTAGTGACAGGAATCTTTTTTTCAGTTTTCTGAAACAGAAAGGTGTTTTTTCATTCTGATTTCTTTCTGAAATTTTAAATTCCATTGTGATTTTACCTAGAAGGAGAAATACTTTTTTTTAAGACATCTTCCATTTGCAAATATAAGGGAAGTAAACCCGGAAGTTTTCTAAGAGTTCCCCCTTTTCCTTTCGCTTAAGCAAGTCATGACCAACTCTCCTGTTCAACTCTTAAGGGAGAAAAAAAAAATTGCCTCCCATTACAGATGTCCTGGAATTTGTGATGCCCTCTGACATCAAACGAGTTGTAAAGTCTTTGTGAATCCACAAACCCCTTGCGGCTTCACAGTTTACCAATGGTGTCTTCTGGGAATTTTGATAACTTCCAATATTTTCAACAACATTTTTGATATGGAAAGAATATGGATTCTGGCTTTGATCAGCAGAGAAGTACTTAGAGGAGAAGACATTAGTATTTAGTTTAAACTACAAAGTGTATTTCTTCATCAGCTCACTTATGAACCCCAGGAAGGCAAACAGCTACTTCTTCTCCGCAACCCTGATACTCCACCTGTGTCAAGTATCCTAGGGTGGTGTTGGTGCAAGTCTTTGGTATCCCATCTCATGCCGTTGGCAGAACAACCAGGAAACAGGAAACACCCTCAGGCCATGCTGTTTAGCCTTTCAATAGTTTCAAAACATCGTAATTCTGGCAACAATTTTCAGTCCTTCCTGAACTAGGACATATCAAGCCAATTTCTTACAAGAAGTTCTTTGTCAATGTCAGTTCCTAATCTTTTGCTTGTTCCAAAAGCAAGCTTGCACTATCAATTGTGGTGGCATTTAACATGGCACAGTATGAACAGAACAGATATGACCATCACTAGAGCTCAAAGGCCACCAAAAATAAATTTTTTGCATGACTTTAACAAGCTAGGAAGAATTGGAATGAGTTTTTTTTAAAAAATGGATGTACTGAGAGCAAAGCCTCTCAGATCTGTTTTCAAAAGTAAGAACAAGTGAGCTAGAAAGGAGGAAAGCAAGGTGGAGAAAGACAGTTTGGGGCAGAATAGATTGAGATTTCATTCAACTTTAAAATGTACATGTTTAAAAGATGCTAAGTAGTGCAAGAGTAAGATTTTTGTAAAACATGAGCAATTAAAGACTCCTTTTTTGTCATTTCTATTTAATTCAAATGTTGAAAACTAATTCTGTAACTAATAAAGAAGACTCTCCACTGGTTTTCTGAAACTCATGAAACTTAATTTGTGCAATCTTTCCATGCTCAAGAGCAGCATTTAAATCATGCTCTCCTTGGAGCTATCATTACTGATGCTGACGCTGAAAACAAGATGTCTTAACATAACACAGTGCTAGAATAAACTGGGATGTACAGGTCCTGTGTAAAGTGTTGAAGGGGTGAGGAGAGTATGTCTGAAAGACAGTGCGTGAAGGCAGAACAATGTTTGACAAGCTGAAAATGGAGGAAACTTTAGGCGGATGTTCTTTCTAATGTGTTGGATCAATTAATCCAAAACCCAGAGTACAGAAACTACCAAAGCATTTTGTTGGGGTGGAATCACTGGACAATCTAGTGGTTAGGAGGGATGAATCCCATTGCCTGTAGGCTACCATCTCAAGCCTACAACTCTACAGATAGAAAACCACTTCTAAATTATTTCTCTGGCCTATGTAAAATGTTGGTTTTGTCCCTTTCCCTCCTTGGCTATAAATATGGTATTCGTAGCATCAAATTTGAACCAAACCTTCTGTAAAATTCAGGACCACAGCTATATGTTCATTTCTGGTTATTAGCTGGAATGGGAAATGCTGAAATAACTAGGAAAGATATAGCTGTGATTGGAAGTAAAAAGAATGAAAATCACATGTGAAAGGATTAAAATAGACTTTGAATGACTATCCAAATGACTAATAGTTCACATACCATCTGCTGTTAATTTTTGTTATTGCTTTGTACGGGGACAAGGGAAAAGAAGCTTTTCCTCCACTGGTGAATTTTGCTTAATTTGAATTAGACAATGATAGAATTTATATTATCTCTTAAGTAGTTGCATTTGGGATATTTTAAATCAGTCTATTTGACATGCTTTTATAAAGCCCTGTTTTGTCCTTAAAGCCTTTGGGCCACTCAATGGCAATACTGCAAAGCAAGACAGAGAAGATATCCCTGCCTTACAAGGTGAGTAGCAGGCTTGAGTGTGGGCACAGACATGTTGTTCCCTATGATTCTGCTTTCTCTCTGTATTGTTGGCTGCTAGTCCATCTGTAGAGCAACCTCAAGGTGACCATATCATTTTTAAGAGTATTAAACAGAGAAAATTATGTAGTGGGCTGCACTGTATTATGTTTGCTTTTCCACCACGGATCTGTCCAGATGACGTGAGATTTTTGGACCTATAGTAAGATACCAAGTACACTTGGGCTCTCCTGTTGCAAAGGCATGCAGAACTGTCTGTCTGCATCATTCCTACACAACAGGTGAGTCCGTTTTTCAGAACAATCTTAAACCTGGGTTTAATTGACAGTCAAAATCCCCCATGGCATAAAGGTGTTGATGGGGTTAGACAGGATGCAAAAATTTACTCTTTATGAATAAGGAAATCAGTGGAGGGAAAGGAAAGGGTCATGTTAGGACTTCTGAGTCATGTTACAGCAAGTAGATCTTGCACATTCTAACATTTTCCAAAGAGAAATGCTGACCGAGTTCCTTGAGCATAGCAGTTATTAAGGTCACCATGAAGTGGAAACCAAGGCACTAAATTGATGTTGAAAAGGGAATAAAAAGGAGAAAGTGCATGTGCTGAAGTAGGTGTACAGGACAGTATGAAAATGTGTCGAGGTGATAGCAGATGCAAGAAAAATGCTTCATTTGAATTAGCTAGCAGTTTTCAAGCAAAAAATTCTGGGGATTGAGGCCAGCCATGTACGTATCCTTCCAAACCTATGATTTATATTTGAGCCCCCAGGAAAGATTGGACATTGAGACTAGACTGGAAAGAGTAACGAGGAATTCATACCAGCTACTTAAATTTCTAGATCAGGGTTTCTTAAGATAAGCTGGGTCCCTGCTCTAAATTACTAACTGAAGGGAGTACGTAGTTTTTCACTGATGGTGCAAGGAGCCTAAGGAGAAATCTGCTTCATACTTTAGTCTCCTGGAAGTCAAGTTCTAGTGTCTAACACATATTGGCCAAATAGCATATGGTGCTAGCTGCAGTTGCAAATATAATTCAGTGGGAAAGAGCTGAAAGCACTTTTAGAGCTGTCACAAGCCACCTAACCTTACAATAAAATGTTGTGTGTTTTGCAGTTTGTCATTCATCCAGCTTCTTTATCATTCATACAATCTCGTTTACAAAAATTTCAGGCACTGTGTTGCAGAATGGCAAGGACTTAACATATAATGTGCTTCTGAATCACCTCAGAAATACCATTTTTTTGCCCAACTCCATTGATATACTCTCAACCCAAAGTCATTAAGTAGATTAAAATATTTATATGACTTGCTAGGATCTAGATATTTTTAAAGGTCTAGATTGTATTATTTTGAAACAGCAGCTTGATCTGACACAGAAAGCCAGATATTCTCTTAATAATTACATCAGTATCACAGCAGCTCTGCTTTAATTAAATCTTCACAATTAGACAGGCTTGTTATTGTATGTCATTAGTCTTCTTAATACCATTTTACCTATTATCACCTCATTTTCAAGCACGCATCTGTCAGAGGGAAGCTACTTTTCCACCTCACTTCATTGCTTACTGATTTACACCTAAAAGGCTTTAGGCAGTTATGTTAACAATTATGAATTGTCTTGCTGAAAGTCTAAGGAATGGAATGCACTGGTGCATTGAGCTGAATATAAAAATGAAGAACAGATTCTGGAATTCAGTAAGCTTTTTCCTTTTGGGGTTTGCATAGCCATTTGGCTTAATTCTTTCAGAAACGTCCCTTCCAGGAGGTATCTCAGTACAAACTCCACTCAGTTTGCTTTCTGAACACAAGGGATGGAGTGAAATTGTTACATTCATTGGCTAGAATGGTACCTGAGCATCAGTGTTTTTTCAGATTTTACATCTCTGAAAAATCAGTTAAGATATTTAATAACAATATAAAAAAAATCTATGGTACTTTGATTTTGAGCATGTCAAATATTATGCAACCCTTCATTCATCCTAATGTCTGATTACTGGCTTGTGCACAGCTTTAAGATATGTTTGTGGTGTGAAAACTGGACAGAGTTATTGTTCAGCCTGACCCTACATCCTTCAGGTTTTATGGTCTTCCAGTAAAGTTCATGGCAAAATTACAATGCCAGTTATAGAATCATAGAATTGTAGAATGGTTTGTGTTGGAAAGGACCTTTAAAGATCATGTAGTCCAACCCCCCTGCCATGGGCAGGGACACCTTCCACTAGACCAGGTTGCTCAAAGACCCATCCAACCTGGCCTTGAACACTTCCAATGATGGGGCATCTACAGCTTCTCTGGGCAACCTGTTCCACTGTCTCACCACCCTTACTGTAGAAAATGTCTTCCTTACGTCCAATCTAAGTCTACTCTCTTTCAGTTTAAAACGGCTGCTCCTTGTCCTGTTACTACAGGCCCTGGTAAAAAGTCTCTCTCCGTCTTTCTTATAAGCTCCCTTTATATATTGAAAGGCCACAATAAGGTCTCTCCAGAGCATTCTCTTCTCCAGGCTCAATAAACCCAACCTTCTAAGCCTTTCTTCATAGGAGAGGTGGAATTGTGCAACCGTGCTCTTATTTTGTTGTCGCTAACTGTCTTCAAATAATGGAATAAAATAGCAATCCAGAACCCGCTAAGCAAAGTGCTGATAACTGCTTTCCCACTTGAAAATCTGTAGATCTTATTTCCCCTTGTGCAGGAAGAGTTTCTTTGGGTTTATCTCTCCTCTTGCATGCCATCTGTGGGTATAGTTAAGTAGCACGTTTTTTTTCTGATGGAAAAATTACAATAGTACATTTAAAGTAATAATTAAAGTGTTAATATATGTAACTCTCGAGCAACATATCTTGTAGGTAGTAAATAAGCAAGATTGGCATAGACTGTAGTAGGATACTGAGAAATGATTGCCGTTATGAGAAAAATAAAAATATCAAAGGTATTTGTAACTCTTCAGCACTTGCATATTCTAACTGACCCAAAGAGCAAGTAGTGAGCCATGGCTACAGTATTAATTTCAGTGCTACTAATGTAATCTAAGCTGTTCAGTCTTTTTATTTCTCAACCCTTCGATAATTCATGCATCTTCTAAGGTAGTACATTTTGTATGTCACAGTAAATTGATTCTTGGCTGTAAAAATACTTTGCTGGCAACTCCATAACTTTGAAAGAAATTTTCCTGCAGTCAGTAGTCCTATCCCATGCTCAAATCTTCACTGGGATCAGCAGCAACATGGAGCCTAAGGTGTGAATACCAGAATTGCTGAAAATATCCTGACCTCCCTTTGTGGATAAGCTGTTACTGTTGTGTCCTATTGCAGGGTCCAAGCTCATCCTCTCTAATAACGTTAATTCTATTCAGAAGCTGAAGGTACCAGATGACCTTGCCCGTAATAGATGTTTCTGTAAATAAGAATGTAAAAGATGGCCAGTAACTACCATCCCACCCTACTTTTTCCTCAGAGGCAAACTTCACTATTTTTTTTCCAGATATGAACGCTTATTTTTTGTTGGCTGTGTGGGATTTGCAACCTAAGGGAATATTCACTTGCTGTATACTTCCATACTGTTACAGTGGTAGTGTTTCATCTGTCTGTCTTTAAGGGTACAAGAGAGGCAATATTTGTAAAGAGAGAAAGTAGGGGTTTTCTTTAGACCAAATGAAAAAATCAATAGACCTGAAGAAGTACCCAAAAGCTTGCCTGTTTCTTCCATTTGTTTCCGTTGATCTAATAAAAGATATTACATCTCCTTAAAATCCTTGCTTCTCTGAGGCTCTGTACAAACACAGAGCAGCATGACAGCCACACAAGACAAGGCAGAGCAGACCGTTGCAGATAGATGGGGGAACAAGGAAGCAGCAAGACAGTACTGGTCAACATGGTAGGTGCAGCATGCAGCAGAAGCTAACTGCTGCTAAGTTTCGAAGAGCATCCAAGCAGAAGGGAGCCTTAGGAGGAAGGCTGAAGGAGGCTGGTGTTTGGAGACAGCTGAGGAAATCCTCCCAGGTGTGAGTTTGCAAGAGGTGCAGGGTGTTGGCACCGCAGGGCAAGTGAATACCAAAATCACCCTTCCGAGGTGGAGTAAGAGGTGATGGGGAACATGTGGATGGGAAATAAAGTGCCTTGATGGGAATGACAAGTAACTTCTGTTTGATGTGATTGAGAAAGGGGAAGCCAGTGGAAGAACAAAAAGAGAAAAGCGACACAGCCAAAGCAGCAGACAAGGAAAAGATTTCTCCCAGCAGCACTCTGGTTAGATATGAAAAGGGCAAAGTTCTGTTTGCCAAGACCAAATAATTATTACATGAAACGATGGGAACCTGGAATTTGGGACTTTGGGTGAAGAGGAGGGTCATGAAAGGACACACTGAAAAAGAAATTAGAAAGGTAGGAAGGGAAGGAGAGCTTGGAGCCATGGAATTGAAGAAAGGCAACGTTACAGGAAGAGGAGCAAGGGTGACCGGTTTGGACAGAGCTGTGGGGTCAAGAAGGATGAGGATGTAGCCCTGATTTTGTGGTTTGGTTAACATTATCTTGCTAGAAGTTAAGAAGTTAGAACAAGGCTTAAACATGTTGCAGTTCTATGTTGCTAGCTAGCTTATTTTCTGGCTTCTGCCTTTACTGAATGTAAGTTGTCTGCAAAGACGGTATTGGATCATTCCCATTGCCCACTTTATACTGTCCTTTTTTTCCCCGAGCCCCACCATTGATGGGCATAGAGTTATGCATTGGTCTCATCCCAGCCTGTTTTCTGCTGTCCTGTTAGCTAGCAGGTCCTTGGTCTTCTCCTTGGTCACGTGAACAGATACATCTGTAGGGTGTGGGACCCACATATAGGTGACCCCCAGGATGGTAAGATACACAAACTTCCTGCCACATGCTAAGGGAATTCATTATCAGCTATTGTCCATCTTTCAAGATCAAACTGGGAGTATAGATCTGTAGAGGCTCTTTTAATGGCATTAGAAGAGGAGAACAGTGTTTTCCCAGAATTTAGCTTTTCAGAATACTTTAATGTATGCTTTCATACTGCTGATTCCAGCCTGTTGTGATCTTGGATTTTCTGATGTGTCAGTATATACTACACAGTATGCCATAGTCCCTCAGAGAGTGAGTTAACAACTGTGATTATGAAATCTCTGTTTGTATGTAATATGACACATGCAGATTTAGTGGAATCGAGAAAGTAATGAAAGCAATTCAAAGCCCAGTTCCATAATGAGTATTTAAGAAAAAAAACAAAACTCATCCCTTCTCTTTGACTCCAAAAGATTTACCTTTCTATATAATTTTTTAAAGCTTCCTCTATCTGAAAAGTTTTAAATCAAGAGAGATTAAACAACCCAGCATTATCGCCTCTGTTAAAAGTTAGAATCTTTTCTATGTGCGTAAATAACACTTGCCCAATGCTCTAGAGCCATGAGTTTTAACTGTTGTAAAGAACAGGGTCTTCCAAGAAATCTGTACAATTTAAACAGACAAATTTCTGCAAAATCTACCTATGCTCTTAAGAAAAGTTGTGATAGATCACCATCTGGAAACCCACATCAATAGCCAACTCAGTAAACAAACACCATCTGTATATCAACTCTTCAGATTGGTAGTCTCTGACTAAAGAGATTATTAGTGGTCCACCATATTTACACGACACTTGAGTTATATTATTTAGCAAAAAAAAACAGGGGAAAAGAAGAAAAATAATAGCTTGCTTTTTCATTTTTACAGTATTGATGGAGGCCAGTCCCTGTCTCGTTTCACTAAATTGCAAACTCTCATTTTTCCAAATTCAATCTTTTTGTTTATAACAGAAGAAGAACATTCACAAAACACATTTTTTTGCCTTTCTCTTTTAAACGGGCACTTGGCAGGCTGAAAAGACATTTCTAAACCCCAGCAACCCAACTGTGTGAAGTGTAATAGAACAGACAAGTAATACACCTATGAGAACAATCCTTAAAATTTAAAAAGCTGATGGAACACATACTACAATGACCTGGGCAGGTGTCATGATAAGTACAAGGAAACCAGAGTATAAATATGAACCACAGTCTGTTTTTTTTTGTCATACATTGCTAAGCAATTGAAATTATGTAAAAATAAAAAAAAAATCAAGAAAAACAGGGGTCATTTTTGGTCTCCGGCAAAGCTTCATCACGTTTACTCCCTGTTCCACCTACACCACGGGTTTTAGGTGTAGGTAAAGAACTGTCACTTCAGTCTTTAAGAATGTCCTTCTTTTTTAACTGCTAAAACTTAAATTCAAGGGGATTTGAATGCTGTGGTATCAATTAGGGCCTCTGTCATATCAGAATGAACTTGGAGGCTCCCAGCTGACCTACGAAAATGCTGATCGTTCTTCAAAGGCAAGATTTGGATCTGTCTTACATCCATTTCATGGATTTCTTCCTATTTTAAATTTGAAACATAGTAGTAAAAGTGCAATTTTGCTTCTTTTTCTATCCAATGTAAGAAGCAATAGGGAAACTATTAACACGTTAAATAAAGCTCTTAAAAACAAAGGAAACAAACCTCATTGCAACTAAGAAAATTCTACAGGGAAGAAATGAGAAAACTAGAGAAAAGCTGGAGAAGCTCCATAATGTTTTAAAGCTCCACAAAGTCATAGAACTCCATAAAATGCAAAAAAACAAGATAATATTCTTATTGTTAGTTGCAGACATTGCATAATTTGCCATTCATTTGCCAGCAGTAGTGAAAAATACACTGGCATTCTAGTAGTCGGGTTGTCAAAGTGACCTTTTTTAATGTCACATGTCACAGAATTTCATGTCACACTAAGACAACATGACAGGACAGAGCCAAGCTTTTCTAATGTTTCCCTTTCACCTTCTCAAAAGTGCTTGCATCCTAAAGAAAAAGATGAAGGTATGGTATATTCATTGCTTGATGATTCAATGACCACTCTAAAGAGAAAGGTCACACAGCAAAACAGGTTGTGCGTTATAATTTTTTTAAAAAAGATACACTATAAAATTGAAATAAACTGGCAAAACAGTTGTGGTGCTTTAACATTAGGTGACAAGAACAAACTCGAAATGTCAGAGCTGGTTTGGAATGTCACTCAGATGCTTTATGCAGTTATCACTGTACATCTAACAAATGCAAAGTAAATGAAAATGCCCTATTCCAGCTCCAGTTTTCAGTTGGTGACTGTGAGAACACAGAAGGAACCGGATTGTGCAAATAACAGATTCATTTTCAGACACACACAATATGGCTAACTTTATCATAAAATGTGGAAATCAGCTTTCATATGTCCTGCTATTGACATTGAATAGATTACAGGTACACAGATTATAAGAATTTCCATTTATGATTTTTCAGTTCTTTTTGTTGTTGCATTTAAAATAGTAGGACTGAAACTATGACATGAAGAAGATCCTTGATTTGGTACTTAATTCTTCATGTTATTCTCCTCAATGTAAATGCGCAGCAGAACACAGTTAAAATGAATAAAGTTATAATAGATTTTTCCTGTTCTAAATGTAACAGGCAGATGGTCATTTTTATCCATGATTACTATACCACATGTATGACCAGTTCTTTAATAAATGTAAATGTAGTTCATAATTCATGCATAGATGCATATTATACTTGTGTTGTCGAATGKCTGGATATAAACAGGTACAGCAGAGATAGCATACTTAATATAGTTTGCTACTGTTTTCTAAACTTAACTTGTACTATCATTAAATGAATTTCTCTCAGCAAGAAGAAAACTCAGTCCTGTCCACGTAAAAAACAAGGGAATACTTTTTAAAAGTATTTAAAAGACTAGTTTCCAAAGGAAACAAGACTTATCTGATCTTGTTGTTGGTATTTCCACTTGTGCCTGTATCCTTCTAGCTCTCCCTCCCAGGCCCAGCAGCTTTTGAACCTGCTGACCAATAGGTTCTGCTACATGTGTCAAATACAAATGACTCCAGGAATGTTATACATTCCTACCAGTTTTGAGGAAATACAAACAGGGGCAGAAGCCATACCCAGTGTTCTTGCTGAGGGGATGAGTACATCGTGGGTTCAACTCTCATTAGACTCCCAAGGATCTGAATAGGAGATGGTTGCTGTGAATACCCCAATGGTGGGAAGAGCTTCAGTCAATAATGGTGCTTTATTACACACCAGAGAAGCCAGCACAAGTAAGAAAATTGGTTTCATTAGTTTTGTTGCTCATGTAACAGTCAACTCTGAGACTGGGTATATTTTCCACTTCATGTATAAAATACTTTTCTTCTTTTCCTCCATTAAAGCCAGAAGGGCAAGATTCTCAGATAATTTAGACTACCAGCAGGAACTTCTTATTGAAAATCTGGATTTTGATCTTTTCTCTGGAAGGGTTCGAGTTCAAGTCCATGTTCCTTAAATGCCTTAAAGGATTATGTAGTTGTAGGAACCCCTGCCTTAGACAGGGTATTATGTTCTTTGAGGGCAGAGACAGAGCAGACTTTCATTCCTGTGGGCTTGAGTAAAAGCAAGAAGATGAGTCTCATCCCAACTATGTATCATACAGTGAGGCAGGGAAGGCTGATCATCACTTTCCAGCAGTATGGACCACTTAGAGGCAGTAGAGGAGGAAAACAGAGAGCAGGAAATACCTGGGTGGCAGCTGCTTGTTAACCAGACTGTCAGAGGAGCTGGACATGGTGTCTGTACCTCAATGCTCCTGACTGATCTAATGGCAGGAATATAACAACAACAAAATAATAAAGCAAACCTAGCATGTAATTTCTCTTTCCTCTGATTCTACTTGTTTTGTGTTTTATTTGTTTGGAAAGCCCTCTGATGATATATGTCTTAATTAAAGCTTGTGGAAGTCAGGCTCATATGATCTTGACACTAGAGGAGAAAATTGGAGCCCAGTAATTGTTAATATGAATAGAGTGTACAACTAGCAAAAAGCATAGAATTTTCAAGCTCAATACATTAATTGTATATAGTATTGGTTTATGTTCAAAATACTATTGGGAAATTTATTTTATTACTATCTTTATCAAAAAAAAACAACCTTTTTTTTGAGAAGAGAGGAAGAAGGCATTCAGTTTTTAATCTGCCAAGTTATGATGACTGAGTTATAGCCACAGCTGGGAGTAAAAAAGGTCAAAAATTTCCAAGGTGTACAATCATGCCATTTTCATAGAATCCTAGAATGGTTTGGGTTGGAAGGGACCTTTAAAGATCATCTAGTCCAACCCCCAACTTCTTTTCACTAGTTCTTTGATTGAAATTGTCATTCTCTGTTCCCTGTATCTGCTATCACTTCCCTTCCCACATAGCATTTTGGGATGTTTACAAATGCTTAAACATTGCCAGAGCAGAAGCATGGAAATGTTTTTAAATCATAACAACTGGCTTCCAGCTGATTTGCAAGGAGGGGTGCCTTCCTACGTGTTTATCCTTATTCATCCTGTAATTATGGCAAACTAACTATAGGAGCTTTAAAAAACACCAAAAAGAACCCTTTGCATGTGTAGCAAATCATTTCCAGGCTTTAAAGGGAGTAGGTTTAATGATCTTGATTGGAATTTGAACTTTGGTATGGTAGTTTACAATGAAAAACTCAGAAATATAGTGAATTTGGGTAGTTTTATGAGTTGAGTAATTGCCCTTATTTGAACTAGGCTTGGCTAGATGCAGTTTTTAAAACATGTACTTTGTTTTTCTACATTTTCCCTTTGGTATCTGCATTTCAGTATAGATTCTCTTTTATTTTTAAATAAATGGTACACTCTGGGGAAACAGAAAAGCCATCATGTTTTTAAAAATTTGCACCAAATTGAAATTATTTGGTGATGGTTCAGCAAGAAGTCACAGAACGCCGGATCTGCTTTTAAAAATTTTATTTCAGGAATAGATGTGCTGGGATCCTGAAGGCAAATCTCAGTGGACTGATTGATCTCAGTCCATTGGATTCCACAGTCTGAGCTGCGGATGAGAAAAGACTGGTGGTAGATTGCCAGCAATATCCTCTCGAGGTGATTTTTTTTTTTCTTCCTGTGCTGGCAACAGTGAACAGAAAAGCTAATATAATTTAATAGTTTGAGTGTCCACAGGTATGTTTTCTTTGGTTTATTACAGAATTTCATGCCTGTCAGGGCCATCAAGAAACTGTTCCAGGAATTTTTTATCATACCCTTTGCAGATGGCCATGCTCTGAATATGGATATCTATAGGACAGATTGCAGAAATACCATTTAAAAATATGTATTTACATTAGTGCCTGTAACGAGTTCACACATTCAAACAGTGCCTTTCCCTGTTCGTTTTCATCAGGTCCTCAGAGCAGGTACTAAATAAATCTTATGTTTTCCACCACCACTAATTCGGTGAAAACTTGCCCTTGAAAGATGAGCAAACTAAGCACTAAATCAGTCAACCCCAACAGCCATGGCAGCCAGAAGCAGTACTAAAAAGGTATTTATAACCTTCTATGCAGAAGCCCAACAGCACTTTGAGTGTTAGATTTGCAAGTTCAGGGTTTGATTATAGCCTGGGCTGCTCTTATAAGAACCAGTTGCAGATGCAGCCTGACCAGTGTCCTCACACCTGTGCCTGGTGAGAAGGGTCCGACTTTCCCTCCTAATTCAGCTTTTCTGTGCTCATCTAAGTCTCAGCTGCCTCAGGACTCGGATATTGTGCTTTGCTTGAGTGGGACTTGGGATCTCAAACGGCTGCCGGAGGCATAGCTTCCTGCTTGCAGGTGATTTACCAGGTGGGGAAAATGCAATGTCAGTTTTTCCAGTTTTTGTGTCGGTCCCCAGTCTGTTTCTGGATTGTACTGTTTCTCATGCGTCACAATTAAATCATTCATTTCTTGGTGATTTGAGGGGTTACTGCTCTCTCCCGGCGATACCAGCTCAGTTGCAATTCACTGAAGTGTGCGAGGCTTTTGAATATAAAGAGGTGCAAACTGCTGATAGGATGTTATCAGTGACTACTGCTCATCTTCCCTCATTGTTTGAACATTAGACTGATATATTGGCATTGCAATTTATAAAGCTCAGATTTTCCTTGGCAGATTTCTGAGTTTGGACAAGGGGGAGCTAGAAAATGAAGGTGAGCTCAGACAGTATCTTACAGCATGTCTGGGATTCTTACTAGGACAATATGTGCAGTGGTAGAACTTGTGATAGAAATCAGAATAAAAAAACCATAGTATATCTTTGCATTGAGCTCTGTAAAATCACTTTTTGGCCAATAATAACCTTACCATACTCTGGGGAAATCTCTGTGGATCTATTTTCCTTTAGCCACAAGTGATAGGCTAATATTTTGACTACTACCTGACAAAACTCTTTTTCTTACAAGTGTTAAAACTTCAGACATGAAAGCAACCTTTTCTGTACTGCATAAGCAGAGTTTCATAAAATACATGTGTACTATTTCATTTCTCTGTAATAAAAGCATTTCCCAAATAACAGTGATGTGCAAAGAAGCAATGCACTGCTTTCTACAGTGTTGTTTTGAGTAATGATATCCAGTAATTCCTTGGTGGCTGAGGCTCTGCTTCAGTCTTTTGTAAGGGAGATTTGTGCTCCAAGTTTGAGAATGACAAGACGACTGCTAGACTCCCAGGAAAAAGAGCCTAAAGCAGTCACTCCTGTGTGTATTGGCATAGCTTGGAGGAAGCTTTAGGCATGTCAGTAAAGCAAGCAGAATTGAATTATGCTGCCCTAAAGATGAGGGGCCTGAGTCACAAGAAGTGACGAGTGGTAGAAGGAAGAGGCAGATGAACTCGGAGGGTCCTGAACCAGGCCTTGATGCAGCAGGGGAGGAGGCAGGAGTGAGGAGGGTCAGTGCACTGCCGCGGTTTCCCTGCAAGTGGTCTCCCCGCACGTCCCAACGTGATGATTGGCAGCATCCAGCAATTATTCTTTAGCACAGGTTATGAATGGCCACTCCTTTGCGTTAAGTCTAAAGGGGACCCAAAATACAGGAGCATTACGGTCCTGGTCCCAAAGACCCTAAAATGTAAATAGACTTTACTAATATTATTGCTCAACCATGAAGCACAGCTGAATATAAGAATTCTAATTTTCCATGACACAGACTCAAATTGTTGGAAACAAATTCATGCTTTGTCACTTCAGTATTTTAATTCTACAAGTGAAATGAAAACAGTTTTCACTCATTATAACATAACTTGCACTGTAAGCAATCAAATACTTTTTAATATAAAATGTGACAAAAAATATGGTGCTGAAATTGCACTGTAAATTTTGAACATTATTGTGATCTTTGTTTTCCTCCAAAGGTATTTGGATTCTTGTTTTCGCTTATTGCTACTTTACAGAGGAAAATCAAACTAAAAATCACATACATTTCTCCCAGTCCCAATTTTTATAAGTGTTTTGGCTAAGGGAAAGAGAGTTCAGAGTCAAAAGAAAAAAAAAAAGTTCGTTTACTCTTTACTTTTTGTACATGAACGCGTATAGGATTTTTTACTTAAACAGCTGAAAGGCTGTACTGTACTTCATGTGCCCTTCCTCTTTCTCAAGCTCTTAGACTTGCAACAATCCGTGAGAGGCAGCATGATGTCATTATAATCACAGAACAATTTTCTTCCTACTGGAAAGAAACATATTGTTCCCCCTCAATGAAAGAAAATCGAAGCTTTCAATGTTGCAAATAAAACAAAATACATTTAAGTTGCTATTTATCCTTAATTACTGTAGATCTCTGAGAAGAAAGCAAGAGATGTTGCATTTCAAAAGCGAATGTCTTTCCTTAGTCTTTGTTCTATTAAAACTGTGGGTTTGGTTTTGTTCCTTCCCACCATCTGCAGAAGGGTTGTGTTTGTTTGTGTGCATGTGTGTGATCCAGACAGCACCAACATAGCACCTGGGGCTGTTTCAGATAAGAGGATTGACTGGTCCCTGAATGTTTGTGCGTCAGGTATTTGTCATACCTGAAGTACCTAAGTAACTACCTGGGGTGACACACAGTGTCTCATCAGCATTCAGAGCCAGTGCTGAAGAGAGAGAGGGAAAGGGTATGGGGGGGAAATCACCGAGAACTAAGACAAGATAAAATGAGCATGCTGAGAAGAAAAGACAGTTGTTTCCTAATTGAGCTGGGGAGGAAAATGAAATGACCTGTGGCACGCTCCCTCTGATCCATCCTTCCTTCGCACGGAGGGATGAAGCTGTACCTGGTAAGTTGTCAGCCCTGTGATAATACGTAAGAACAGTCACAGATGTCTTACGTTGCAGGTGGTTAAAAAATACTATCATCCTCCTTTGCAACATTTGCTATGCAAGTACACGTGCTCAATAAGAGATTTACACATACACTATGAACTTTCTGTCTGAGAAGTCTAGTTCCTTCCTTGAACCAGGACAGTTTTTGCATGCTGCGTACAGTCAGTGTATGAGGTGTGAGGGATTGCATCTCTCCTTCTCATGGGGTAGGTGAATGTTATGAGGAAAAATGAGAGCTTAGCTGTTGACATGGTGATGTTGTTTTCACTGTAGATTACTTACCTGAGGCTAACCCTATGGTTTCCTAATGGCTGTCTGAACTGGAGGTCCAAGTGGGGGTGAACCAGCTGAGACTGAAACACAGTGGGTCTCCATGGTCTCCGACGTAGTCCTTGCTAGAGCAAGTACCTTTTCATCCAGCGCAGGCATGTAGGATGTTGTCGCCATTCCTTGGCAAAGCACAGCTTTAGCACCTCCGGTTTACGATATTGTAGCTGTACTGTATTGTATTCTTACGATATGCTCTCTTTGGGCATAAATTTATTGTTGGCCACTGAGATGCTTTCTGCTGCTGTGAAAATCAGTGTCCTGCCTCCAGCATGAGGCAAGCTGCCTTTGACTACAAACTGCACCTCTGCGGAAAGGTTAGATTTCTTTTCTAGATAGTGCCCAAGGCGTTATCCAGGATTTTTAGGTGGATGAATGATCTAGAACCTATTGATTTGACTTGCTTGACTTTAAAAAGAGATTGGAGAGCTGTGTGTAACCTCTCATTACTAACTTAACATAACTATTCATTCTCTGTGAACCTGATTACTTGCTTTCTGGCTGTAAAGAGAGATCATCAAACTGGGAACACATGTTTCTTTGTGGCTGAAATTAATTTCAGCTCCACAAACACATACCTAGTGTTACTTGAACATGGCAGCTGCTTCCTTACTCCTTTGTTACGGCTCTGTTATGGCTTTTCTAGGCTGTAGTGAGTGTCTGGGCACTTATTGTTGTATGGAACAGATGAAGATTAAGAACTTGCTGCATAAGAAGGGAGGGCTTTAAACCTGAAAGACAGTGTGCATGAAAATAGACTGGCTAAAAAGTTATTTCAAAGGAGGAAATAAGGCTTATTGTCTGCAAAAATGAAAACCTTCTTGCAGTAAAGACCCAGCAGTGCTGAGCTTACTCTGAAATGCAAAACCGGCAGGAAACACTGAACAGTGGGCAGAATTAGGACCTCAGTGGAAATACCTTTCAATCTCTATTCTGAGAGTGGCCGTATTAATTAAATCTATAATATGCTTTGTAAAAACCAAAGAGAATCATGCTGTATCTTAGCCAGGGCAACAGAGTGACTAGTTTTACATGAAGTGTCAAATTAGCTTTACTGTGTCCAAATTTTACCTCTGGGGAAAATGTGCTGCAATTGCAAGCTAGTAGGGCACAGGTCATCTTGTGTGTATTCATAACTACACAGGGCTGCTGTTCTGACAATGTAATGCAATATGCTCACATTTTTGTACTTGCTGTGAGATACTAAGTTTACCAAATGTACAAGGACCTGTCTTCAAATAAAATAAATACTTTAGCTTGTCAAAAATGTTAGGGTTGTATAGATGTTGGGGTGCAAAATTTATGACAACAGAATTCAGATTTAAGATAAGGAACTAGAAGTATTGAATGCAAGAGCATGTAATCTCTTGGACCACATAAATAAAAGACATGTGATATTATTTTGTTTAAATGCAGAAAGCAAAATATGCCTTGATGATTGCATAGCATTGATTTATTTTGATTGCATTGTATTCAAATTCTGCAAAATTCCCATGAAATTTAAGGGTCATTTGTTCTTTCCTTGTTTGTAGGAAGTTTTGTGTAGTTAAACAAATGGTTTGCAAAACAACCTATCATGAGATTTGCTTCAGTTTGTCACAATGTCTTTAATATTTCTGTGTTACTGAAAATAATATAATGTCTACAAGTCAACTGTACAGAATTAACTGTTTAAATCGGGCTCATGTTTTAATCCCTTAGAACAGGTAAGAATGCAAGCCACAATCAGTCAAGCCACAGAAACACAACACAACTAAATTTCCAATTTAAAAAGACATGAAGTACTTTGAATTGTATTTTAAAGGGTCTTTGGAAAAGAACTGTTTTGTAATTACAAGCTCAAAACTGCTCAAAATAGCTAAATGACATTTCCTTCTTTTCTCCCCCCCCCCCTTCTCTTTTTCTCTTGCACTTACAGCTACAGCGCTTTTCTTGAAACATAGCTAAAACATAGGAGCTCCACAATCGTCCCCATCTTACAAAAGCTATCTGTTTTTAACTGCTTCCAGCATGGTGCACCTGCAAGTGCAGCATCACTCTTCGATTTTGGGGTTTTGTTGGTTTAGGTTTTGGTAGGAAGCGAGAAGAAGAGGGAATAAACATGCTTTGTTTTATTATTGTCTCTAAACCAGCTTGCAGACCAGGCTTCATTAGGAAGCAAGGAGGTTGAAAAGAGCTGGCTGCAGCAAGTTACTTGTTGCCTAGTGACACCATCAGACCTATAAACTCAGGCTTAACTCCAGTTCTCTTAACCCTCTAGTGTCCAGAAGCTGCATTTTATTACTGGACAATTCCTGTTTTGACCAGTAAAGGATCTGCATTTTTAACAAAAACAGTACTGTACCACTAGATGCCAGTAAAAATCAGAGAGAGAAGGATGGACAGCTTGCAAGTGAAATTAAAAAATAGTTAGTTCTTTAATGTAGGACTGAGAGAATTGTTTATGTCCTCTTCCAGCACAACTGAACCTGGAAATGCCATAGAAATGTAACATGTAAATACAAGTGTGAGGCTGGTTTTGCAAACAACATCCTGTCAATGAAAGATGAAGGGAGCATCCCCTCCTAGGCTCTGGCTTGACTCCTGATAACTGATAGTACCTGTTTCTCTCCTAGTCACATATGTGATAAATTGTTTTCTGTAGTTTTGTGGCTTGGTCATAATGTGCCCATTGTTGATGAGGGCAAAATTCCTTTTTCTTTTGTAGAAGCTAGAAAACTTACTCAAACTCCACCTAATTAATGAGTGAGATGTCCATTTGCTGACAATTGCCAGGGGAAGGTTACAAGGCAGAGGTGTTGTATCTATGCTTCATAAAGACATCAGTATTTTTATAGGATGTGCTTTCATATCAGAATAACTTAAATAACTTCAGGTTTTGGTATTTTTCCTGTTGATTTAGTTTCAGTTTTTCTACTAAGCTGTATTTTGAAAGATTGTAGAACATTTAGAAACATAGTAAAAAGTTCATAGCTTAACTGTTGTCTCTCCCCAAACAAGTATCTTTGAAAGTGATTTTTAGCACTACTAACTGTTGCAGCAGTTAGATTTGGAAATTCTTTAAATTTGAAATAAAAAATCACTGTTAGTGTAAGTGAAGTCTTTCAGTCAGTGTTGGCAAAAGCAATGAGACTTAGAAGATCTCTCTTCTGTTGGAAGAATACATACTAGATGCATACAACAAAATGAAAAATCAGGGGTCAAAGGTAGAGAAATGTACTGATTGGGATTCCCTTTTACCAATTCCTGTTTCCTATAGAATATCTGAGTTATTCTATTAGTCTTTGCTTTAAGGTAGTCGGCAATGAGGAACCCACAGGCCACATGCCCTCAATGAGGTTAACCTCTGCCCTCCACCACCTTCCTCGAGCCTCATCCTGCAGGCTCCTTTGCCCTGAAGTGCTTTTTCCCTCTCCCGAGGGACCAGAGGACTTTGCTCCCCACATGTCTCTCCACTAACTACCATTCTCGACCATTTCTTGCTCAGCATTTAAACAGAAAGAAGGTTTCTGAGCTTGCTAACAGGATGGATGTGCGTGAAATGAAAAACCTTTCCAAGGCCTTCTGTGGGCCAGAGGAGCTTTCAAGTGTTCAGATATAATATATATAATCTTCATTTGGGTAGAAATAATTTGCAACTGGGTAGAAAGGACGGGGTTGCTGTTTTATTTTTTGTTTTGCTTTGTTCTCCTGAAAACTTCTTTCCCCTGTAGGTTTGCTTGGGAAGAGGGGGTTTCACTGGCTCTCCAAAGTACAGAGGGGTAAATTTCTGGTCCCTACCTTACTGCTGGAAATTGCACAGCTGAGTTACACTGGTACTGTGCCAGAGTTAAAAAACCTCTGCTTCACCACACTGGCTCAGATCTGGAAGATACACAGTGGCATTGATTTGGTGGTATAGCTGAGTTAACAAGCACAGGTTGGACGTAGATAACTTTGGAAAACTTAAGCTGAGAGCAATAGGGAAGGCAAATCTTTGAACCCACACCAAACCTGACTGGGGATGTGAAAATCTAAAGCTTTGGCCTAGGCTCACTGAAAAATGAAATATTTCTCAGACTACTTTTTTATAGAATTACCTGACCCAAGGGCTCTGAGCCTTCTGTAACCTAATGTATTTCACACAGATGCAGGTCAGATAGTTACTAATGGAAATTAAACATGAAAGAAGAGATAAACTGAAATTTCTGCTTCATGAATTTTATTTTCTGCTTTTGTAGCCTGTTCTTTTTTGGTAGCGGCTGGTTAGCAATTAGAATGTGGTTAGCATATAATGGTAACCGTTAATGTGGAAGCACTGAAATTCTTTGTCCTGGTAATTGCTTTCTCATTAGCAGCAAGAATTATTGTGTGTTTTAACTGCTAGCCAAAGCTTAGGAGCCATGGAATGCTGAAGTTTCCTTTGAATTCATGGAAATTGGTGATTTCTGTGTCACAGGATTTGGACCTACAGAAGGAGTAAAAATGCTTTTCAGTGACTAACAGGCAGCCATTAGAGAGGAGAAGTGAAGACAGTTTCTAGGCTTCTGATGGGACAAGGCCATTCAACTCCGTAAGGGATAATATTCCAGTAAAATAGATTTTTCTTTTTTTTTAACTCCAGAAATCCCGTGACTTCCAGACATCAAATAGCCTAGGTTGCTAGACATCCAGAAAGTCAGCAGAGTGCCATCCAAAGCACAGAGAATAGTTGGTAGAGGTTGTGTTTCCAAGAGAGAGATGGAAGTATTAGTATTGTTATGCGAAGCAATGTACAATTTCATTTGGAGTATTTTCTTCATGGCTGGTCATCAACAGGGATAAATTCACATTGGAATAAGCGTACAGAAGGCCTACTGACAGGACTTAGGGATGAAGAAAATTTCTTAGGAAACAATGCTAAAAGAGTGTGGTTGGTTTAATTAATTAGAATAAATATGTCAGGGAAGGGGGAAATACCATTGCCTTCTCTAAAAAGAGTAATGTGAAAATGTCAAGGAGAGTGAAAAGCTGTTTAAGCGAAAGGAAAGCATCAATATAAATTGATCCCAAACACATTTAGCCTGGAAACTGGAAGAAAGCTTCCAGGCATCAGCAGAAGCAAAGTTCTGAAACAGCCTTTCAAAAGAAAGCAGTGTGGACGCGAAAGAGATCTGTATGGTGCTTCCTCAGTCTATAAAAAAGATTATGTGTCGTGTTTGCTTACTAAAGCAGAAACCAGTGATGGCTTACACAAGAAAGTCCCTTCAACTTCCACTTTCTTCTGAATAATCTTTAAAGAACTGTTGTGTGAACTGAATGAAAGTGTACTGTAAGGTGACCAAAGGTATTTCAGGTTAAATATCATATTTTCTGTATTTTAACTGCAAGAGAGAACATGGTAAATGTTCAAGAGAGAAATTATTAGTTAAAGTAATGGAAAGAGTTGGAAACTCGATACATGCAGATTATATCATTATTTAATAAGTAAATTCTACAGCTATTGCAAATTCAAGATGTCACTTAAATGTTTCCATCTTGAGGTAGCTTTCTAAAGGACTTACTGACATGGATTATAGCGTTGTATGTTAAAAAAAAAGCAAGTTATTAATCACGTAACTTCAATATTTAAGTATGATTTTCCAATTAGGTATTTTGCTCTTTGTTATGATTATTTTTCCCCTTTCCTTGCCTACATGAAACATTCATTTGAAATAGGAAATAATTTTTATGTCCTAGAAAAACTAGAATGTAAAGTTTCTTCTCTCATCCTGTAATAAGATATCTATAGGATATATATCTGAATCTAAACTGGGTTGGTCTGTGTGTGTGTCATCCCGTTTTCCCCCCACAATATTTAAAAAAATTAATACAGTTATCTTAGTTTTTAAAATGAAATGGTATTTTAAAATGCAAATTTCTGTTTAAAAATGGGCCATTTGGACAGGTTCAGAACACCTTTTTTAAGGAGGAAAAAAGAGTAAAGACTAATCCATATCAAGCTTTCGAAGTTTCTTTTACAAATTAGTTTATTCCAGTGAAATACCATTTTCATGGCACAGTTCCTAACTGGCTCTATCTGTATCAGTGAACAACTCACGTTCCTCAAATAGTTCTGCCTTTTTTATTGTCTGGACCATCTGTTGTGCTGTGAGCAGCTACTATTTTGAGCCTTTTCCCTTTAAGTACAAGTTTCAAATTAAATTAAGCCTTTGTAAAAGCTGAAATTATTGCCAAAGCATGTTCATAAGTGTTGATGTGCTTTTGTGGGTTTTTTTTAAAGACTTTTCAGAAATTTCAGGCAGTAATGATAGCACATCCCTTCTAATGATAGCAGCATGAAGGACGTCCTGAACTGTCTCTGAGGATGCATTTTAATAAGTTGGTTACAAATCATTTGTTAAAAAAAAAGTTAGCTGAAAATAATAAAACAAATCTTGAAAAAGTGTTGTGGTGAAAACCTATCAAGGAGTCGTTATTCATAGCATCATTACCATAATAAATAAAAAGCAGAGAAATTAAGGTTGGGGCAGCAATTGTCATGCATATCTGATGGCACCTGGGCATTTGCAGGCCTGCATGTCTTCCCACACAGCTAGTAAATCGTCTTTCATGAAGATCTTTGATAGATGTAGTGAATGACACGGGAGGAACGCATGGAGTCCACTGCCAGCTCTCTGGATGATCTGCCACTAGTAATACTACTAATATCACAGCTTGGAAGGGGGAGTCTACATTGCCCAGTTCAGTGATGGATGGGATGGGTGAGCTTGTCCAGATACTGGAAGTGTTATAGCCTTCTGAGCTTGGCACTTGGCCGGGACTAATTTACCGTCCTTCTTTTGCTCAGTACTCTTTCCAACATCTGGATGAGTTCAGGTGCATGGCAGAATACTGAGCAGTGCAGACACACTCACAGTAAGCAGAAAATCTTTTTCACCAGATGCAGAGACCAGGTAAAGATATGTTTTATAGGTGCAGTAACAGATTGACCACAACAGGTCCATTTAGGCAGAAAAGGGAATAAGATAAAAGGAATGACAGAATATGAGTCAGTTAAGTTTCAGGTTTGGCATGTTGTATTTTAGGTCAAAACTGTAAGCTAGTAACTAGATTCAGCTGTGATAAAGTAGTATCATGTTCTAATTCCCCCTATTTGTCTAGTAACTAGACATTTTTGCTTATTTCAAACCCATTTGACTGGACTGGGGTTGTTCCAATAATGCCAGTGACTCTGGTTATGAACTGGGATTTAAGGTCCCTCGTACCCTCGTTTTAGCCTACATCTTATTGTAGCATGAAACATGAACTTTACTTTTCAGATTTTGTTCCCTAATTCAGGTGTAGGACTTAAAAGTCCTGATTTTCGCTACTGCTAGTTGTGTAGTCTCTCTGTGGGGTGTTTCAAACAGAAGATAACAGCCCCTGCTCTTCCCCCTTCCTTTGCGCTTTCCAGTTGCACCTAGAGGCAAAGGGGGAAAACCTGCACGTGTGTTCCGAGAAATGACTGGTAGATCTGATAGTGTATGTGAAATAGCATGGAGGTTTTGGTGTAACTGTTGTAAYGGTTTTTGTCTGAGAGGATATATCTGGATATGAATTTGAAAGTCAAATTAGTATTTGCTTTTCCTTCTTAGCTAGTATTCTGTGTTAAAGATGGTGTGGCATAAGCAGTTGATCCTAGCCTGAAACTGAGGAAAATGTACTAGTTTGCCTGCTTACCCTTGGAAATGTGTACTAGTGTAGCTATGCAGCACTTGTAACCAAAAGAAATGCTCATTGTAAATCACGCTTATGGTTAATGTCCAACCCAGGGGTAAAATGATGTCAGCAGAATTGTTTTAATGAAAAGTGCTTTTTTTTTCTGCAAGGGTTTTATTTTACTACAGGTTCCCTTCAGACTTCTTCAGTACATATATATGTGTTGATTGTCTTCTATTTGATGCATGAATCTAAAACTCAGAGAAATACTGCCTGTAAATAGAGTATATCCAGCAGCTCTTCCCTTACTTGAAAGCTCGAAGATTAAAACTGTGAATTACCTAAACAATATCAACTAATGCTTCTTTTAGCTGTCTATGAGCACTGAAACATAGTGTTAATTTATCCCTCACTACTGGAAAACTTAATGCATTGTGCCTTGGTTTATTTGCCCCATTTGTGAAATTGTCGTTGAATGTTTTGCAAATAAAATGCTCTGCCATTGTGATTTCAATAACTTAGTGATGCACAAAACCAACATAATTTTATCTATTTTCTTGATATATAAGCAAAAAAAAAAAAATCCTAAGTGGGCAAAATATACTAACTAATGTGCTACTCAGTAAGTCTATTTTTAATATACATGTAAGTACGTTAAACTACTTCAGCATTTGTCAGTAAGACAGGGGAGATTAGTGCATTAAATCCACTAAGTGCCAGGGTGTGGTTTTTTTGCTAGTATCTCAGCTCTGTTAGTGCTGTTGTCTTGCTACTCACATCTAATACTGTTGTGGGTACTGTTGTTCCACTTACACCTGTACGTAGCAATATGCACTTGTTTCTTCCAAAAGCCTGCATCTCTTAGCACTTCATCTGCTTCAAAACTTAAGGAGGTGTGGTGTATGTCAGGACTTGAACAGGTGGCTGTTGAAGAAAATCAACACTTCTGCTGTAAGTAGAACTGTTGGGTTTATAGATGACTTAAATACTTGTGTTTCTAGACTGACACTCCATCTGAATGATGAAACCTCTGAGAAAGCAGTGCCTGCTAAGAGCACAGCTACAACCTCACCCCATTTTGGCTTATGCTGTGGGGCTCTAGAGGGATTAACTAGTCATCCGGTAGCTTTGCGTTTTGTCATAGTCACTAATTTTTTGATTTTGCATCAGTTCCAGCTACTACAATTTCTTCAGATGCTTCAATATTTAATTTTAAAGGTATTCTGGCAGAAGAAGCACTTCTTCCAGACAATAGCTTGAAAATCATGATAGAATTCATTGGCATTTTTAATGTTATATATACTGTAAGATACTAGTAATTATTACTGGGTTCTGCAAGTTATGTTTTGTCCCATCTAAATGCATCATACTTTAGCAAGCAGTTTAGGTCTTCAAAAACAAGTTACTAGGTATTTTCTGTGCATAATTTTGACTGTGAGACAAATGGGATAGATACGGATTTTGGGGCTGTACAGCAGAAAGAGGGAGCTCTTCATATTCCCCGTTTCTCATGTGACCTGTTAGTCTCCAGGTTTCCTTTCTGTTTGGCTGTTGTTTTTGAGAGATAATAAACAGGTGATATCTAAGTAAATAGCAATGAGTGGCCCTTGACAGCTTTATTATGGCTATTATGTTATGGTACATTAAGTTTTTAATGAAATAAAATATGGCAGATTGCCAAATTATGTGATGATAATTTCAGGAAGCTGTAAACAGGTTACTCAGTAGTTCATAATTGCTGCAGGTAATTTAACATTCAGGAAACTTCCACCCACTGATAGTAATTAAGATCACATTTTGGCTACGTGCGTTGATTATGAGTATCTGATCAAGAGAATCTCCCTTTTTCTTTCATGTGGTATTTCACACTTAGTATTTTACTCTGCTGGGGGCAAATCTTGCCTTTTTATTTCACATCATGGAATGTCAGTGGAAAATATTGTAACAATATGTAATCTACCTGTGAATAACCTCGCTGCATGTGACTGGAGTTTTACCGTCGGAGAGAGCTGCGCTTCTGCTTAAAATGAAGATTTCCTTTATGGGGCTGCCTGGTAGAAAGCGGTCATCTGGAAAGGACACCTTTCAGGTCTAGTTTGGCCAAAATGAAGCCCTCAGCTGTTCTAAATCTTGCATTAAGGTTGTGTGGGAGAAAGTGGCCAACCCAGCAGGTGTGTAGGGATGCTGTCAAAATAACCAGAAAGCGCAGGAACTTCCCACCTGCTGCGGGACCCGCATGGAAGCCAGCTGCAAGAGGGCTGGCAGCAAGATGCCAGAGCCAGCGTGATCTGGAGGGGGCATCCCTGAGGATGCAGCTTCAAGATCACTGATAGCAGGGAAACGGAGGTAGGCTTGAGGCAGGGGAATGGCACACCTGAGCTGACCATCACGGTCCAGACAACCGCCCCAAACTGAGCCCCAGGAATCCCAGTGTCGGTATTGTTAGGCGATCCTGCGCGACCCAAGTTGGGGAAGAGGGTAACTGGGTTACCGTGGCGGAGCATCCTCTGCCTCCCAGACTTGTGTAACTTGGCAGAGTTGAAGCCCACGCCGGGAGAAACAGTGCTGCTGTGTTGCCATGGCAACGGCAGGGACCTGTCAACACCTCTCTCCCTAATAGTGACAAATGGTACTTATTACATCAGCACTAATTTCATCCGATCCCTTTCAGATGAAGATACTTAGTCCTTGCTGATCAAATTGTGTCGCTGTAATTACTGAGAACAGACCTTATTAAATGACAGCGCTCCTTACTCATTGCCTCGTCTCATGCTGAAGCTTATCGCTTTCCCTGTTTCCCTACTTTTGGTGGTGCACTTGGCTGCCCTCAGGGCACACTCCCCATCCAAAAGCAGTGACATTTTGCTTCAGTCACGGACAGTGCAGGTGATGGGTAGGAGGCTGCATCTGGCTCCTGTATTTTAATATATATGAAAAAACTAGAGCCAGACCTTCAGAGCACATGAAGCAAAACTGTTAAATGCATGTGAAATTGCACGGTCCTTGCTATAAAAAGAAAAAGTACTTGTCTAGGTGTCTAGGTGTTTGTGGAAAGTAGCCTAACTTTAGGTTAGGCTAACTCCATTTATTGGAGAGCACATGCTGCCATTATCTTCTTATTGCACTACTTGATGTTCCAGGTTTAACAAAAGACTTTATACAAGTGCAGCGAAATAAGTACAGAAAAATCACCTAGGGAGGAGTAATTTAGACTGGAAATCCAGAGAATGCAAGATACTCTCTGCCATTGACCTGCAGGCTGGCGTCATGTGTATGATTTTCCTCCACCAGCTCCTAACCACACAGAGGTCTCCCTAGTCTGCAAGGGACTGGAAAGTCCTATGCAGAGAAGACAGTGATTTGCAGGGCATCAGGAAGCTCCACTCACAGATCACACACAAATTTGAAAAGATGTGCTCTGCCCCTGCAGAATTTTGAATTTAAATTGGCATTATGGTTTTCCTGCTCTGTCTGATGTTTGATGCAATTGTTTCTTTCCAGCTTGCAGATTCACTTTTTGATTTTTCCCGAAGTTGGGATGGCAGGTTTTAGTTTGGTGCCCTTCTGCTTCAGAATAAACAAAGTGGTGAACAGAAGAAGCCTTTAGAAAAGGATGGCCTTTTGTTGTGGAGTAAACAAACTGGGGGGAAAGGGAAGTTAAGTAGCATCCAAGTTAGCGCTCAAATTCTGATACTGTTTTGAAAAAGGTGAGTCTGAACAAAGTGTGATAAGTTACACAGCAAGTCACAGGGCAAAGAGAATTTTAAATAAGGATGTTCTTCATTTCTGTCATTGTTTTTAAAAGGAGAATTATTTCTCTTTTACAGATGTCATATGACAATGTATGGTCAACTATTATTTTTCACAATGTTATCACCTTGGCATTATACAAAAAATTCAATATTACTGTTAGTATTATTTCTTGGTCATCTCATTAATTGACCAAATCATGCAAGACTTCTATTTCTGTGTTTTTCAAGCCTATATAATTCTGAATATCTGCTTAAAGGGTAATAATGTTCATTTTATTGTTATAGAATAAATAAATAATAACAAATCCATTCACCTTATCATCAGAAAAAACAGAGAAAGTCATAAGGAGGATGAACATAAATTTAAAATCGTGGCAACTAGTTTATGTCACAGCTAGTAAGAAGTGGAAGATGCTGAAAGAACTCCTTCCCAGGGTGTAGATAAGTGCATCGTTGCTCATTTCAACCTTTTTCAGAGACCTTTTAGCAAAGTTATAGTTTGGGACAATTCAAAAGTGTTTAGTTGGTCTCAGGATGATAAATTATCTGTGTCTGATTGCGACTTAAAGGTTAAAGGGTTATGTTGGTTTTTTTTTTTTAAATTTACATTGGGGTTTGGTTATTTCATAGACTTAGAATAGAATAGACTATTTCAGTTGGAAGGAACCTACAACGATCATCTAGGCCAATTGCCTGACCACTTCAAGGCTGACCAAAAGTTAAAGCATGTTGTTAAGGGCATTGTCCAAATGCCTCTTAAACACTGACAGGCTTGGGGCATCGACCACCTCTCTAGGAAGCCTGGTCCAGTGGTTGAGCACCCTCTTGGTACAGAAGTGCTTCCTAATGTCCAGTCTCAACCTCCCCTGGCGCAGCTTTGAACCATTCCCATGCATCCTATCACTGGACACAAGCGAGAAGAGCTCAGCACCTCCCTCTCCACGTCCCCTCCTCAGGAAGCTGCAGAGAGCCATGAGGTCGCCCCTCAGCCTCCTTTTCTCCAAACTAGACAAGCCCAGAGTCCTTAGCAGCTCCTCACAGGACATTCCTTCCAGCCCTTTCACCAGCTTTGTTGCCCTCCTCTGGACGCATTCAAGGACCTTCACATCCTTCTTAAATTGTAGGGTCCAGAACTGCACACAGTACTCCAGGTGAGGCCGCACCAATGCTGAATACAGCAGGATAATCACCTCTCCTCTTTTGACTGGCTGGTTACGCTGTGTTTGGTGCACCCCAGGATGCGGTTTGCCCTCTGGGCTGCCAGGGCACGCTGCTGGCTCCTATTGAGCCTGCTGTGACCAGCACCCCCAGGTCCCTTTCTGCAGGGCTGCCCTCCAGCCACTCCTCTCCCAGTTYATAYTTGTGCCYRGCGTTACTCYGTCCTAGGTGCAGRATCYGGCATTTGGACTTGTTAWATTTCATCCCATTAATCATAGCCCAATGCTCCAATCTATCTAGATCCTGCTACAAGGCCTCTTGTCCCTCAAGAGAGTCAACAGCACCTCCCAGCTTGGTATCATCAGCAAACTTGCTAATGGTGCATTCAACTCCTGTGTCCACATCGTTGATAAATATATTGAACAGCACTGACCCTAGAATTGAACCCTGAGGAACGCCGCTGGTGACCAGTCACCAGCCAGATGTAGCCCCATTCACTGCAACCCTTTGAGCTCTGCCCTTCAGCCAGTTCTTCACCCAGCGCACCGTGAACCCGCTCATCCCACAGTTGGACAACTTGTCCAGAAGGATGCTGTGAGGGACAGTATCAAAAGCCTTATTAAAATCCAGAAAAACTACAGCCACCGCCTTCCCTTCATGTACTAGGCTGGTGACCTCGTCATAGAAGGCTATCAAATTAATTAAAAAGGACTTTGCCTTTGTGATCCCATGTTGACTGTGCCTGATGATTACATTATTCTTTAAATGACACGAGGCTGATGTAAATGGGGTAAGGGAGAGAACTTGATGTTTTCAAATGTCTGGAAGACAGAAGCAGCTGTGTTTTGTATTAGGTCAACACTGGCAGAATTTTTATGTAGCTCATTTTCATTCATGTTAAGGAAATTCTCTTGTAAGTAAGTGTACAAATATTTCAGATTGCTGAATACCATGCACAGATTCCATGCCTACCATGTAATTTTTTTTAATCTTCATTTAATTACTGGAACATAACAGTGGTATTTCAAGGCAATGACATTTGGTCGGTCCTCTGGGAAAATGCAGCCACAAATCATCTCAACACAAGAGTAGGTCAAATGGTAATAATCAAGTCATATTCATAACTCATTGGAAATAGACTATTCTGAAATTGCTACCTGATATAGAACTAATGCCTCATTAATCAGAAATACATCAATGTAGGAACACTAGTTATGTCAACTAGAATTATGAATGAGATTACAGGGAATGCCCTGTACAGTGTTACATTTAAGTAGATGCAGTCTTGTGTAGCCTCATACTTGCTTAGAGGACTTGTTTTCATCATGGAAATGTGGTATGAACCTAAAGTATGCAAAAAACGTGTTGTGCAAGAAAGCAAGCTATGCAGCTTTACACATTCAGATAGTATAAATAGCCTAATAGAGCAACCCTCTTTAAGGTATCTTACAACACAGTGAATGACTTAATTTCAAATGAGTGAATCCCAAAGTCCTCCCTGTGGTAGAACTGACATTGGAGAAAAGAGGGAGCTTAGCTAGAGCAGAAGAGACCTCAGGACTATATTATTTTTATATATATTTATACACACACACACACAAATACATATTTGTCTAAACTGGCATGCATGTAGCCCAGAGTTTGCTTTTTCTGTGCTTTGGGCAGCGTGCAATTGAGCTCTTGTACACAAGCCAACCACCTACTGTGTTCACATACGCTGAGTCTAATTTAAAATCCTTAACCATTCAGCAAAACTTCATCTCCAGGTTCAGCAAAATTACGCAGCTACTAGTTCAAAGGGAGTGGAAGTCCAGGTATCTTAGAATATAGGTAATACTTACTTTTATGTGCAATGGACTAGGCAGATGGACTGCGGGCATGCTAGTCCTTAAATCATTTAGTTGGTTGGTGTTTCAGACCCAGCTCTGAAATATACCTCTGATGTCCCTTAAATATGCAACATGCAACTTATACGTGTGTATTTCAAGCCAGAAAGTTGCATTTTTGTCAAGGCCTTAGACAAATAAAAAAAAAATACCGCTCCCCCCTAAAACCCTTGCCATCCCGATTTCCTTTTAGACATTTTGGTGACTAAAATAAAGTAGAGCAAAGTTGCCTTGATTGATTCTGTAGTTATGTTACCTGTGCAAGATCCCTAATTTTTCACCTGTGAAATTCTCTAAACATCTAAATTTCATTTTGTACATGTCCAGAGTTACCTTCCATTTCACAGCAGTGAACATTTTGCTTGACTCTCTCAGGATCTTCAGTTGAAGTCCGAGCTCTTACACTTGCTTCAGGCATTTGAACCCTGTACCAACACGTAACAACCAGAGCCACTTTCACACCACTGCACAGCTGTGGAGAAGCGCTACTCTTGTCCTTAGGGAATCCTTAGGTTCGCAGTGTTTTCCCTTAGAAGACCATATGCATACACAGCATGATGCTTTCCCATTGCTGCGTCAGGGCTGCTGTGAAACTTTTTTCCCAGTCACCTTGCGTTTTAGGCAGCTCTGGACTGAACAGTACTGTGTCCGTGTATTGGTGGGCTCTACTATAGGACTCTCTCATGGATTTAGGTTTTATGCATCTCACACATCTCAAATTCTTCTGATTTTTCCTTGTAATGCCAAAGTTGGCCTTAGAAAGAAAGGCTTTTCTTAAGATGGCAAAAGTTTTGAAAGGTAAATGACTGATTAGGTTTGTGTAGAAATGAAATGCTTCAGTAGTGTTTTTATACAGACATTTCATCTGCGTTGCACAAAGACCTTCTCACAGCCGTGCACAGGCACACATAAGGTAGCTATTCCAGTCTGTGGCTCACACAGGGACTAGTTTATTGCAGCTTATTGCTGAAATTCAGCTATCTGTATTGTGTTGGCTTTTGAAAACACTCTCAGGTTATGTCTAAACTGTGTGATGACAAGAGTGTTTCTGAGCTCCTGTGTCCAGGTGCATGCCCTCGTGCCACTGACTCCAAGTCAAGGTGATACCCAAGTGCCTGTAATTGTCACCTTCCACTCAACCGCAGTGGTCTTTCCTTGGAAAAGAATCTTGATTAGGACCTTGAAGTGTAAAATAGCATGCCCCTACTGCATATTCTCAGCATAGCTTGAGGTGCCCTGTGGTATAAATCCTTCTGTATAAAAGAAAATTTCATTTTAATAGCATTTCAGGACTGTACTAGTAGTTTGAAGACTCACTGTGGAGGAAAATATCAGCCGACATATAACAAAATGGTAGAAAAGGTGTAAAGTTTAGAACTACCGTAAGCTAAATACTGTAGCCTTTGGTTTTAAAACCACAGGAAGATCATTCCAGCTGTTAAGCACTGAAATAATAGAAAATTCTTCCATTTCCCTATAAATTCTTATATGGATGGAAATATGACATTGCTATGCACATGTAGTATTAAAACGGTATAAATACTAGCTTGATCCTTTTGCAAAATGTAATCAATTAACTCATGTATTTTTAGTCTCAATAGCCAAGTTGATTGTCAAGTTGTGCCATGTCAATACTTCAATCTTCCTGCCAGTGCAATGGCTTCAGAAATATTTGTACCAAAAATTAAGCCTTCTCTAATTAAAATATTAAACTTCTGAAATTCCCACAGGATCACATATCTTATATATTCCTGCTTAACTATTTGCAGTGCTAAGACTGTGTGTTTTTTCTGAGATTTGTAGTCTCTGGCTGCAAGTTAGTTTACTTGGAATATGATAGTATTTTTGGTAGAAGGACGTAAAAGCAAGTCATGCTACATTTCTTTGATGCTGCTTTTCAGCATACAGCCTTTAAAACAGTTGTCCTACTTGACAGTCCTTTGATGACACAAAAATAAGTGATTTTGGGGTACCAGTGCTAAAAAATGTGGTCCTTGAGTGTTTTAATTGTTGTAGCAATGGTTAGTTTATTTATAAACCTGTATCGTCTTGGTACCTAATAACTGAAAAAATTATGGAGGACTAAAAATTCAGAAGACCTGCTGGTTTTCCTCTTCTCTTTCCCTTTGGTAGCATAGGTCAATTTAGTATGTGCTTCATGCATGTTCTCTTTATGAGCAGCATTTCTGAGGAAAAGATGTTGTGTTTGGCAAATATGTATTTTGTAAAATATATGTAGTTTTGTATATGTAGTAGAAAAAGAGAAGCCCTGAGAGTAGATTAAAAAAATGAAAAACCACATAAGAAAATATTCTGAATATGCTGTCTGTTATCTGAATGGGCAAGGTGGCTGATATGTATGGTTTTGTGCCCTTCATATATATCGCAATATATAATGAATTTTATGTCATTTAATATGTATTCTAATACTGATGGAAAGTCAAAATGTTAAAAGTAGTATTTTATGCCACAGGCATGATTAAAGATACTCTATTGTTGGGGAACTAGAATTATTAATATTGCAACAACTTTTAACACTACTTCACAAAAGAAATTACTGATTAAGCATTTGCTAAAAGTCCTCAGCCCTTGTCATTTTTTGCTGCATAGCCCTCAGGATAATCTTCAGAGCGTAGGATCCTTTTGTTTCAGGCTCTGCATTGCCTGTTTTGTGCTCCACGACACCGTCCAGCTGTGATAACTGCTCACACAAAGGGATGTCTTTAAATAAGTGAGTTCTTAAATACTAAATTTTGGGATTCCGTATTCATACTGCCTTAAGCCAATGCCTAATTCAGGTGGTGTAACTACTAGCATGCAAGTTAGGTACTGACACTAAGCAGCTGAAGAAAGTTACCAATACATGGCTGGTGAAACGTGGCATTCTCTGCAGTCAGCTGAAGAGAAGTAGGTCTTCCGCTTGATTTAGACACCTGTGATACACTGCCCAAATATGACACTATGTCCCGATCTCAGAATAGCAGCGTTGAACTGCCCTCCCTGCAGTTAATGTCCACAGTCCTTCCAAATGATCCCCAAAGCAATTCATCTTTATTTGAAATACTGCATTTTAGGAAAATGTCTGTGCTGTAGAACAGAATGGAAGACACCCCGCTGTTGCGTTTCTCAGAGTCATTCCTTTGTGCAAGGAAAAGTTTACATGCAGAAGCAATGATTATTCTCAGTAGAAAAGGAATTCAGTAAAGAAGAGAATCTTCTGGTCAAAACAGATGCAAAAGGCCTCAGTAACAGGGAAAAATGTGTCTGACTTTCAACTTCGTGTTTGAGTGAGATTATTTCCAACTGTTTTGTTAAAAGCTGAGGGTGTGTCTCACAGACACCTTCGATCATGCTGGAAGAAGGTTCTGCTGGTACCCCAGAGCTAGAGCTCCGCCAGGCCAAGGGAAGCTATGCCTGGAAGTGAAGGCAAAGAGATTGCTCTATAAGCGACCCACTGTGCCCACAAGTACATAGGATGTGGTCTGTGGCAAAGTGTAAACTAACGAGTAGAGAGGAGAGGAATAAAAGAAGAACTTCAAATTGAGAGACAAGTATAGAAGATACCCACTGATCAACATTTTTACCATGACTTACAGATATGTGCTACTTAGACATCTGATTTGCTTAAAATCAGAGTGGAATAAATCTTAAATACTTACATAGGATTATTGAAGCGTATCGCTTGGAAAAGTATCCTTAAAAAAATACAGTTAAGAATAATTATGCTACAAAATTAAGGTTTAGATAAGCTTTCAGTACTCTCAAGCTCAAATAAAGTTGTCTAGTTTAAATCTAATTCTACATCATTTTCAAACCTGGTAAAAATCTTTTTGAAAACGAAAGGAGAAGAGAAACCTTTTTATCTTTAAAGGGGAAAAATCATGAATAATTTCAAGTGAAGAGTCAGTTCTAGGACTGTGGGATCTTGCCAATGCATTGTGAGCAGAAAAAACAGTGAAATTGGATAAATAAATGATTTGTTATAAATTATTTGCAGGGAATGGTGCATCTTCTAGTTACCTGTCTATCTTGCTGTCTTGCATTTATAATGATTTCTTCTGCTGTTGTTGCTACAGGACCTCTTCATTTTGTGAGGATTTGTTCTGGTTTCTCAATCAGGTGAAGATAAATAATCTTGGCATATTATGTTCCAATTACAGAATGAAAAACCACATGAAAGACATTGCCCACACAAATAAATGAAAAGTTGGTCATTCACTCAATTGTACAATAGGAGGAGATGGTAACATGGCTGAGAGCTGAATTTCTATAAGAATATTCATAAAATGTTCTGTTTCTTACATTTTTAGTCAAGAGGAAACTAAGCAGGTGGGGGTTGTTCAGCTTTCCCCCCCCCCCGCGACTTTGTGAATGTGTCTGTCAGTGCATGCTGGAGAGTCATCCAGTGGCATTTACAAGCCTGGGTATCCAAGTCAGGCACCTAAATCCATACTTCCATAACTTTAGAAGCGATGGGCTTAAACAGTTTCCATGGTAATTGTAATACTCCACTCTTCAAAGTCATGTATTCATATGTCAGCATCTAGATAGCAGCACACAGGTCAAGGTTTCCCAAGGATCATCTTTTTGAGTCTGGACCATGAGTACAGCATGATTGCTCAGTGGTCATGTTTGATACAGGATGATGAAGAAATACAAGCTCTAACAAGCTGATAAATGTGTGTGCATCTGAAATATAAATAAATTTTGTGATTAAATCAAATATGCTTTTTGAAGAATAGAGTGCTCTAATCTCTCCTGAATCTATGCTGATAATGACCATTTTGATTCCAAAGAACTCTGAGAGGATGGGGCACAGATGTGGTATTTCACTACAAGTCTTGAAGAGGGAGGACCACGTAAAGACAACCTATCCTTCTCTATTCTTTTTTTTTTTTTTTCTAGCAGACTCAAAATGGCTTGTGCTGAGAAATCTCAGCATGTAGAGATTGCTTCATAGAATAGCCCAGGTTGGAAGGGACCTCGAAAGATCATCTGGTCCAACCTTTTGTGGGAAAGAGAGCCTAGTTGAGATCATCTAGCACCCTGTCCAATCGCATCTTGAAAACCTCCAGTGACAGGGACTCTACCATGTCCCTAGTGAGACTGTTCCAGTGAGTAACTAGCTTGGTAACTAAGAAACCAGAAAACACATTTTATGTTTGGTGGCCAGTCCTGACTACCTCAGCTCAATGCTTGTCAATATTCCTGTGTGAGCTGTTTGTGTTTGTAATTTTGTGTGTTCTTGGAGTGAAGGCTGGGCTAGAAGGAGAGTCAACGTCTAGGTTCAATTATAATTCTGTGCAGAAAATCATACACATGCTGAGTTTGATTTCCCAGAATCAATATGTGGCAAAGATAAAGTGTTTACAACTTCTCTACAAAATATTTCATATGGCCCTGGATGAATGTTGTTTGGGATTCATCTCATCCACTCCTGGTCAGACAAAAGTGCAAAAGTAGTCACAATATACTCCATAAAAGAAGGATGTTTGCTAGCACAGTTTGATTCCAGTCTAATTGTACTTTTCCAAGCAACTGCCAGTAAATCTCTTTTGCACATACTAGCAGAACAAATACATTTGAAATACATAATGGATAGATGTACATGGAAGAGAGATGTACATGTGAACTTATCTTTGAAAAAGTTTCCTTAAGTAAGGATGATTTCTGAAAATTTAACAAATTCTGTCTTGTCTTGGAGATTTAACACCATAGATGCTATTCAGAAGCATAATGAATCACAACATAAACACAGAAGCACTGGTATGGTAGATTTGCATGCACTTGGGAAAAAAAAAATACATAGCTTTTCGATCAGACTAATGGCTTGGAAGTAGCTTCAGGAAGAGTGCTGGTAATGGCATTTGACGGTCTGAATTGATGGCTGATGGCTTGTAAAGGGCAATGCACTGGAGTGATTTGAGGGAGCTTTTAATAATGCTTAGCAAATGATCAGGCTGCACAGTCAATCGCTCTGTAGATGCCAATATTGTCTTCCCCCTCCCAGTAAGTTCAAAGCATAGGGAAAAAAAAAAAAAAGAAAGCACAGAACTGCATACTTAGTGAAGATAATCACAGTATCCAGAAGAAAAAACAAACAAAAAGTCAGATTTAAGGAATAAGCTTGATATAGACAAGGAATAATTGTAATTTTCACTTGAGATTTGGATGCTACTTATGGATTCTTCTAGGATCCATTTCCTGTTTATAGTTACACTCTGGTAAGTCTTAAAACCTGCTAAATCCTAATTCATGACCACTATTAAGGAAGACACAATCAAAGCAGTGTTACCCAGCAGAAGGGTTTTGAGGAACAGACTCCAGTTTCTGCTTTCGTGTCCTTCTCCTCTAGAGGCAAGTGGTAGAGCTCGTGGATAGCCATAACGCCTTAAAAGTAGGACCCACACCCTCTCTATTCCCTCTCATGAGATCTGGGAAGAGCTTTTTCTCTTTTTCCATTCAGTTACTTTCTGAGCAAAACTTATTGGAGTAGCTGAAAAACCAAACCAAACTAGGTCAGTGACTTCTCCAGAAGATCCAAGGTCAAGAATATTTAAAATATTAATGATTTCTGAATGCCTCCACTTCAAGATGACTTGTAATACTCAAAATAAGATTTTTAGAAATCATAATGCTCAACAGGAGATCAGCTTAATTGTATGCATTATGACTATTTCATAGCATGCTTTGCTCTCACAGTCTTAGTTTTAACTTTCTAAGTTCCCTGTTGCCAAGAGCAACATTAGAGAGACTTGCAGGTACTGTGTTACCTGTAGGGAATGGTTTGGGGAACAGTACTGTAAGGCTTTCAGCACAAAGGAGCTATGGTATTATATACAACATGTAATAACATTTTCATATCTATTGTATAGAAGGTAAAGAATTTTCCAAGTAGCAGTGATTAGCAAATTGGAGTATTGCCATTGAATGAGGTAGATTACTCACTCACCTGTGAACCATTAAGCCCATCTTCTTTCTTTAAAAATCAGTAGGAGATGACCTAGCTTTGTGAGTCGTTATTGTCCCCAACTTATTTAGATGATGGACTCCTGGGACATTACATATTGATTTTGACTAGCACCTCATAGGATTTAAATCTTTTTATGGTCATCCATTTTGCATAGTTTATAGTTTTGTTCTGCTGATTCTGAAAGTGGAAGACTGTCTTCTTCCACACAAAAGGCCCCCAGTACATTGCCTTTTTCTCAAAAGCTAAATAGGGAGGGTCCACTGTAGATTTCAGTTTTCAGGGAATTGATTGTGAATATTTTTTGGGTGTGAGACAAAAACAATGAATGTTGTCCAAGAATCCCTTAGGAAACTTCAGAATCACTCATGCCAACACTTTGTGTTACTGGTTTGACTGGATAAATATGATATTTTACAGTCTGTTTTTACATATGTTCTATGTCTCTGCAGCTCCAAGAAAACTTGAAGAACAAGCCTCTGTCTTGTTGTATTTGTATTTTCCTGAGGTTCACATGTTGGTGATGAGATGCATTGACTTCTGCTTCATGTCATGTTCACCTGCATTTCCAGCAGATGCAGTGGCGTTAGTTATTACCAATCAATACGTGTTAATAGAAGGGTTGTGAATAGACTGAAAATATGTTTTAACTGTCTCTGGTTGTAAAGCTGATTTTTTAAAAGTAATATTGGTTTTGTTTTTCATTAATTTTGTTTCTTAATAGCCTGAAGCATAGGGTCTTATGGTCATGAGCAAGTTATTGTGGCCATTGACTTCAGTCAGTGGTTTGGGTACTGTTTGCTGGCAAGATGTTTTATACGGAGAGAACTTTAATGAAAATCAGAGAAGGAAGAACCCTTAGAGTTTTCTTGCTGACCAAACTTGTACAAATAACCATTCACCAAATTATTCCCTGTTACCCTAAAGGCAGATCTTCAGCTAGTTTAAGTTGTTCTCACCATCGTACCCCTAAGACCTATGCTACATAACACCATGTTATTACTGCCTCCTGGGAATCTAGCTGCTTCCCTACTTGCCCAGAATTTCCCTTCCACCCTGTGATACAAAATAAATAATAAATTCTTGTCTTTCACTTTCCACATTTCTTCATTGTCCCTTACAACAGTAAACCCACCACATCAGTGTATGTTCATTTTATGTGACTTAGATCTTCAAAGCTGGGAAGTTTACATTAGCTTATTGGTGGTTTTGTTGATGTTGTTACTGGTAGATACAGAAATAGTAATATTACACTCCAAATTTCTATTTTTGGAACAGTTTGAAGGGCAAATTGTTTTATTTGTCTATTGATTACATTTCTTAAAGGACAGTCCTGCATCTTAGTCTCCTTTATATATGCATAACTTGTGATTAGTATGCTTTATTTCAACTGCTCCTTAAAGGTGTCTGGAAATCAAGACAACTGTGCTAAGAACAGTGAGCCTAATACCCGCCCAGCGGAAATATTCTGGTGGCTATTTTTTTCAGTGACATTGTGACAAAAATAGCCACAGTATCCAAGCTGTAAATTGGAAAAGAAAACAGAGGGTTTCACTGTGTACAGGCTCCTTTGGTGGCTTGACAAATCCTGTAGTTTTGCAAAGTATGACATAGTGCATGAGTAGAGATATCCATTATAATCCTCCTTGTACATACACCTCACAGTATAATCTTCACATGAAGATCTTATACTTACTTGCAAGAATGGTTTAGTTTTCTTTTTTCAGGGTGCATCACTGTTAACTTACTGCAAATAAATGCAAGAACTATGTCAAATTAGACATTCAGTTTTTCTGTTAGAAAGTGAAACTCCTCAACCAAGTTCCAAAAGGGTTTTGTCCTTGTAATTCCTTGCACAGAACTGGAAAGGGGAGGAAAAAACCTCACAAGAAAAAGAAAATTGAGCTTTTGCTTTATTCCCAGCTGTGAAACCTTCCATGGTCAGAAACTCAATTGAAATGGGGACATAAAAGCAAAAACTAACTGTGGCTTCCATTAGAATTTAAGAGAAGAATGATGTGAGTCATCAGGTTAAGTTCCATGAACACTAATACATAATACTGAAGAGTTCACAGAACATCTATTCTTAATCTCCCCCAAAAAAACACAAATCAAAAAGCACTCCCTAAAATGATCTTAAAACTTTTGGTATACAGAATCTAAAATTACAAAAAAAAACAAAACCCAAAACCT
Source organism: Phoebastria nigripes (assembly GCA_035582835.1). Lineage (NCBI taxonomy): Eukaryota > Metazoa > Chordata > Aves > Procellariiformes > Diomedeidae > Phoebastria > Phoebastria nigripes. The sequence continues at coordinate 53,692 of JAYKAV010002618.1, read as the reverse complement.
AAAACAATATGACACAATGAAGAGGAGGGATGAAAATGTAATATCCTACAACCCTCCAGTGGCAGGATAGTTCTCTCATAAAAAACTTCCAAGTGATGCAGAGAAAAGTAAAAAGCCCAGAGGACCTTGTCAGTCTAGTTGGTATCATAATTCTTTATTGTTCCCAAATTAGGAGACTGTCTTTAATCCCGAGCATGGAAACAACAGATGCCAACTAAGCATTTTAGGTTTTTCTGAGCCTTTACCCTTAGAATGTTGTTGCCCATCACCTTGCTGCAAAGGGAAGCAACCTGCTCTGTGCTCAGAAGACAATAGATACATCAAAGAAGGGTCTGGGGGAAGAAATCTTCCTGAACCCTACAATTAACGATCAGAAGACCTGAATCATAGGATTAACAAAATATGATAAAATACGTGCTGAGAAACATTAACAAATACCATTTTTTTGCTTAAATATAGTGCCCAAAGCTTTACTCCACAAGCTTTCCGAACTCCCAGATCATGTTACACAGTCACTTCCATCTCTGTCTCAGGCTCCATCTTGAAACATGTAGATTTTGCTACTGCTCTGTTTGGGAGGCTCTCCATCTTCTCCCAGGCTTCTAATCTTCTCTAAATGTCTAGACTAAGTTTTATGAATGGATAATTCAAAGCCATTAAATCTCATTCCAGTAATGCTCTTTAAATTGAATAATTCTTCTCTCTCTTTCCCTAGTGTATATACCCAAATGTATTTATTTTGTTATTTACTGTAATATTATTATTTACACATTTATTACTACCTTTCTTTTAGTAGCATAAATAAATCAACTTTTTAAAGTCCCCTCTGAAAGAATAGGTTCTCTTTTTCCCTAAGCACTTATTTAGCTGATTTTTTATTCTTATTTGAGATGTCCTTTGTGAACAAAATCAACCTGGATTACAGAAGATATCCTAAATGAGCTCTTGCCTGCATCTTATTCAATGGTACTACTGCTTCCCTGTGTCTACCAAAACTCCTTACCTGTTTAATCTTAGAATCCTATTAGGTTCTTTCATGGCTATGTCTCACTGGTAACTCACAGTTGTCCTATCATCCATCAATACATTCATATTCCTCTCTTTCTCCATCCCTTTAAATTGATGGACCTCTATATAATTAAAAAAAAAAAAAAAGGTCATTGTATAGTTAGCTACCGGCTCCACTTTCAGCTTTCTCTTTGTTTTCCCGAATAATGCTCTTGTCCTCCTCAAATTGAACAGAAAAATAACGCTGCTCTTAAAACCGAGGGGAAGGAACACAGACAAGGTGGAGGAGGGTGGGTTCATGTAGTGTATTCTCCTGTCAGCCTTTGTAAGTAAATTTGAGAAAGACAGTAGTACATTTATGCCCCCCCTTTGGGATTATGACGTTTTTATAAAGCGGATACTACAAGATTACAGTGTGCATACCTGGCATTGTTAATGAGAACTGATCCTGTTCCCAACTTCCCGAGATTTAACAGAAATTACTTCAAGCCCAAAGAGTGCAATTGAATGCCCATATGTTCAATTCTTAATTTCAGTCTAATTTTAATCTCTGGGAGCATAGAAAAATCCTGGGCTGGAAACTGTATTCTGAAATGTTTTCATTCTCAAGTTTATTACACAATAACAAGGACCAAAAATAAATGAGTGATTTCATAGTTTCAAAATAAAGCTTTCCCACATCCAGGGCCAATGTTAGGAATTTATATTCACAGCAAACATCAAGGATGATTTCTGAGAAAAGAAATTAAGCACAAAGTATTTTTTATTGTGTTTTTGCACACATTCTTAAAGAGACATCTGTGATCACTTCTCCACAAAAATGTGAAGTGGACCAATGTGAAAAAATGAGTAAAATATGGCTTTTATGTTAACATGAAGATTACTTTTAAATTGAAAAAGAGAAGAAAATTTACGCTTTCATAAATCTGAAAGAATGAGTAGTAGGAAATCATAAGTACCTCTACTAATTTTATAACATAGATTAGATCCTAATCCAGACTGAAACCAGAAATTACAGAAATTAGAAGGAAGACTATGAAGAAGATCTGGATCTAAAATTAACATACATTTCTCACGCCCACCCCTCCAAGACTCAGAAGAAATTTGGTTGATGGTTGGTTCACATTATGCTTGGATCAGGCTATCAGCAACTGTGGAGACCAATTTTTGTTCTGCGCGACCAAGTTTGCCACCGTGTGCATTTTTGATATTTGCTCTGTTCATTTCTTGAAAGGTGCTGCTTCTTTCAAGCCCCTGCCTCTTTATTTTAGCACAGGTTGTTCTGATATTCTTGTGTGAATGCAATACACTTGATCTGGTCAGGAACCCAGCAGTAATGATAAAGTTAGAGAAATTTGCTCATGCAAAGTTGCTCATGCATTCTAGGAATTTCTTTACTCAGAGGCTTTTTAGCATAGAAGGGGACAGATGTGTCCAGCAATGTGCAGAGAGTAATTCCATTATAAAATTTTGATTCATTCAAATTAGAAAGCAAAGGCAAGTGTCTTCAAATTACTAGCTGGTTTCACATGCAGAAGTGGCCACCTCTGAAGAAAGCCCCCCATAATGGTGTGATCCCCTGGTGCCTTCCTGGCACACGAGTAAAGGGGCCAGGCTGCTCAGAGGGAGATGATGGGGCCAGAGATTCAGTAGTAGTTCACTCTAATTCTGCCCACAGCAAAGTGTCTAATTCCTGCACGTCTGCAAATTCTCATAGGAAAGACAAATGTTCTGCTTTTTTTCTAAACAATCTTTTAAACTGTTTTGACCTTCCATGTTTCTGCCTGGAATTTACCGTAGAGTTCTTATACCCACTTCGTAATTTCTGCATGAACTGTGGTATTTTTTGTGAATACCCTATTGCTTAAATTTTCATCTTCTGTCTATTCTCAATCAATTTAGTTTTCACCTTCTGGTAGGGTATACTGTTATGTCTTTACCCGCTAATTTAAAAGTCTTTCCTCTCATCCTTCAGGCTGTTGTCATGTCTCTTTATAAGCTTCTTTTTCATAACCTAATGTCTTTGGCTCTTAAGGCTACCACTGTAAAACTGGGCTTCCAGCTCTTGAATCATTCTTSCAGCTCTTCCCTGAATCCTGCCAAATTTTCAACATTATTTCAGTGAAGTGAGATTTACTTTTTTCCTATTTTTTTTTCCAGTTGCTTTGATAGAACATTTCCATAAACAGAGCAGAGAAAGCTGCACAGTTATGAAATCTTCAGATCTATTTTTCTGAACTAAAATTTTAATTGTTCGACACCTCCCTCCGGAAGGTAGTGGGACTTCACTGAATTCTGCCCCCCAGCTTCTTGTGTGTGAATGATTTTTCCCGTTGTTAACTTTAGTTCATATTTTATACATCTCATCTATAATTTATCACAAAGAGGGACTTTCTATTATTCATCACCTGCATGAGGACATGCATGTGCGCACATGCATATATGGGATACTTTCTTACATAAAACTAAAGATTAATGTATAAATATTTAACTGAGGTTATAGTCTAAGCAAATATCGCTCCTAAAAGTTTTGGAAAATACTTTTATCAGCAACTCTAATATGTACCACAGGGTACAGTCTGGTAAGAAACAGGTGATGCCTCTCCACAGAATATTATTTTAAATGTGAGGAAGAATTAAGGTAATTTAAAATTTTATCATCTTATTAAAGGTATGTTCTACTTCCGTGTATTCCAATTTCTTCTTCAAAACTTATTGTCTTTAAGAGCTAGTATTGGCCTTAAACATAAGTTATATTTTAAAAAGAGACAGGATTTTTTTATAATTAAGGACTGGAGACTATTTCAATTCTATACACTATGTGCTATGGTGCAGCGTTAAGCTGGGACTAGAATACAGTGAGATGACCAGGACTGTCCTGAACAATCAATCATATTGTCTTTCATTTAGGCGGTGTCTGTTGTTCAGAAGACAAGAAATGAAACAAGCTTTAAAATTATACACTCCTCAGTCAGTCAGCCTTCCCATACACAGTAAAACTCTGTGAGAATTTTGCCTGAATAAGGGGAGAGAGAAGCCTGGGTCTTACAGAAAATATTTGTTATTCATCACTGAAAAAATCTCAGTTTCCCAAGGTACAGTGTAGCAAGTGTTTACCAGTTAACTATAGCAAATACTCCTTCAAAACACAGAATCAGTATTTAACTACACATTCTCAGACCTTGGGCAGCCTAAAATAGCGATCTTTCCTTCTCATACTAAAAGACCCATATGAACTTTAGCAACGAGAAATTATTGGGTACCTGCTATTTCTGTCACCCAGGTACGGTGAATGGTGGTTAAACAAAGGTTTATTGTGCCACCGATACTTGAGGGTTGCTGATGCAGAAAAAGCAGCATCTGAGCTAAAAGACAACGCTATGTTGAAGTCATGCATTTTAACATATTAGGTCCCTAATCGTATAGCTTGCCTCTGAATGTTCAGGTGTTTGCAGCTTCTATTTAAATGGGAAATTATTCTAGGAAAAGTTAGCTAAAAAGTTTCTCAGAAATTAAGTGAAAAAGGGTAGCTTTTCATTTAACTTCTTTTTTTGAGGTATGAAGAAATTAATTAGTGAATAGCTGTTACCTTTGGTAATGTCACTTTCTTTCCCCATCCCTGGTTTTTTGATGGCTGCATCTGCATAGTAGAATTTAAAAGTACTTTTTATAGAGACCAGGCAGGCTTGCAGCACAGAGTCCTAGCCACCCAAGTGAAATCAGGTCTCTCCTTTGGCACCTATCATCTCATGGGTATACTCTGCAGACAGAAGAAGAGCTAGCCAAGTAATAGGAAAAAAGTGTAGAAGAGTTTCAGCTTTAATATCTCATTTTGAAAGATTAGGTCAAAGCAAGTCAATGTAACAGGTTGGTCACACAATCAGATCACATCCAACCATTTACAATTAATTATTCAAGCCTTTCTTTGTGCTGTTGTCAATTTGAACAGAAGAGCTGTCAGCTGTTGAGTCTCTATTGAAGACCAGCGTTAGATCGTTATTATTGAACTGCTCCTTACTAGACTCTGGGGCCAATGCTACTGTCAGAAAGAAAAAGAAATGAAACACAGTATATTGACTTTTGGATCTTTTGGATATTATTTATTTAATTTTTCTCCTATCTTCTGTGTTCTTTGCTCTGAAATGTGCTGTGCTTTGTACAATGTTCCCTTTGCTCCAGAAAGAATGTAAAGTCAACAAGGCTCAATTTACAGGGATTGCATATATGTTCCACCATTTTAATGAAAATGCTCTAGGGAGGGAGATACTGTGTCTCGACTGTGGACATGGTGTAGAATGCAAATGCTAGGGTCAGTGATACAAACTCTTGGGGCTCTGCCTAAGAGAATTGGAGTGAAGAAAAATTGGCTTTCTCCTGGGAGATAAAGACTGTGAACTAGGAAAGCAATAAYGTTGACCCAAATAAGAGTTGCTCAAGAGATTGAACCAATGCAGAATTTGCTTAGAATAAATGCCATACRGCTGTCAGATTTTGCTACATTAATTTTCTTTTTATAAGATTCATTTATGGCTGTTCACATCCCTAAGCCATTAGCTGCATAAAAGAGTATACCCAGAATAAAGTTGAATATCAAGAAAAGAGTAGAAAAATAGTTTTAGTTCAGAGCTTTTTATTCACTACTTTTTTGCTGCCTGGTTGTGAAAAATAAGGATAATTATTTTTAAATGTTCTTATCTAAGTGATGCTAGCATTTTTTGAATGCTCACGTAAAATGTCGAGTCCCCAAAACTGCACTGTGTTTTCTCAGGAAAAAGAAGTACCTTGAAGCAAATTGGGTGAATATCCTTATATTAGATGAATTTGTCCAAAAAGAGTACTTTTAGACCTTATGCATTTAAAGCACTGTGTACAGAGAGTCACATCTCTTTTCAGGCAACTGTCATGCACAAGTAAGAACAACGGACCACTGGTACATGACTTTAAATCCCTTTTAAGCCATGTTCTAAGAAGTGGAAAAAAAATGCTTTGTGTGACTTTCAGCCTGAAGTCTAATCTTTAGAATATGAGTTTGCAGTAGTTTGTTCTAAAACACCTCTGTTTTCTTAACATTCATCATTTAAATTATGTACAAGAAAACACATTATCGTGGCTCTTGTTGCTTAATAAATGGTGCCATGCAACCCTAAAATAGAGCTGTAAGGGTTAACAAAATAGATGCTTTTCATCATTTGTAGAACTAATTGTATCTTTAAGTACAGGAAAAGCTCAGGAAAAGCAGAAGAACATTTAACATAGGCTTGCCTGAAACATTAGTCTGGCAAAAGGCTATATTTTCAAAGTAATTTATTCTGAGGTCTTCATACAGAATGAGCAACAGTGCAAACAAAACAGGTACAGTGTGCTTATGAACACTCTGACAATTGATATAGTAGAATAGTAGTAACATTTAGCTCATACACAGAGCTTTACATATTCAAACTGTGTCCTTGTTGTGTACCTACGCAAAGGGTTGAATAGTATCTGGCAGGTCTTCAGGCACAGCATGTAAAATGAGGAGTAAGGAAGGATGCTTTTATGCTCAAAGCCCAGGACTGGGATAGAGGATTCCCAAATCTTCCACAAACATGCAAGATAAGGTTAGGCAAATCAATTAGCTTTACTGTGCCTCAATTTCCCAATCAAATAAAAATAGGCAAATGATTAAAATTACCTGAGAAGTGTATTTGGGCATATTTGCATAATGTTCCTGATATCTGGACAGGCTTCCAAGTCATGATTCTCTGAGCTGTTCAGAGAAGGCAATAAAAAAATTCTAAAATACTTACATTTATTCTAAAGGAATGATGCTTGTTGTGCTTATAATGATATTTTTCTTTGTGCTGCCAGTCTAAGGAAAGTAATAGTACAGAATCAAAGTAATCTTTATGAGAAGGTCTGGAACTACACATCCTTCCTAGTTTTATCTCATATATATCTTTGAAATTAAGTTGGAYTGAAATACCCCATAATCTTGAGTTGATGCTCAGCATAAATCACACTGTGAATTTAATCCATGCTGAAAAGTTATATTTACTGAACCCTTTTTATTGTTAAAAAGTTAGTTTGCCAAAGATGTCAGCAAAGAGCTTAAGTTGACAAAGCACAGAAAATAAACAGCGTGATAACTGTATCTACTTACAACRTTATAATGGAACTCACATTCAAAGTGTTTCTGATTATTGAAATGTTATAAGAATTATAAAACTTTGTAACCCACAAAAAGTGAGGTCTGCATGCATGCTATGCTAAATCCCCGTATGCTGATGCAATACAATCTGCAATCAGATTCTCAGGAATTGCTTGCAGTTATTTCAATTTAAAATCAGTGTGTGTTTTTTTTTCTTCCAGCAAAGTTGATTATACATGTGACTTATCTTGTATAATACTTAGTTGCTATTTTTCTAATATTCCTTTATGGTGTAATTTCATTGGATCAGGGTCCGTAGGAGTTCTTTTGTTTCATTATACAGYACGGAACAGTCTTTACATACTTCTGCTCTTACTACTGTCATCCTGATGCTCTACCTCTTCTGTTTAAAACACTGCTTCATCAATTGTTCTGATGCTATGCTGTATAGGAACCCAATGAAGGTTCTGTATGTTTCTATACTGAGGAAAATGTGTGTCGAGTCCTAAAAGATGGGACTAGCTTGTCAGGAGACTGTTTTTAAAAAATGGTAAGTGTATGAGCGGTAGTCAGAGCTGAAAGAAGTTAAAAACACAAAATRTATGAAATGGAGCTCTGTGCCTCACCTGTGTTGTGTGGAAGGGTAAACCAGTGACAGAAGTAGGTTCCCATCATATTCCATAGCTGGGCATGTTCAGAGTGGAAATCAGTGTGTATGAGAGAGGGCAAGTTTCTAGAGGAAAAGTAGTATGCAGCTAATGGTAGAGGAAATTTTTAAAAATATTTTGATTTTTAAAGAGCTGTTGAAAAGTGACTCCACAGATTTAACACTATTGTCTTGTTCAAAAAGATAGAAATGTACATCATTAATTGCTTTTTTCTTGCTTTTAAAAATTATTCACTGGACACTGGACTTTGTCCCCAGGGGACTGGTCAAGAGTCTCCAGGGGAAATTATTTAATTTAGCTTTAATTCCTAGTAGAGCTACTTCCTCCCGCAGTGAATATTTTGAATATTTTTTATCCAAACAACATAGGTTTACTTTTTCAAATTGAGCGAGGAAGATAATAACTCCTTCCCAAGTCATTACCCTAAAACCAAATTAACCTGTTTAGGTGTCCCTGATTCTACATTCTCAAAATAAGTYATTAGGTGAAAATACTACACTAGAATGTACCATATGAGGCTTTGCCTGTTAGTTACTGCATATATCGTAAATAAAAATTCTGAATACTCAGATGTCTTGTGAATCTTGGAACAGATTTTTTCATGAAGGGAAGTCGGTACTGTTCTAAATTTCTGATAAAACTGTTCCTTCAGGTTGAGATGCTTCATTACCTTCACAGTTACCTGCAGAATAAATGTGGTTAAACATGTGGGGCCACAGAGCTGCAGCTGCTCTAATTAATGTAGCATGATATCGATTATTTGCAGTTAGTCAAAATAATTCTGCTGCTGGTGGCACTTGTAATTCTGTGTATGTAAGGCTGTGATTTATTCTGATCATATTGTCTATAACAGTACGTATTCTGCATATACAATGACTTCCAAGCTATAAACTATTAAGGCGCACATTTGATGATGGTGACATAAACCAACTGCTGTTCAGGCCAGAGGAGAGGGAGGTTCTCCCTTTACTTAACAAGCTTGTGTTTAAATTTACATGAAGATAGAAGGAGAGATGGGTTATGTTCCTTGATGTTGTAAAGAGTAAAGCATAAGTTTATCTGTGCTAAGCCACTGGTCAGCTGCAGGCTATTTATTTACTTGGGATGCACCAGCAAAAGCCTGAGAGAAGAAATTTTAATCCTCTAGACAGCTCCATATATCATGGGCAAAGCCAAATCCTCTTTAATCAGAGCCCCTAAAACTAGCTAGTGGTTTAAAATTATCTGCTTTCTTTCTAGCTGAATTAAGGAAAGCAGCTTCTACAGCAAAGTGTGCAAGGACCCAAATCATCTAAAACTGCGGTATTAAAGATTATGGCAGTTTTATTTAATATCCTGGAGGACTGACAGTTAACAACAGCAGGTAGAGAACAGTAGCTGCTCATGCCTAATATATTCATAAAAGATTAAGAGGGTGAACAATTAAATATAAACATTATGTGATCAGTCACATTTATACTATCCAATCATAAAGTAGTAACAATTAACCTAACCTAGTCTGTGTACACAAAAATACAGCTCCTGCATCTATTTATGCTTTAAGAAAAAAAAAAGCATGTTTATTCCTTCTTTATAAACTTGAATACTGCATACATAATGTAAGTGGAATTGGTATGGACAATTGGCATGAAATACATTTTTGCAGTCTCAGAAACATGGAGGGTGCAATAAAATGTGTTCTGATTTGTGTAATTTGTCTAACAATCTGGTTTTCAGAATGGCCATTATCCTAGTATCCAAACTTATTCAGAAAATGACAGCACTGCACATATAATAGCACTAATACGGATATGTCTTTCCTTATTCTGTGATTACATGAACACAAGTGAACTCATGTTACAGTTGAATTTAAAGCAGCTAAAACCGTGAATACAGATACCACCAGCTTTCAGGACCTGTTTGATTTTTGAGCATTGCGTTCAGGCCTCATCCTGTCTGATTGTGAACCCAACACGGTACCACAACTCTTGTTCCTATGGTAATGCTGTAATTGACTCAGCAGATAATCTCTCTCAGCTCAATTTGTAAAGCCAAAACTGGAGCTTCATTTCCCTCCTACCCCCTCTCCCCTTTCTGTCTTTCTCTTTTTTGCTTTTTTTGCTGTCTTTTTTCTGTTTTCTTTTTTTCTTTTTTTTCTTTCTTTTTTCTTTCTCTTTGTTTCTTTCTCCCTTTCTCTCTCATTTTAGTTTTATTCACCTTACGGTTCTATATGCAAGAAATAGGCAGGTTTGTTGTCTTAGCATAGTAATATTGCATGCAAAACATTAAGGGAAATCTGGAACCTGTAGCTATGGCAAAATCTCAAGTTACAAGAGACAGTAAACCATTTTGGAATGGAGAAGTAAACACCACGGTATCTAGATTTCACTAAATCCATTTTCTTTGGAGAGATGCAGAAAGACATGGTTGATCCCTGATATTCCTTAGAGATATAGGTGCCAAAATAATAGYAATTCTATGTTAACTGTTTTCCTCTTTAAGCTTTTCTACTTTCAAGGATCAAGCGGAAAATATTTCATGACCTTGCTCCTTTCCTCTCCTGGCTTTTTAGAGAGATGGTGGTGATGGTTGAATTGGACCTCCCACACTTTGAGCAGCTCTGACCTCCACTGGCCGAGGGGCAGGGTGACCGATCAGTAACAGATTTACTTGCATCCCCTGATTCAGACTGAGCTGCCACCAAAATAGATGTTTCCTGAGGAGGCACCTGACTGAGGCAGAGAAGGTGAGGGGTTAAAGAGTGATGGTGTAAGAAAAAAATATCTCTTAGTTTTGAGCTATCGGTTCTAYGCAAATTTTGCAAAGTTAAGAATCCATCTATGTTACAACTGGAACCATGTCAGGCCATAGGATTGGAAATGTTTATAAAMATCCTTAACTCTTTGCAGAGAGATAACCTCAGTTATTTTTTATTGAACTCAAAACAGGTTATGTGCCTACATAAAATAGAAAAATACCTCATGTGAGGCTGCTGGCTTGTTTTATAAATTCTCAAATTTAATGCTGGGAAAACAAACAAACAAACAAACAAAAAAAACAGACGGAAAAGGGAAAACTCTGGCTGCTCTGGAACTGAAGAACACTTCAGATCTGAAAGCTCAGCCTTACGATAGACGTACATCTCTGTGAGCTTTGAGGAGCCTAGAACAATAACTCAGATATGGCAGCAGCCTCCTTTGCCTCAGACAACTTCCTACAGCTTTTATGCTTATTTCTTTCCTTGTGTCAGGAAAAAATGGGAAGATCAAAGACCTCGATTCCTCATGAGTAACATCGTACTATGGTGACACTTGAGAAGCTTTGCCACTGAATTTTTCTCCCAGAAATCAAGTCATGCTCATGGTGGCCTCTCCAGTTATCAAAACAAGGACCAGGCCATGTAATGCAAATACGTATTTGGTTCTTCAACTGGTGTGCCTGAAGGGTGGAGGTGGTAACACAAGGGAGGGCTAATTTTATTGTAATCGATTAAGGAAGTTAATTGCCCTTGGGCTGTAGGGCAGTGCTGTGGCTTCCCTCCTGCCCCTGTTCTCCTGGAAGTCAGCTGCAGGTTGTGTCCCAGACAGGGAGAGGGGCAGTGGGCAACACGCTCCAAAGGTGCAATTTATAGACCTCAGAGCTAAGGGAATATGAGGAGCTAAAAAAATCGGTTTTATCCTCTGTAAGGTCTGTGAGCAGGGCCTGTGAGCTTGGCTACATCCCCGAGGGGGAGGCTGTGATGCTCAGAGGAGCGTAGTCATGTTTTGACCATCTGTACCACCTACTGTGAGCAACACCCCAGGTGTCTCATGTAGGTTGAGTACATTATGTGAGTGGTGCTTGGAAAAGTGAAATCCTTACCTCCCTCTTTCCCCACACACCTCTCTTTCGTCATCTAGTCTTTGGTTTGTGTATCAAAAGCATCCACAGGACTGTGACTTCAGGGCACAGTTTAAGCATGGCTGCTTCTAGCACATTTTCCATGCCCAGAGCRGCAGATTGTTTTGCTTTGAGAATGATGTTGTAGCAGTGCTATGAAACTGAGTTATAGGTTACTCTGGCTCTGTGGGGAGGTTTCTCCCCTTGCATGCACAGGTCATGCTAGAAACTTGCTTAGCAGAAGCAGTTCTATCCAGTGGAGGTGACAAGTATAGCTGATAAAAGTTTATTTGTTCTGTATTATCATTCGGCACATGATTAGAACAGCCATCTGTTCTCTTAATTTCTATCAACCCAATTTAGACTGCAATAACATAATGCCATTAGATGTGTTTCCAACAAAGTGAAAATCAAATATGATTTTTTAAACCATCTTGAGGATAACATTACCCCTATTTAAAGACTAACAGCATACTGGGGGAAAAAGGCATGATAAAAGAATAATTAATGTTACAGTTTTAAAATATTCTCATTTTCATACAAGAATATTATGCACTAATTCGACAGGAAAGTGTTCACATTTTCTTATGAATTATACATGAGAACAATTTCACATAGGAAACCTAAACAGAATTATTTTAACTTATTACTCAGACGTGTAAAATTTTATTTTAATCTCTGATATTATACAGTCTAATGGAAAGCTTTAAAAGCCTTACATAAGAGCAATTTCATAATTGTTAATGTGACCTCTTCTTGCTTAGAGAAATGAACACACGATTTGCTAATGCAGCTAAACTTTAATGAATTCACTAGGTTATTTAGGGCACTAGTTAGCAGATAGTAAAGTGAGGGGTGTGCTTCTAAAATGTCATGGGATTTGGGGCCCTTAGTTCAGGTTGGTCAAACCTAGGTACGACCCAGTTTCCTCCCCCTCTTCCCCGTTTATTCTCTTCAGGGTCTTACTACTTTGAACTATGTATCTTCAAAATAAGTGGCTTGTAATATCTCAGAGGAAAACAGGAAGTTTCAATTAATGAAGGAAATTCAAGGAAAGACATGTCAATAAAGTACGCGAACTGTTCAAACGGTGGTGTAATGGCAAATGATGATATGGCTTGGTGAGTGGCGTAGGGAGATTGGATAGTGTGATAAAGAGGTCTGATTTGAACATGTAGTTTTTCATACAGCCAACCCTAGTGTCAAGACAGACAGACAATAGGTTCTATCTACAGAATGGGGGAAATCTGTTCTCTAAGTCCATGACTCTGAAAAGGATATCACAATTTTCAATGAGTAACTGAAGCTAGTTAGCATTGGTAAGAGGACTACTGTAATTCCTTGATGTATAAGTGGAAGGAAAACTTGTGTAGAAGAGTGGTGACATTTTGCATTCACTGTTACCAGAACCATTACTGAACTTATGTGCATGATCCAAACTTGAAAAAGAACTTCAAAAAGTTGTTAAGGTGTTGGGCAAAAACTACAGGAATATTTCAGGATATGAATAATGCACAGTAAATGATTTAGGAAGTTCAATCTGTATAACTAATTAAGGAGAAAGATGGTTTAAGAGGTAATTTCCTCATGTTCTGTAGGTACTTAAATGAGCAGAAGATTTCTGACTGCAGAGGAAATCTTTAATGAAGGCACAGTAAGATCCAATAGCTGGGGTCAAAGCCAGATAGACCACAAACAATCCACTAACTTTCAAAAGTGAGAATAATTAACCATTGGAATAATTTACCCAGGGATATCACATGCTTTCTACTTACAAGAAATCTTTAATCATGACTAATGTCTTTTTAAAAAAGCTATAGCTTAACTTTGAAATATGGACTTGATGCAGGAGTTAATGGGTGAAGCATGAAAGGTGAGAATAAATGACTCTAATGCTCTTTCTAGTCCTTGGATCTATGTATTTTTTTTCAGTCTCGCAGTGAGGCAAAGTTATGTATTAATAACAGATGGGATGTTGGAGAAAGAATTATGGGTTCCATTCCCTGATTTTCCACTGACTTGTGTACATCGATCCACATATCTCAGTAAGTTTCTCTGTAAAACATTTAAATTTTAAATAGTAATACGTTACTATGCTTGCCCACCTCACCAAGGCAAAAGGTAGTAAGAGTTCCTAACATCCTTTGAACTCTTTGAATGAAATACATGCTGCAGATATTGGGCCAGGTTTTCAAAGGCACCAGGCATTGAAAGCTAAAAAAGATGTACGCTTTCAACATCTCTGAAAATCAGATGCTGAAATTATTATAATCAAGTTTTCAAGGCATTAATACAAACACTACTGAGGAGGAATAATAAATGGGAATTATGAGCTATATTTTGACAATGTTCTTTTTAACTGTTGTGAAGGAGGCTTTTCTGCCTTCCTCTCTTGAAGCCTGCTAACAGCCAAACAAACAAAAAGCTTCAGTTTATCTGAAAGGATGTTCCATTAAAAAAAATCCTGATTTGGCATATTAAGTAGGTGAGTCAAAAAAATTAATTTTGTTACAGCAAAGCAAGAGTGATTAAATTAAATGCACCTCAAGAAGAAAGCACTCCCCTAGATCAACAGGGCAATAAGAGCTTGTCGATCCCCATCCCGGTGCATTTCTAAACACTTTTTGAAGTACAGAAGGCAGAACGCTCAACACTCTGGCTTTGTCACAGCTGACAGCCTGTCGGTTTTAATGAAAATGCTCTTYGTTTAGAAGATGACAGAAATTACATGCATTTCCCCTTTTATTTTTCTGTCATCTTTTCTGTCTCGCGTTTCTACAGTAGAAGGAGGGGTTGGTTATCAAAGCATTACATAAGTATGCAAAATATATTAAGAAGAAGAGAGGAAAAGGAAAAGCTTTAGCCCTGCAATTATACACAATGTGTGTTGCTGAGAAATGTATACTGTGGGATAACATCTGATGTGTGGCAATAACTATTTACTTTTAGTTATCTTTGAAGAGGGTGAGGCAAAAATCTCTAGATAATGCTTTAAGTGAAGGTTTTATTATACGATTGCCTGAGTAATTTCCAACAGGAAGATGATATAAGCAGTGTTAGATAGCTCAAGTATGTTCATAACTTCTCTAGAAAATATAGCAAGATAACACTGAACGATTTCTTGGCTCTGCACAGCTTTCACAAATTAAGTGGCAGGCTTTTAATAAGTGTACCCACTCTCATTGACCCAGATGTATAACTGCATCTGAGGAAACTCGCTTCCCAGACTGAGGAGGGAAGGCTTCACTTGCAAATATAAGTCAGTACTATGAGATCTGGAAAGAGCCCACAAATGTGTACATATTCTTCAACCTGGCAGTAGCTATTCCACGTTTCCCCAGTTTTGATTCCAGAGCAAGTATTAGCGGCAATAACGTGTACAAGGTAGAAATACTGAGGAAGTGAGCTTTTGGCAGTTTTAAGGGAAGATCTGAATTTGATCTTCTAACTTAATTTCTGTGACAGTTGCTTCATGGTTATCCTAAGAAGAGAGACAAATTTAATTATTAGTGATGGCCTGTATAGACCATATCTCAAAATTGTGCAGAGGATCTGAAAATAGTGAGAGCTTTAGAAAAGCATAGAGAAAGGAATTAATTTTTAAACTTTGGACACATTTGTATGATCTTAAACTTGTGCATACTAGTGGTCCTCAACAGTGTGATTTTTTGTAGAAATGGAATTATGGGTATTTAACAAAGTTGAAACTGGATCCCAGAAAAAGAAAGCTACATGAAGCCATCGCACAGGGAGCACATTTCTGCCTCTCAGCTGTTTAGGTTCCATTTGCTTGACACAAATGCACAGCATGTGCAGATTTACTGAGGGACCAAAATGGTCACAACCATMCCATTAGCACCTTTTTACGTGTTTCTGGTCCTGTGATGTGATAGCAGCTGAGCAGTGTCTCCACCAACATCTACCCCTGCATAGTTTGGTAACAGAGTTACATCCCAACTTGAAAAGTCTGATCTAGGTCTTGATCAGACTGCAGAGGACATGTCTGCATGGCATACGCAGGGCTGGTTCAGCAGCCTGGCAGCCCTGCCAGCCAAGTGGCACTGCTGTGGGCAAGCACACATCTGAACTGGCTGTGCTGTCTGAAATACAGAGCTGGTTAAGGCTCACACAGCTGGAAACAGAAGCAAGAAGAGATTGCCTTTGCTGCATACCCATCGTTAACCCCAAGTAAAGTCCTTAAATGTGTTTCCCATCTCCTGAAGCTGTCATTTTATGCTGCCTGCAGACTAAGGGAGATAACTGTGCTTTAATTACCTGTAGTCCTTATAACATATTTCTTGGCAAAGGTACATTTGCTTTATGAATATTTCAGTAGTGCAGAATCTGCATGTGACACAAAAGTCAAACAGCCCATGGTTTTCACACCAAAATTCTAAATATCCTTCTAACCTAGAGTTAGGGGTAAAGGTAAACCTTGTTAAAGGGTACAGATGTTGAGTACCTATGTGATGAGGAGGTAGAGTGGAATGGGACAAGTGTTTATGTCTGAGTAATTGTGGACTGTGAAAGGAAAAGGAAGAAATACTCAGCATAGGACATTACATTATATCTAGGAGTTACAGTGTGAGAATCAACCAAAAAAAAAAAAAAGAAGTATTCTCTGACCAACAGAAAGTACTACTTCTGTGTGAATCATTATGAGCCTGCCTCCCTAAGAGGCGGTAGGATTCCCCAGCTTTGGAGCTGGGCTGTATGGCTGACAGCAGGTAAAGAACAATCCTGTGATTGTTGAGAGGGTTCACTAGGTGACTGCCTGCACACTTGCAGACTCTGCTTTCTGGTTGCTAGTAGGTAACTGTTAGCTGCCTGGTATTTGTCGAAAACCTCGTTAGCATGTTTGGTCAAGCCAAGCTATTTTGTGACTAGCAAATAAATAACTTGTTGGTAATTGAGAAGCTAGGTAAAACATATTTTATTGGTTTAACTTATTCTTATTAACTGTCTATATGATTTCCTCCAAACATCACAACTAACATATTAAAATATAAGAAGCAAAATAGCTTTGCTTTTTTCACATAAGCTTTTCAATGCCATATTTCAGACACCTGGCTGTGAAACTGAAATATTACCTGTTCAGGTGCTTTTCCTACTACACGCAACAGTACATTTGTTTATAAGTAATTTGTGTTGAAACACAAGCCTTCTGTATGCAAGCAATTAAATTTTCAGAGGCATATGAAGTCAATATGACCTGTGTATAAGAAGGAACCTCCCTAGCCTGTAAACCCCCCTAGGCTGGAATATAGTGTTGTTCACGGCTGAGGAGGGTGCTCTTGCCATCCAGTCCTCCCTCCTCCTTCACACCTTCCCTCGCCCAGCTCTTCGCCTTCAGTATCAGGCAAGTAGCTCAACATCTTCTATGTCTCCATTCTGGAGATTTATTTTGTCAATATATTTCTTAGTAATGGCACATGTTATTTGAACAAACAAGGTACTTCAGAAGGATATGTGCAGTGTGGTTTATGCTTTTCCAAAGTTGTGACCTAACTGCTTCCATGCTTGTGCCTTGACTTTCAGGAGAACAGGGTCAGCCAAGACAAGTCACCAGTGTGGTTATAATTCAGTATGCATACAAGGATGAGAGAGGTGGGCTGATGTTGCTTTATTCAATAGTCTCTGCTCTAAGGGTCAGTCCTGTCCTGTGACATTAAATGGTTGTTAATTTTTTTTTCCCCCATTTCTTTTAGATTGTGGTTTAAAGGAGATTGCCCTCTGTAATGATACCATTTCCTTTCTGTCTTTTCTCTGCTGGATTGCTTTCCCACTGATGCATTTGTTAGCAAGTACCCTGACTACACTTAATTATTAAAAAGTCATTGCTCAAATAGAGCTCTGAAGAAAAGGAAATATTTCTTACTGCATATTACTGAATATTAGTTCATAATGGGTTTCATTTTTGTGTATTCTCTCCCCTAATTTGGGAGCCAGGTGTATTTTATAATACATGGATACAGGTATGTATATTGTAAGACCTACCAGCTACTACAGAAAAAATTGCAGACATAAAAAAGAAAAGATACTAACATTGTCTCCAGTTTAAAAGTTTTAGAAAAGCATACATAGCTTAGACTGYAGTATTTTTTAAACGGAAAGAGTAGCCAGGTGAGGCCCAAGTTTGCAATGCATTCTAACCACATTACTTCCATTTATTGTAATATGGGAAAAGCTTTAGAGTAAACATGTACCATCTAGATGTTAGCTTTTTTGTGTCCTTGCTTTTAGAACATGCATTCACAACAGAACAGAGGCATCTGTGCAGGTGTCAAATGATCAAAACTGGACATGTGTACATATGTACCATGACGTTTTCCACATATTCTAGAGTTAATAATAAAAAATATGTATTTGAAGAGGATTTCAACTATATTATTTTCAATTTGAATGAACACTGGGAGAAATGCTGACCATGAACATGTCAGTCTTGTTCAGTTTTAAGGGGCAGTCACTTTGCTGGACCTAATTTTCTTCCTGAAATAAACTTTTCTGTGTAGAATTAAAAAAAAAAAAAACCAAAAAAAACAAAAAAACAAACCTTTGGGTATTAAATAACACATCCTGTGCTGTTTATTTAAGCCCTTCTTTTAGACACGGAGTCTGTCTACCTGCTTACATTGTGCTTCTCAAATCACAGACTGTATTATTAAAAAAACAAAGTCCACAGCAGATCAGATAATGTAATAACTCATCTTCTGCCAGTAGCTTGGCCGTGCAAGTACTGAGCTGCAAAGAGCTCAGCCCGTCCTGCTGAGTCCTGGAGTGCCTTAACCCACAGGAAACATGGACAGGGTGGGGTGGGACTGTTCCTGACACTCGTGCTGTCTAGCTTGCGGCTAGCGCAGGTGTGTACAACTTCACGGGGGTCGGCGGTGTAAGCAATGTCAGCAAGGCTGATTTTGCTGTCCTTGCTTTCCCAACACACCTGAAGCAGGCTGTGGAACAGGGCTGTGCAGTACGTGGCTCTTATGGCCGGAATCCTTAAGCAAATACGTCCCATATTCTTGGAGTAAAAACTTCCTCCTTTTGTGAGTTTCTCTTGCTTTCACTGATCCCTCTAGTTTTACTTTTTATGATCTTTTTTTTCTCAATTTTCTGGTGTACCTGGACAACAAATGCCATTTTGGCTAATATTGTTTTATTATGCATGTTGTCCCAGACCGTCTTTCTAACGTGTACAGCTCTGCTGGTGAATTGCCGTCATATCACTCTACAATACTGAATTAAACTGGATTAAATTCTGCATTGGCTCTTTACCCTGTATTTTATTTCAGATGCCTCTTGGATATCGTTTGTTGATTGTGATATAGACCATGGCATATTTCCTTCCTTCATTCCTCACATTTCCTTACAGATCCCTACCTTTTTTGTAAGAAGTGCACATGAATTAATATCTTTATATGCATTTGCAGTGAGTACTTAGTAAACTTATAATTGGCAGCTTCTAGACTCCGGCAAAAAAACCTTCAGGACCCTCCAGCCTGTGTCGTCCATCCCCCAGTGTGAGCAAGCAGAACCCAGTAAACAACCTGCAGATATTTTAAACACTGCAAATTCTTGTGTCTTTCAGGACCTAGATTTCTCATCACATCCACGGGAGCCTTGTATATTTTAGACGTACAGAATGAAGATGGACTGTACAACTACCGATGTATCACAAGGCACAGATACACTGGAGAAACACGACAAAGCAACAGTGCAAGACTTTTTGTATCAGGTGCTCTTTTATATATCATGTTAAATTAAGTATTGTATGCACCTGTCTCTAGTGTGCTAAACTGGCAAGACAGGTTCTTGTGCCCATATGCACTAACAACCAAGTCATCTATCAAACAGAAGGTAGAAGTGGTCAGCTGTGAGCTGCTGCTGCAAAATAAAATGTCCCATTTTGAAATCCTTTTTTCTGGTTTTCACCTCCTACTAGATATTTCCAGAAAGCCTGTAGGGTGCACTGGCATTTAGTACAGTGATTTTTAGTAGGTTTAGAGTACTTTATGAAAGGACTGTGGATGGGATTCATCCCATTAAAAGTAGACATGCACAGTGAAAGTGTCTAGTCACCTTAACTTCCCTTTGTAACCAAAGGAGAGGAGCACTTTTAGGGGTAGTGTATCTGACCTACTTCAGCTGCCCACTTTGGGGTGAGGTGAATTGCCCCATAGTGCCTATTTCTCTCTGTTAACCATAGCAGGAGCTCAGGACATTTAGCTCAGCTGTGGATATTTCCACTGCAGGAGTCTCAGGTTAACTGAGGTGCATTTCAGCCTCCCTTTTCATTCATCACACTACTTCTTGGGGAACACAGTGTGTTCCCCTGCTTCGAGGAGGGATCTCCAGCCAGAAGGGGTACGTGACCCATCCCAGGCCACCCAGGGTGCTGCAGGCAGACAGGAGCGTTAGCTGGTGACTGTCCACGGGCAGAGCTGAGAGTCCCAGGGCAAATGGCCTTGTGCAGCAGGTAGGAAAATGAGAAGATAGATGGAGTATTTTAACTTTTCCTTGTAATTGTAAATCATCTGCTGATTGTTGTGTGTGTGATGGACTGTTGGGCTCCCCATACACACCCCCCGAACACTTAGGGCTGTCGGTACGGTGCTGCTCCAATCCCACCTTCTCCCCATTTTGTCTCAGTGAGAGGTGTGGGTGAGGTGAGAAGGAGGAGCAGACCCCAGGCCCGGGTTTGGAACTTGCTCTCAAGCATCTCTGTATAGGATTAGTTCTTCTCCATCTCCCCTTCCTCTCCCTCATTTGCTGGGTGCCTGTAACTGCACCCTGTGTTTGTGTGTGAGCAAATCTGCAATTGTATTCCCACATCCATAAGGTTAGCTAAGACGGTATCCCAGACACTTTCTTTTTTCTCCCTGTATCCTTGCCTTACAGAAGACATGCCCATCATCCCACTGAAAGCCCACAGAGCTTTTTCTCCTTTTCACTGTTACTAAGTTGCCCTCAAGATCATAACCCCAAAGATCAGTCAGGGTATGGTGACCTTCACAATCTAACAGTCAGTGGGGTCATTCTCCTTTTGACTTTGTCCTCTTGTCTTTTCTTCTTTTTGTCAGGAAAAAAAAAAAATCTAGTGATTAGGTCTCAGCTCTCCACCCTCTGTTTGAGAGCACTAAGGGAGACAGAGGTGGGCACAAGGTTTTGCATTAGTAACATACTTCCTGCCCTCCTCCAAAATGGTCATTGCTGAAGGATTCTGGAGCCCTCTGAACACACAAGTCAGTACTTAAATATACTAATGATAAAAAAAATAGTGTGATTGTTCAGGTTAGAATCACTTACCAGTCAGATCCAGGAGTTTCTTCCTTTGATATATGTCCCCTGTGGGTAAAACTCTTGCCTCTGCTTTTCCCAGCCAGATGAAGAAGTAGTTTTCCTGCACAATATTCTGCCTGCTTTGGTCTCATAAGGATAGGCAGGGTCCTATCCTTCTAGCTGGCTCCATAATATGGTCTGCTTCCGTATGAAATCATGCTAAGGCTGAGCCAGTGGTAACATAAATAAAATCAGGCTTGTATCTTGGTTACCACAGGAAAATTTCTAGTTATTTTGCTGACAAAAGGGAAAAAAGGAAAGCTCTGTCTTGTTTGTAATTCAGGACAAGCACCCTAAAAGATGTGCTCTGTCTGGAGTTCCCTTTTCTATTCTCCTCCATAGACCAAATCAAAATAGGAAATTTTACCTGTGTGCAATAGCTGGCTTTTTTAATTCAATGGGGTTAATTATTCTCTATTAGAGCTATAGTGGGCTCTGATTTCCAGTCCTGTTAGTCTACTGAACAAGTGCAGCAATTATGGACAGAGTTTGTCTCTTAATATTTCTCTAACAGGTTTTCTTTTTTCTTTTCTGAAATTTATATATTAAAATAGTGAGTCCTTTAAGAACTGAGATCAGAGAATCCATGAACATAGTTGTGAAAGGTCTGCTTGCATGAGACCTACATTTTTGCCTGCCTTTTGCATCCATAAATATTCTTTGCTTTGGGGATGAAATAGTTTGTGGTGGATATTGATGATAGTCTCTTGGCCACATTTTTAATACGAGGTAAGCTTTGTTATTGTTTGAAAGAGTGAGAAAGGTAATGTGCATATAATAGCAAATACACCTGTGAATAATTAGTATGCCTATGACCAAAGCAAAGTTCCAAATTTCATTTGGAGTAAGAACATCTCCTCGAAATCATGTGGCCTGTCTAAACAAAATTAAAACCAAGGCCATTAACATGCTACAGAATATTCCTCTAATGCCCATTATAGTGTGCTTTTCCAAAAATAATTTTGTCCAGCCATGAATCCCAGCTCCCAAAATCTTTACCATTTTTTAAGCCCCACCCTCCAAAAAATCCTTATGATTTTGAAAGCATAATAAGTTTCTTGCTCTGTCCTTCAAAGAAGATCCAAAGTAGAACATTTTAGAACAGTATTTTCCCTCAGTTTTTCCACCGTTGTCCTTGCTAGAAGTCATTTGCGGCTGACTGTTAAAGCATAGTAAAATAATCATTCAAAAGAGTCCATACCATGTATTGGAATTGGGTTATGTTGCTTTGCTATTTGCCTCATTGCAGGTGATTGCAAATGAACCCTGGGGATTTCTTTTGTGCTTTTTTCCTTTTTTTTTTTTTTTTTTTTTTTTCCTTAGCTGGAATATATACAACATAGGAGCTCTAAGCAGGAGTCTGTTCCAGGGACATCCCAAAGAGATGTTTTTACCATCCATTTAAATATCTAAGTGCAGAGTGCAAGAAAGCAGGTCACTAGAATCATATTTTGTGTATCCCTGAATATATTTTAAATACTTCCTCTATAAGAACCAGCTCAAGGCTTCTCAAGTACGTAGGCAAATCCCAGTTTAGCTGTTCCGCAGATGGGACTCCAGGCTGGGCTACTCCTGCCAAGGCTCAGTTTGAGAAGGGAAAAAGTGAAGCGAAGTGAACCTGCAATAGAGGACCCAGGGACTGATGTGCTGTTCTTGAAGGGTGAGAAACGGTAGCTGCAGAAGGGGGGACGTTCGGAGTGACGGCGTTTGTCTTCCCAAGTAACCGTTACGCGTGATGGAGCCCTGCTTTCCTGGAGATGGCTGAACACCTGCCTGCCGATRGGAAGCAGTGAATGAATTCCTTGTTTTGCTTTGCTTGTGTGCGCGGCTTTTGCTTTCCCTATTAAACTGTCTTTATCTCAACCCACGAGTTTTCTCACTTTTACTCTACCGATTCTCTCCCTCATCCCACAGAGGGGGGAGTGAGCAAGCGGCTGGGTGGGGCTTAGTTGACAGCTGGGGTTAAACCACGACARCCTCCCATGGCATCTGCTGCCGTAGCCCCCAGCTCCTGGGGGCAGCCCACCTGGCTTCCTGGGCTTCTGCCTAGGCATGGCGGCAGGAGGGCAGCGGCTGCTTTGCTGTCGCCATCAGCTTGTTGTCTGAGGTGGTTTCACACTTTGCCTGGGCCCAGCATCGAAGCATACGCGGTTCTCTGCAGCAAACTAGGAGGCTGTTGGAGTGTGATATTTACTAGCCACAACTTTTCCTTACAATTACTTTAATTCCTCCCCTGGTGGCCCCCATCCTGTTTCAAAGTCCATGCAGTACTTTGTATTTTTGTACTTAAAGGATTGCAAATGGGACCACATATATAGTCTTTTGAAGTTAAAAGCATATGGAAAAGATACGAAGCTACTGTGAGTTTTGAGTAGGAATGCACAGACAATACCTTTAAAAGTCAGTTCTACTTTTTTATTATTTCATTATTACTTTCAATTCAAGAAATTGATTTTGTGTAGATGTAACCTTCCTAAGAGCCAAAGCTGTAATTTCTTGCATGCTTACATTTTTACTGAGTTAATTGCTCAGGCTGCACAAAAGAATCTATGCACTGAAAACATAGATGCCTGATGACCCAAAAGGCATGAAAGGAGCTGGCTAATCAATTAGTCAAATTGATATTGGCCTTCCCGATAGCATCCTGGCAGATTGTGCTTTCACTAAGCCAGACATAAACAGCATGGCAAGCTCAAAAATATAACCCATCTTGATGCCAAATATGGACCTTGAGGCTACTGATGCATGCAAAATCATTTGTTTAACTACTGGCTGACACATTTCTAATGAGACAGAGAGTAAGTTGCTGTAAACTGGTTTTGCCTTCAGTGGCTCAACTTTTTGCTGGCACCTAGAGAGCAGAAAAACCTTTGTGGTCACCTTTTATTGAACCTGGCATTTAGGGTTTTATCTAGATAGTCACATAAAATTTACTTAGCCCATTTGTTTACCATCACAATTTTAGTTTCTGGATTGATAGTATAACTTGCATAGCGCCTCTAGCTCTTTGCTCTCAAGTGTACCCTCCCAGGTGTGGCTGCAGTTCATGAAGATATATCTAAGTTAGCTTTAAACTAACTAGCTCAGGTACTGATTACATTATCACTTAAGGAGCTTGAATTCAGCRTGAACTTTAATCTCTCCAGCTCCTAACAGGAACCTGCTGTAGCTGCCCTGTGAGCAGTACCTGAGCTAGCTCAGTCAAAGACCACTTGAAAATGTCAAACTGGTTGCAATCGCACCTACACCCAGGCAACTATGATGTAGCTATACCCAAAAAGAGATCAGTGTGTCAGATAGGAGTAAAAGGAGTTGATCAGCATGTGGAGTTTCTTTGTGAGACAGAAGTCTTAGCAAAGTGGGTGCACATGATGAGAAAATACTTAGATGAATATTTGTTGATTTATTGTTCAGTATTTATGTTGCAATAGCTCCAGGACGGGCTTCCATCATGCTGCATGCTGCACAAAACTGTAAATCGCGTCAGCCTCTTCCTCCAAAACTTCAATCTTAAAAAGCCAAAATCACAAACAGAGTACTATTTCTGTGGGGTACATGCACCTCTGGTGAAGGCGCTCTGCCAGACTTCTGTGAGATACATAAATATATGCCAGGTGCTATGCAAGCGTGTTGGTCTGCTTTTCTCAGTAAGTTGAGCACAGAAAGTTAGAGTATTAAGTTGTATGTTGGTCTTGTCACGTTAAGTTCTTTTTCCAGAGAAGAAGAAAAGGCTCGTCTGTCAGTTAGACTGCAGACAGAAATTCCTGTGTCTTTGCCCATTTCTCTCCTGACAAGGGAATAAATCGCTCCTTTAATTCAAAGCCTTCAAACCACCGAGAAGCATGAAGAATGTGTTAGCTTCATTCTAGTCGAATAGTGCAGGGATAACAGTAATAATTGTTAAGGCAACACATTTCTGGCTCTCCATTCCTCTGATAAGGGACATGGAGGATGACCAGAGAAATGGTTGCCACCTGGAAAAAATCCAGTGAGAGGATTTCCAAGTAGCCATGAGATGCTTCAGTAGTACATGCGGCTGGATCCTAGCCACCACTACTGAGATATTAGAGGCTGATGGCTGGGTCACAGTTGCAAACTGTAGTACATAAAACACCGCGCTAGTGAGTCAAAAAATGCAGGAGAAAAAATACTGGCATATTGCTTAGTGAATGAAAGAATTCTAATGCCCCCATTGAAAATTGCTGTTTGTTCTTTCAGATCCAGCGAATTCAGCTCCATCTATTCTAGATGGGTTTGACCACCGTAAAGCCATGGCAGGACAGCGAGTGGAGCTGCCTTGCAAAGCATCAGGGCACCCCACACCAAAGTATCGTTGGCTGAAGGACAACGTTCCCTGGGAGCCTGACAGCAGGTTTCGGCAGACAGTTACAGGTCTGCTGATCGAGAACACGCGTCCCTCGGACTCAGGCAACTACGTCTGCGAGGTGTGGAACAACTACGGGACTGCAGAGATGATAGGGCGACTGTATGTAAAACGTAAGTCCTGGACTGAGTTAAGCTCTCAGGCCACTTCTTGCCTGGGTGTTTGCGTCAAGGAAGTTGTTGCCATATCTTGCTGTACCTTCGGTTTTGTTACTTTAACTTAGCAATGCTTAAACTTCTCAAAGTTGTGAAACAACAGAAAGTAGGCTCTGTGGAGATGAGTTCGTTGGACAACTGAGTGATCAGAAGTGCAAATACATGCAATTTATAATGTAGCTATATAATTTATCACATGGCGGATATGTAATTTAGAAGCTTGAATTGGATGCTTAAAAAGAAATTGCAAATGTTCTCATGAATAAAGCTGCCAAACTCTCATTGTCATGACTCATGCTGTTCGGTAATATTGAATACTCATACCTCCCCTCAGCTGAGTATTCATGTGTGAATATTCTGAATGTTTCACAAATTCTACAAAGATAATTATTACTCAGAAGCACTGCACTGGAAAAGTGTTATTCTTCTATTGTTAAAAAAAAATTATTTCCTGGAATAGAAATAATGCTTTGTGAACTAACGTTTCCACCTATACAGCATGACTAGCAAACTGAAAAGGGAGAAGTTTGTGAACAGTTCGGGCCATGAAAATGTCTTCACAAATAATTACACATAATGTATTTGGGCAAAATAAAACCGAGATCAAAGATCAGTAATTCGTGAATTATAGCAGAGGAGCTTTGCTTCTAAATGTATTCATAAAAATTAGTTGAATTCAGTCTGCGTTGTATGATACAAAGTCAAAACTTCCAGAGACATGACGTAATGGTATTGCTAGCGATACCGAAAGTATCCCCAGTGCCTGGTGATACATTTTGCTTATGGATTCAGTGGCCAAACAGCCAGTCGATATCTTCTGGATCAGGTTGACAGGAAGCAACAGCTGGGTGAAGGAGTTTTACCCTCCTCTGCAATGGAGGATGTGGTTCACTTTCTTGCATCATCATGGCTCTCAGATGTTGGTGGTGCTCTTGAGTGTGTCTATTTTGTTTAAAGGTCATTGGCAGTTCTGAGCCTTTGTGGTCTTTTGAATAGGAAACATGGAGATGTTCAGTGACTTGTAACATGCATATAAGCACAGATTAACTGTTGCTCTGGACCACTGTAGAGGAAAGGTCTGTTACATACGTGTCTGTGATCCAGAATGACCGAGGCCACTGACCTGTGTGGTTTTTTCCAGGCCTCTGTTCCCAATGGGCCACTAAAGATTTATGCCATAAGTGTGTTATAAAATGTTCTGTAATGTGAATGAGTTAGCTGAGGAAATTTTTATGTATAAGCATATGTATACATGTGTGCATATGCATGTATGCAAGCTGGTAAAAAAATAAATAGGTTGGTATGTATTTAGTATCAGAGATGGTATTGCTGTTGATAGTAGTCCCTTATCTTTATTAGGAAGTCAAATCAAAATATGCAAAGCATGAGATGAGATCTGTATTTAGTTATGCCGGTAACTGTTAGGTGGCAGGATAAAGATTGTTATCCTTGCATTTAGGTTTATGACTTTTTTCAACACTGTTCATCCTCTTTTTTTTACAATATAAAACTTGCATTACCTATGTCCTACTGTTTTTTAAGGCTGATTTGAAAATACTGTAGTCTTCCCATGTTGAAGCAGAAAATTTAGTGAGCCCACACACAGAAACACTTACATGTGGRTGGATCCTACAGATGTCTATGCGTGCACCTATATTAACATTTTAGTGTGGATCTTCCATTCTTAAAAGCTAATCTCCTGGTTATTGACATTTACTGCACTTGTTCACATCAGGGAGTGGTTCTGAAATATGTGAACTGGGTTCCTTTTGCAGGTAATTAAACCAGAAGATGAGCTTCAGGAATGCACCTAATTCATCAGTTCAAATGTCCACACTGAACTATCCTGAAGTAACGTCCTACCCCCCAAAAACATGTGTAGTGCCATTGTTAGACCCTCAGCACCAACAGTGTTACTCAGTAGATTTGCTCCTGCTGTTCATTGAGGCATGGTCTAGAGGATTATATCACATGTTAAGTAGGTTATCCCTATAGATCTATGTTTTGTGTCATGGATGTTGGTGGCCAAAATGCTCGTTTAGAGCAAACACAATCATCTGTTGTTTGTTTGTGGGTTTGTTTTTTTTTTTCAGAAGGGTATGGCTGTGATCTTTATTGTTCTCCTTAATTGAGAATTAATTTGTTACTTGCACATAAATGGATGTTCATACTTAATGTTCTCTATTTCGCTTTCCCTCTCCCTTATTTTGATTTAAATCTTCAGAACCACTAAAAGCCACGATTAGCCCACGGAAAGTAAAAAGCAGTGTTGGTAGTCAAGTGTCCTTGTCCTGCAGTGTGATGGGAACTGAGGACCAGGAGCTCTCCTGGTATCGTAATGGTGAAATCATCAACCCTGGTAACAATGTCCGGATCACTGGCGTCAACCGGGAGAACCTTATTATGGATGGCATGGCCAAGAGTGATGGTGGAGCTTACCAGTGCTTTGTGCGCAAGGACAAGATGTCTGCTCAAGACTACGTTCAGGTGGTACTAGAAGGTCAGTCACTACCTGTTTAGCAATTCTGGTCTCCATAATATATATGTCATCTTTGGTGTCATTGTTGTAAAGTGAGAGATAGTGGACCCTAGACAGGAGAAGATGGTATTCAGGAACTGTCAGTGGGGTTTGTTGTGCCCCACTCTGAGCAAAAACTAATGGAAGGAAAAAATTGATTTGAAAAAAAAAAACCCTTCCTGAGCAGTCCTTCCAGTCTCTTCTTTTTTTTTGGGGGGGTGGGGTGGTGGGGTGGGGGGTGGTGGCAGCGGTGCTGATTTTTGACATTAGCTTTCAGCAGGACATGAGAGAAGAGGTCTCTGTTCAACTTCAAACATCTCCTTCTGGGCATGGCTTTTCTGGTGGGGTGTATTGGATGAAGGCTTGGACATCAGCTTAACTAACTGACATGATATTCCACATGATAATCAAGTGAGGAAAGTAATCAATTTGTAGAGAGCCAGTTCACTAATGAGGCTGTAGTGCAGTCGTGGCATGGACACTATTTTTAGAGTCTTTATAGCCAAAGCAGAGGCTACCTG
Source organism: Phoebastria nigripes (assembly GCA_035582835.1). NCBI lineage: Eukaryota > Metazoa > Chordata > Aves > Procellariiformes > Diomedeidae > Phoebastria > Phoebastria nigripes. The sequence goes on along the minus strand of JAYKAV010002618.1, from coordinate 25,117 downwards.
CCTGGACCGAGTTACCTCGGCAACCATCTCCCGTGACTAAGAAAGCCTAAAGAGCATATTGATAATCTATCATGATGTTGAGAGAGTGCAGGTTATCAGAGAGCAACAGCAGGAAAGATTTCAAAGACACTCAGGTCTCACTGGGAAAATAATGTCTGCTTTCATCTCCAAAAAAAGCCTGTCACTTGAATTAAAAAAAAAGAGGAGGAGGGGTGGCAGAGGTACAGGGTGTGCACACTCACAGATTTATTGGTCCTGTGTCAACTTTCTTTCAGGATGAAAAAAGCTTTTTTTTTTATTGCTGTTGTTTTGTTTTATGAGAGATGACAGTATCTAATACACAGCAAAGGAAAGGGAGAGAGTCAGAGATGAAAATAAATAAATAAATAAGAACTGTCACACAACCAATGGGACAGAAATGAAGGGGGGGGGGGGGGGGAAGAGGAGAAAATTATGAAATCAAATCAGATGCTTCTCCAGGGATGCTGAGGTCTTTCAGCACCCTGAGAGTGGCAGTGCCTTATGTTTTTGACTATGGGGCAAGCAAGGGAATTTTGCAGCTTTGTTTTTAATTCTGCTATGACTCAGCATGTTTGTGGGGAGTCTTGCATACATCATGCCAGTTCCCCCAGTTTCCTGGGTGAGGTTGCACTGAAATTGCAATGTAAGAATTGTGATTTCCAGGGGAGTCATTATGGTTCAAGCCTCCCAAACATATGGGTAACACACAGCAGAGTGTACATGAAGAGGCAGCACCTAGTGTGCGCAAACAAATAGTGCATCACACAGATCATGAGACTTGTCAGTCCTGTCCTGACACCCTCTGTCCTGTGCAACACTGAAAGGAGTTGTCCTTAAAGGGCTTCGTGTACCAGGTGAGTTTTCAAGTGTCTTTGGCCCATCTGTAGGTAACGGAGCGCCTTTTTCTTCTGTTTCTTGCAGGCGCTAATACTGTAGGAACACTGAAGTTAGTTAGCTTACTTGCCACTTGGCTCTTTAAAACCGGACAGTAGCCTACAGCACTGTTGTTCGAACTTCGGACTGGATTGCTTCCTGTGTTCTGCATACTGCTCTTGGTGTGTGACCTTTTGCTCCCAGTTACACTGAAATTCCTTCTAGATACAGCTTTGAGAGTGTGATTTTCAAAGGAGAACAAACATGCCTCGTGTGATCCCAGAAAGAACTTCCTAACTAATAGCAGAGTGTCAACACTCCCAAATGTTACCCTGCTGAACTCTCTGGATAGGTGGTTATTTGGTCCTGCTCCCCACTTACAATCTCAAAGCTTCTGTCTCCACCCATTCTCTTTATTCACTTGCCTGATAGAGGCTGAGTAAATTGTGACACAGATCACAAGAGAAAGCATTTAAATGCTGTCATTTCGGAGGAATATTTATATATTCCACAGCACAAAATGACCACAGAAAGAAATTGGCATCACTGTTGTTACTGGCAATCTGTATTCAGAAAAGCTTAATTTAATACTTTTCTAAATAGGGTTTTGTGGGTCAAGACTAAACTGCATTGGCACAGCTGTGTGAAATTAGCCTATGCAAGTTATGCCTGGCTCTTGCCAACAGGATTCATCCTTCGCTTTCCAAGGAGCTGAAAACTACCAGGAGAAGAAAAACTCCAAATGTGTTGAGGTTTTGCTGTATGTCTTTTGTGATGAACTGTGTATGGCTTTAACACTTTTCTGCGAGAASCTGGCAGTTCATATAGCTGTGCAGAGCCCTGGTCCATCGATTCAAGTGCCTTTCCTTCAGCAGAGTCAGTACCAGGTTTCTCAGAAGATGAAAAAGAAACCTGAAGTAAGCAGAGGATCATTTAAGTACTCTACTACCAAAATTTGTTTTCCTCTCTCAATAATTAGAGTTATGTGCTAGAACACAATTGTTTGCATTGCTTCCAAAAAAGATCTTGGTTCATGTGATAGGCTCCAGGATGGAGGGAACAAGCTTTACACCGTGTAAGTACTATTCTCCTGCTTTTCTTTCCCTTGGCAGATGGAACTCCCAAAATAATTTCTGCCTTCAGTGAGAAAGTGGTGAGTCCAGGAGAGCCAGTCTCCCTTATGTGCAACGTGAAGGGGACTCCTCTGCCTACGATCACTTGGACGCTGGATGAAGATCCTATTGTGAAGGACGGCAGTCATCGTATCAGCCAGATTATCACCTCTGAAGGCAATGTGGTCAGTTACCTGAATATCTCTAACACTCAGGTCCGAGATGGTGGAGTTTATCGCTGTATTGCCAACAACTCTGCTGGAGTCGTCCTGTACCAGGCTCGAATAAACGTAAGAGGTGCTTGTCAAATCAGCTCCTCAAAAAAACACACATAACTCATTGTAGTGGAGAAGAAGATTGTTGCATGTGATGAAATGAGTCTTGGAATGCCAAAACCAACTTACTGTTTTTCCTCTCCCTTTCTTCCCCCCTCTCTTTTCCCACCCTGCCTCTCCAGCCCCATCTAGAAAGTGTATGGTATGGCTAAATGTTGGAAGAACCCTTTGGCTTGTGTTCTATAGTCTATTTTTCCTATACTCATCTCTATTAGTTCACAGTTTCCTTACTTCAGTCCTGCTGTGCATGTTTTTTTTTTTTCTTTTCCTTTCCTCCTTTATTTGTCCAACATTCATTGTAATTATTCATGTATACAGTACTTTAGCTTGCATTTCTAGCTCCACATGGCATAATACCCATCCTCACGGTATTATACTTTATATACATCAAAAAAAAGCTAACTTTGTCAGTGTTCTCATGTGTAACAGGATTCTAGCTTTGTATCAGTTTTAATATTTCACATTAATTAAATCATCCTCAGCCTTTTAATTTGTAATRCAGCAAAGATTTTATCAGGCAAGTGTTGGATAATGCAAACATATACCCCCATATAATTAGTATGTATGCTGCAGGGTAAGGAAAAACTAGAGCATATAAAGATTAGGGAAACTGCTTAAGTAGCTCTTAAAAGCAAGAACTGTCAAATGCTAAGTGTGCGAGCTGCATCTGTAAATGTCGTTAACATTTGTATATTCAGAAAAATTATATGCATGTTTCCTCAAGCAAATGTGCTTTTAAATAGTTTTCAGGAGTTTCTTTTTACCTTCCTAGGGCCAGCAAGCATTCGACCAATGAAGAACATCACAGCAATAGCTGGACGGGACACCTACATCCACTGCCGTGTGATCGGCTACCCGTATTACTCCATCAAGTGGTACAAGAACTCTAACCTGCTACCGTTTAACCATCGCCAAGTGGCATTTGAGAACAACGGGACACTGAAGCTTTCAGATGTGCAGAAGGAAGTAGACGAGGGTGAATACACGTGCAATGTCCTCGTTCAACCCCAGCTGTCCACCAGCCAGAGTGTGCACGTGACAGTAAAAGGTGAGGTCAACTCAGAAAACTAGAGCCAAGCTAATGGCTGTGCCTTTTATAGAAACACAGAATTGCACACATAGGATTGTGCTGGCAGTTAGATAATGAGTACTTAAGAAGGTTAATCCAGATTTGTGTTTATTTTTAATGATGACATAGATGCTAATCAGTCACTGTGTCTTGTTCTCTCTTGACTTTTAACCTCCTTCATTCAACTCGTAAAGTATTGCTTTCTAAGTGGAAGCCTTGCAGAAGCAAGCTTTCTATGAGCAGTTTTCACTACAACTACTAAGGCAGTAGATTAATGTTTTGTCACCTGAGTTTCACTGGTAACTGTTTCTCTGCTGGATGACAAAGTTTACATTTTCATTAGCCAGTGACTTCCCAGYTTTTAAAAAATAAGATGAGAATTTTAATGTGTTTCTGCTAATAAGCAGAGACAGGAACTAAAAGCATTAACCTTGCTTTCCTCTTATTAAGTGTGCTTTTCTGAGTGTTCTTGATGCTTAGAAAGGTAGCACTGTAAATAAATGTGACTTGAAATTCTAATAGGATGCTTAAAATCTATTCAAATAGTCCCAAACAAGGATGTTCAGATGGACCTGAGAGACTTCAGCAATAGATGAGAATAGGAATATTTTAGCATTGTGTTCTGACTATTCTGATATTGGCAATGTTCAGACCTATTCACAGGGACACAAAAGACAGAAAACCTGATTGCAGTAGCACCTAGATTTGAGCAATGGGGCCACCTAATAGTGCACTTCATGTGAACCTGTAGGAAGAATTGAGGTATAATTTCACTGTTCCTGAAGTTCTTAGAAACCTTTCCTGGGCTTTTTTTTGGGGGGAGAGGAGAGAAAGGAAGGAAAGTTGATTTCTGTATCTGTTCTCAGATAAGATACAGAGGAGAACACTAAGGTAAAATGACTTTGTTACAGACATCTGATCTTTTAACTCCTTTCTGTTCTGTTTGTTTAGCCCTTTCTTGTTTTCAGTCTGGAGTGATGTAATTGCTAATTATTTCAAGAGTTTARGGGATTAGCTTTAAGCCACTAGCAATTTGGACTCTGAAAGGCATGACATCTCATACACCTGAGACCATCAGGGGCACTGGTCACACATTGCGGCATAAAAAGCTAATTTCACTATTTCTTTTCATGTATGTGGTACGTTGCTTGGCATTACAGTGATATCTCAGATCTATTGACGCAGTTTAGGAACTGAATGCCAAATTAGTAATTGTGTTGCTGCTGCACTAAGAGTTCACTATGGTAAACCTGATGGGAAATGTTGCCTCTTAAATGATACAGTTCTTCAAATGACTATCAAAATGTACATAGCCAGACAAAAAAAATCCAGCAGTCTATCCTTACAGCTCGGGCATTTAGATCATGCTAGCTGGTACCTCAGGTGCAATACTGTTTTTTCTTCCATTAGGTTACAATTTCAAACTTGACAAAAGCTCCCCCAGAAAGCAGATTGCCAGCTCTATCAATTTTGATTGAACTGTAGCTTTTATCAATGATTTGACTTYCTTGAAGGTATTCTACTGTATTTCTGGATATTCAGCTGCCAGGGCCGTTGGCTGGTCAGAAATCTCAAACAGTGACTGCATGTACTCTGAATAACTTGCATTGGCACATTTGAATAGTGCTGGTGGGCTGAGCTGCCCTGCACCTGTGATACAGCCTTATCCTGCATGTGCTCCGTAAGGCAGATGCATTGGAGCAGTGAAAGTTTGAGGTGGTTTAACCCCAGCCAGCAACTAAGCCCCACCCAGCCGCTCACTCACTCCCCCSMRGTGGGATGGGGGAGAGAATCGGAAGGGTAAAAGTGAGAAAACTCGTGGGTTGAGACAAAGACAGTTTAATAGGCAAAGCAAAAGCCACGCACACAAGCAAAGCAAAACAAGGAATTCATTCACTACTTCCCATCGGCAGGCAGGTGTTCAGCCATCTCCAGGAAAGCTGGGCACCATCATGCGTAATGGTTACTTGGGAAGACAAACGCCATCACTCCAAAAGTCCCCCCTTCCTTCTTCTTCCCCCAGCTTTATATGCTGAGCATGACGTCACATGGTATGGAATACCCCATTGGCCGGTTGGGTTAGTTGTCCAGGCTATGCTCCCTCCCAGCTTCTTGTGCACCTGGCATAGCATGGGAAGCTGAAAAGTCCTTGACTAGTGTAAGCACTACTTAGCCACAACTAAAACATCAGTGTATTATCAACATTATTCTCACACTAAATCCAAAACATAGCACTATASCAACTACTAGGAAAAAAATTAACTCTATCCCAGCTGAAACCAGGCAAAGTTGCAGTGTGAAAAGTGATCCATGGCACATGCAAAGCAGACGTGTCAGTGTGGCTCATACCTATTGATCTGGAGTTGCCAAAGTTGGCTGCAAAGTGCCCTAGCTACTTCAGCATGCCCTGGCCTTGACAAGACATTGTTATTTGAAAGAAGGTTAATATCCTGTCCTCATATGCTAAACCCAAGATGTCAAAGGTGAGCTTTCTATGTCAGACCTGAACAATTCTCAAGGTTCTGCTATTGTAGCTGGAGGTCAGCATTGCCACAGTGTTTTTTTAGATAGCTATGTATTGTTTTCTTCCGTAATTACGTAGTGATTTTATCTAACATATTAGCAGAGAGTCAAAAGTGGCCTGTTGCTTCAAAATATTAATGTTTTTGCTATCTTTTCATTTTATAGATTCCAAAGTGTCGTGGTTTAACCTGGCCGGCAGCCAAACACCACACAGCCGCTCGCTCACTCCCCCCTCCCCTCAGTGGGATGGGGGAGAGAATCGAAAAAAAAGTACAATTCGTGGATTGAGATAAAGACAGTTTAATAAAAAGGAAAAGGAAGGGAAAAAATAATGACGATAATAATAATAATGATAGAATATACAAAATGAGTGATGCACAATGCAATTGCTCACCACCCGCTGAGCGATACCCAAGCCGCGATCGCTACTTCCTGGACCACGCCTCCTATTTATATATTGAGCATGACGTCACATGGTATGGAATACCCCATTGGCCAGTTGGGCTAGCTGTCCAGGCTATGCTCCCTCCCAGCTTCTTGTGCACCTGGCATAGCATGGGAAGCTGAAAAGTCCTTGACTAGCAGACTACTTAGCAACAACTAAAAACATCAGTGTSTTRTCAACATTCTTTTCATACTAAATCCAAAACACAGCACTAGGAAGAAAATTAACTCTATCCCAGCCGAAACCAGGACACAAAGTTAATGTGATGAGTTTTCAGGCACTTATGTTTGATTCCAAGAAATACAAAATATGGCCCAGCTTGCAGGTTTAAAGTACTCTGAAATTTGACGTTATAAGGGGGGTTAATATCCGTGCCTAAATCTCCTTATTTATAGTTCAGCTTCTCATACCATCAGTATACTTATTTCTTCTCCAGAGAATCAGAGGGAGAATTATTGCCCATCTTCAACATCATGGGTCCTTTGGTTTGTTCTCATTTCTGCTACAAGCTTCCTGGATGACCTCAAACCAGTCATCTGAAGGGTGATTTGGAATAGATGATACTTAATGAGCTGTTACTTGGTATTTTGTTTCCTCCATGTTCTGTTCTGAAGACATAATTATCAATTTCCTTATGAGCTTTTCTGAGATGATAATCTCTGTGGTATCAAAATGTTTCAGAAACAATGCGTTCATTTTCAAAACCCACCTGGATGATTAGGAGAGCTTTGGCAAATGGCAACTGAGGCACAGACTGAACTTAAAAGTATCCACAAATTTTTGTATGTTCAATTTCAGAAGCCTACAGCTTCATTTTTCCAGTTCATCTGCTGTTATATAACATTTATATGTTCAAAGCTCTGCTCCCATTGAAATGAAGTTGCTTCTGAGAGTTCTTTTTCCTTCTTCAGATCAGTCACGTCACCCAGCTTAGCAACGCCCTGGGAAAGACAGATTTAAGTCATTTAATTAGCATTATCCGAGAGATCTGTGGCAAAGGTGAATACAGAATTTGGCTCTACAGGGCAGCATTTATCTGCATTATGCATACAACTAGCCATTCTTGTCTGCAGTCCTCTACCACATTTACTACCCACTTTCCAAGCTCTCCAGTACATGAATCATTCTTGTTCTGTCTTGAATGAGGATTTGCTAAAAGCAGCATCCAAATAAAGATACGCAACAGCATGAGCACRTAATTAAATACAAGAGGGCTGCCCATTCTGTAGAGTATTTTGAGATTTACAAACATCCAAATGAAAGCAAAATCTTGAGGACATTCTACAGAAATCACTGTAAGACCTCAGATAGGAGAACAGAAAGTTTCTTGACAATAACTTCAAAATTAAATCCTGGCTGCCAGAGAACTCAAGAGTGGGGCTTATAGAGCCTTGCTGTGCAGCTTCCCACCTGGCAGGCTGTCAGGAAGCCGAAATCTTGGGAGCTGGGCACTTAAGTGGTATTTGACCTTAGGCCAGCTACTTCTTTGCATTGCTGATCAGAAGAATCAATTAGACACCACATGAAATCAGTTGTGCCATTTTTTAGGAATAACTGGTGCCCTTGTCTGCATAGCCACCTACCCCAGAGGTCTGCAGACTCCAAATAACTCTGTCCCGCAGAGATGTGGCATGCCACCCTGCCACCATCCTTTGCCTGTCCCTTGTCTCTGTCCCAAAATCTGGATCTTGGAAGCTAGCAATCCCATAAGCTGGCTGCTGGGAGCTGAGCGGATAAGCTGGCAGGAAAATACACAGGTTTTTGCTTGGCAGACATAGCTCTGTTGGAACCATGCCTGAGTCCTAACGGAGCTTTTTGGAAATCAAGCCATCTTGGCATTATTTTTTTATATTTAGACAAATGAATTGGCCAGTTCTGTGTTCTGACAAAAAGCCATGAAAACTACCCACCCTGTAATGCATACCTAACGGGGGGGAGACTATGACTGTACTTTCATACTTAATTTCTGGTATTTTATACCTATCGACCACTTGCCTTTGCAACTGTAATAATACCCTTTCAACATGTTTTGCTTTGACCTGTGTTAAATGCAATTTTCTTTTTAGCTTTTTTGTAAAGTAAACTGAACCCCCTTTCCTCCCCCTCCTGCAAACTGGAAACAGTAGTTACTGACATCCTCAGAACTAATCACTGAGATTAGCCTTGCTAAGGATACTGCATAGGTCCTTGCCAAGAACAGAATTATTCTTAGTTTCTTACTCTTAATTCGGCCCAGCTCTAGTGATTTGCCAGTGGTGTTCATATACATCTGCCAACAGCAGAGGACTACTGAAGTCAGACATCCTAAGGAGAAGAATATTCTGTAGAAGATGTAGGGGTTTGTGTTCATTCCTCCTAAGTATGACCTGTCCTCCTCAGTCTTCTCCAGCTCATCCTTGCCCAAGTCCTGGCTCTTCTGCTCTGGGTTCCAAAATCAGTCTGTCCTCCATGTCTTTCCCATCCCAGTCCTCATTTCCTCGGCGCCTTGTTCTCATGACTTAAAACGAGTCTTCCCCTTCAGAGCTCCCAACCTTCCTCCCAGTCTCCAGTTACAGTCCTCTCTTTCTGCCAGTCTTCACTTTCTACATCTCCACTGGGTTTCTGTCTGTCTCCCCTTCATGTGGGTCTTCATTCACTGTCAGTGCTGTACCTCACCCCACCACTTCCTTGTCCCAGTCTCGCATCCCCAGCCAGTTTCCCAGCTCCACTTTACCAACCCCCATCACCTCTGCAATCCCACTGCAAGCCTGCTCCCAACTTCTGACTTCCCTCCACTGCCCCTAAATCCGATTCTATAATTTCCTTTTGTTATCCTGAACACCGCTTTGAGCTTCTGCTCCATCTCTTGCTGCTGCTATCTGCATGCCCAGCAATGCAGGCTGGTTCCCCACTCTGGTCCCTTGGCCCCCACATCTCCTTTCTTTCTCTCTGCATTGAAGTAACTTTTTTCATGCTTCCTCGGCCCAGCACGGGCAGCTGTGTGAGCATTAGAGAGACAAATCTGTCTGCTTTGAATTCTGACATCTCAGCAGACTGCACCTGCCCCACGTGCCTGGAACTGACTCAGCCACTGAAGGTAGTGCTAGGGGGTGTTCAGTGCTGCTTGAACCCTGGGAGCTCTTAGCTGTTAGTCACTGGAAAATGTCTTCTCAGGATGTGATAACTGTGGGGGTTTTGTCTATTTATTTACTTGTTTTTGCTCAGACTGCAAAATTTGGGCACTCTTGTGATGACTTTTCATTGGACAGCAAGAATATCTGATGCTAGTGCCATGACCTGCTGAACTTGAAATCCATGCTGCTAACCATGGGGCAGGTGGGACTTCTCAGATTCTCACAATGCCTTTTTTTTTTTTGCTTTTATGGTAGGATCAATATATACTGCATCCCTATTTTTCCACCCTCCTGCCTTATTCTTGGAAATGGCCAAAGAGTTGTAGCTGAAACTTTCCAGCTGAAATGACTCAGCCTGAGGCAGACACCTGGCCTGGAAAAATACTATCCAAACAAAAGTCAAACTGCAAGCAAACAAAAATAGTCTTGTAAATGAGAAGTGTTGGCAAACAAAGAAAGAAGGTATATTACCCACCCCATCTGTAAGTTTCATATTTCTGTTGAAAAACAACCCTTCAAGTGGCAAGATAGTAAAATAATAATAGCAGCGTCTCTTCTACAGCATTTCAGTAGATCTCAAAGCATTTTAAAAACAGGAGTGAGTCGTCATCTCCATTTTTTTTTATTATGTAATTTATAGTAATAGTTTTCTCAGCTACAGTAAAAGCCATCAGTAGTAAGTGATGATTTTCTTTTCATCAGTCTCATGGGACACACTTCTCATGTAAACAGCCTGCTGCTATTCACACTTCTCCGACAGAAATTAATTGAAAAAGAAGCCCCTGAGAGGGAAGGGTGCAGCATCATTAAAATAAAAACTGTGGTGTTCAAAAGGACTGTTTCTGATCTTGTAGAGCTTATATATCTCATTGATTTAGAAGGCTTCTCATTGCCTTATGCCAAAGTGATAGCACTTCACCTGTTGTGAACCACATAAAAGAATTGTACCAGCCTGTTTCTTTTTAGAAAACAGGCAAACCAAACAGGGGCTATTTCTAAACAACTTCATGTTGCAACTATTTGAATAGATTCTCCTCACCTTTCCTGGGAAGTATCTAGCTTTTTCTAATATATAAAATGTTATTGGTGGATTTGCATTACAGATCAGTTCAGGGAGGGCTGGTTTAGATAGTGAAAAATATGCAGGCACAAAAGGGAAAAAACATCAGGAGAAATCTTTCAAAGGTTCTTGGGACCATGGTGCATGCTGTCATCAAACAATCAGCTAATCTGTTTATGCTTCAGTCTGTGGCATGGATTATGGCAAGTGTGAATTCAGTTTCATGCACGTATCTAAGACGTAACTTTTTATCTGTCCTACTGACTGAACCTTGCCAAGGATTTGAGTCAGAAAAAACTTCTGGCCTTGACGTCCTTCAGATACTTCTTTCATTACATCATTCCTGCCTTTCTTTCACTCTCCCGTGCAATACCATTTTAGAACCCTCCAAGCTCGTTGCAACTTCTTCAGGAAGAAATATTCAGATCTCTCAAAGTGACTGGAGTTGTCATGTGCAGGAATCACACAAGGGCCATGTGGTGAGAATGGATGAGAATGTCCAGTCATGCAAAAGTTCCTGCAAAAATCCACTTAACAGTCATTCTCAGGTCACATAATGGGCACGGGGACTTGTTGCGGGGAGCAAGCAGTGGCAGCAGTCTGAATTAAGGGAACRGGCACTTTGATAGTGATATGTCCCATGTGAGAACCCCAGCATCTAACCTGTAGAAGTACCTGAAGAAAAGGCTAAAACAGTCTGGTATTCAATAGGTGAGACTTGACTGGTCTGGGGAAATTTTTTGCCATTCAACATACAACAACTCAAGGTTAGCCTTGCATTAAATAGCTGACTTACATTCTTTAAAAGCTCACAAGTGTCATGTGATGCTGCAGTTAAGTGTCTTATTTTGTAGCAGTGCACTTCTAATACGCTATAGTCCTAATGACCACCTCTGACACTGCAGAAAACGGTCACCCAAAAATGTATGTTAAAGTTGTTTCATTACTATCCTAGTCTTCATGATGAGGAATTAGTATGTACAAATATAAAACTTTTCACTTAAATCTAAAATAAAACTCACTGGTTTTGTGCAGTCTTGTATCTTTCAAACACAATTTAAGTGGGTGTATGGATGTGTTTATTTATGAAATAGGTAAACAATATCAAATGAGCCTTAATATTTGAATAAGAGCCTCAGCTAAGGAGTTCAAGACTATCTGTATACTGTGCTTGGGTTTATCAAAAGCTAGCCCTCTTCTCTCTCTTACAATGCAGCTTTATTTACTTTGGTTTTGGAAGAAGGCATGTTCTTGCTCTTTTTTGTATGTGTTTTGTCAATTAGATTTGAAATACTTTCTTATATATTTGTTAAAATTGTTCTTAAAATTTTAAGCACATTACCGCAGCAAGTTAGCGTGAGCTATTAGCAGTGTGTGTGTAAGTACAAATAGTAAGTACACACCGAAAGCGAGACTGTGCATGCACATGATAGTGCAGGTCTGGAGTATGCTGGCCTAATTTCAAATCAATGTGTATAATACATAGCATGCAAAAAAAACCCAGTAGCAACCCTGTGGAAACGGAAGGGTGATATAAAATTAGCTGCTTATGTACAGTCCTGGGATAAAGGTGAAAGGGAAGCTAGTGTGAAATCAGTCAAACTACTCACAGAAATGATTTTCAGAGCCAGAGATCATTCTGTTAAAGTCCTCTCTCSTCTAAATCCGGAACTTTTGGCTCTAGTGATTTAGTTGGTTTCAACTTTTCACAGTGTTACCTGAGGACAAAGATCACTTTGGATCATGTAGGGGCTAAACCAGGTTCCAAAAGCATAGTAAAAGTAACTAGTAAGTGCTTCTGGATACCTAGCCTACAAATGAGGCTTTTTATCGGGCAGGACTTTAACGATAAAGGTAACTGCTTGTTGTGTTAATATACTCTTGCAGCTGCTATCTTATCTTCAAATCAAGAAGGTTTTCTTGTTTAAAAAAGTAAATAGCAAATGCATCCCCTTGGGCAAGGAACTGAGCTTCCCATCATCCTATGTTTGCAGGGTGCTTCATATGATAAGGGCATGCACTTTTCCCCTCACAATGGAGGCTGAAAGGAGATGGTTCAATAGATGGATGAGAAATGACATAAAAGCACTCTTGGTTTCTACACAATATTTTACATCCTCTCTTATTTTGGAGGAGCGCTCAGAACAGCATCAGGGAGCCTGTGAGCTACCAGTGTTGCACTGCAGGAAAGGGGAGCGGGGACTAAGGGGAAGGGTGAAGTCTCTCTCGTAAGCTCCCCTGGGAAATAGGCACCACAGCATTTGCTCTGCCACGCTCAGCGACAGTTCCTGATAAAAAAACACAGCTTGTTGTGGTAGGATTTTGAAGATGGTTGAATCAGGGTTGATTTTGGTAACTAATGAACCTACAAGTAGAGGGAAATGTGCGAGAGCAGAAACATTACAGGGATTAGTTTGGTTCTTTTTTTTTTTTTTTCCAATGCATACACTTAGAAAGACACGAAGAATATAACGGTATTCCCTCTTTTCAAGACAGGATACGTTAGCACACAACGAGGGAGCAGGGTATGAGGTTTGTCTCTGTAAATGCCATTAACAGATAGTGCGATGAATGACATGTCCTACTGATAAGGCTCAATAGATACAAGAAAGAAGCAGCAAAATCCAGTGCTTCAGCCACTGTGTGCAATTGCTCAGACCATCACCCACAAGGGATGGAGCTGTTTAGGAGAAACAATCGATGGCTGACAAAACTCACAAATGACTAGACTGTGGCTAGGGTTTGTGCAGAGACAAAACAGTTTTGGCTTTTGCACTCCCAATGCATGAAATCTAGGGTCACATGGTAGCCTTAAGAGRCTACGTAGTGTGGTGGTTATTACTTTGCATCAGCCAATGTTGCATCACAACAATGTGTTGTGAGTATTCATTGCCAAAGGTATTTTATATTGTGGGCACAGCTCCTGCAACAGTGTTGTTGCAAGAAAATCCATTAGGGAACCATTTCTAGTGATAAAGCAGAGGACGACTTTCATTTTACTATGCAGAGCCGCAGGAGAGGAACACCATGTTCACAAGGCTGCTGCAGGAGACAGGCTATCTGCAGGATACTCAGTTTTAGTGAATCGTCTCAGCAGTTTCTTCCAACATAACTCCCATGGAACGGAGGGCAAGAAATTAAGGATGTTCCTCTGCTAATGGAGAGCGGCATGGAAGCCCCCCTTGCCCTCCTTTACAGTAATCTCCCAGAGGTACAGAAGACCTTGCTAGGGCACAAAAACATAATTTAAATCTTCCTGCATTAGCACTAATGAGGCTGGCCCATGCTCCTCTTCTTAAATAGACACTTAATTCAAGCACTCATCAATAAAGCATTCCCAAGACATTGTACTTCATTGCATGAAGCAGAGATTTTCACTTTTGCCCATTGCGGGTAGAGGAAGAAACATCCCTTCCATGTTCGCAAGCACACATACACATACAGCCCACTCTCTATATAGTTAACATGTAACATCTTAYATATAAAATAGCATAATTTAACAAAAAAATCAAATACAAGTTCTGAAGAATGGTCAAACTAAAGCTACGTATAGGGAAGGAAAATACTTCAACACACCTTGAAGTATTTTAAACACATTTTAAATACATCTGTCCTACTGTAACTTTTCTCTCCAGAGTTGAAGCAGTATACATCCCTCTTATTTTTTTAGTCCTGTTTGGCAATGATACAGCTTTAGTTTACAAAAGAAATAGCCCACATGCTGGTTAATCAAGCTTGATATTTTCTTCTGTCAGGGATATATGTCAATTTTTTACTGCAGAGATAGATGTAGGTAAATACATATATATGGCAAATTTCCTATTTCAGAAATTATTTGCCTTACTTCAGGTATGCTTTATTCTATGTTTTTAACAAGTGATTTTTGGTGATTATTTCCTTCTTCAAACTAGCAGGAAGAAAATTTATCTGCTATGTTAGGTCACCAGGAACTGCCCTTATCAGCCCAAACTGGTAAATACTGTAGCTGAAAAACATTCTTCAATATTTCAAAATTATCACTAGACTATTTACTTTTTTTAAGTACTGATTTTAAATTACACACTGGTTTTTAAAATAAGCTCCTTGTCAGGACTGCAAGCTGCTGCAGGTTGAATATACATTATATTTTATGAAGCAGAAATAAATGTTGGTTTCTTCTGTATCTTAAAAACCTGAGCAGGGGGAAAATGTGCTGTCTATAAATATTTTAGCCAATTTCTGAAATGCTCTGCAGGCTGCTACTTAAATTTTAGAGTTGGTAAATGCAGCCTTGCAAATCAATATTTTCTGAAAAATACTTCAATGTGACCTAATGGTCTTGCTCCCTATTTTCTTCATCAGGGAGATGGAGAGTGAAGATGCACATAATAATCCTTGAGCAATATGCTGTCTGACTTTTGATATCATTTTGTCCATGAAAGATTGGTTCAAATTTGTTACATACTCAGCAGAAAATACAGAAGCAATTTGCCACCCTGTTGTGAATTTTAGCATATTTTCAGTAATGATGCCTGAGACTAAGAGAAGGGTTTGGGCAGAAATGTGCTAGCCAACACAGTAAGGGGGGAGTTGGCATTTAGCAGATATTTGCACTCATCAAGGGGAAAGGTTATGTCAAAACCTTTTGACAGTCTCATTCTAAAAATTTCTCCTTCCCACTTATTTTATAAACTGCTTGTCAATCAATGCTAAGAGAAATTTGGCCTTTTTCTGCTGATGTACAAAGAATCCGAAATATCTCATGTGAATGTGTTAGCAGCGCTAAGGTAATTAGAAGAGGCAGGCAGACATTTTGCCTCACTTTGTGACACTAGGTCCCCAAGTGAAAAAGTAGTTAATTTCCAGCACTCAAAGTTCAAATAAACACAGTAATTTATACCAAGTTTCTTTTTTCTGTATGCCTGATCTACCAGACTTTCAAAACACAACAGGACAGTATTTAGCGATTTGAGAGACGGCAGTCAGGAAAAGGCATTACAGCATGTGAGAAAAACTGATTGCAGAGGCACTTCTCACAACTGCACACTGCGAGCTGCTCTCAGAAGTAGTCAGGGAAAGCCTGTAAGGATGAGTTGTGGTACCCTGTGCCTGATGTTACCTCTCTGTGGCAGCTGCACACGGTCATAACTTCTCCTCATCAAACGGCATCACGGGTATGCCAGAAACAGTGGAGTTAATATCTGATTTGTGCACCGTGATGTGCATATACACAAGCATTTGAACATGCCTTTGAACGACACCTTTGCCCTTTGGGGGGTTTGGTATCGCTTCCTTAATGATAAACTTTCTTACTCCTGATGGAAGAGCAGCCAACATATGCAATGATCAACAGAAATGCATTGAACTACCATAGTAATGGTCACAAATACCTATCCCTGCAT
This sequence comes from Phoebastria nigripes, assembly GCA_035582835.1. NCBI lineage: Eukaryota > Metazoa > Chordata > Aves > Procellariiformes > Diomedeidae > Phoebastria > Phoebastria nigripes. The sequence continues at coordinate 9,185 of JAYKAV010002618.1, read as the reverse complement.
CCCAGAAACAGGACGCWGGCAAAAATGCTGCTGGGGAAGTCAATGGGCTGGTATACATTGCAACCACTTTGAAGAGTTTTTCTGCTTCTTTCCTGCTTCAGTTCTGGGGAAAACACAGCCTTAGCTTTGCTAAAGGGAGAAAGGACAAAAGAAATACAATTAGATAAAGCCACCAGCTCAATTTTCTTCTGAAGCTAGCTAATATACAGCAGTATAAATGTTCTGCTGTGGGTATCCTTCAATCTTTCTTGTTAAAGATGTTCAAATGTACTATAGAGTATATATAAGTAATCTCTCAGGCGAAAATAGCAAAATGCAGTCCTGTATCTGAGGTACATAACCTCTAGGAACCTTCTCTTTTGATAAATGAGTATTTGAGGACTGCTTGCAAAGTTGKTTTTATAGTCTTTTCAGGAGTGATTGATAGAAACCTATCTTAGATCAATGCCCTGGCTGTTAGAGTGCTCCYCTGAGAAGGGGAGATGATTTCAGTTCCTTCGTCTGGGTAGGTACTTGATTCTCAATTTACCAAATTGTTAGTAAATGTTCCAACCACAACCCAGAGAAAGTGAGGCACCCCCATTAATTCCTGCTTTGTTTATTGAATCCACCCACTGTTTCCTTTGTTTTTATTAAAAATACCTGAAAACAAAATGTTTTCTAAGAAGTGGAATTCTTCTCTATGATAGAAAATAAGAGCATTTCTTTCATGGTTTTTGGTTCAGCCACAGAATAATAAATAAAAATTAAAAAAAAAAAAAAAAAAAAAGATTTGCCAAGCAAAATACACTTAGCAGGAATTAAACGCCAGCTTGAGAGTTTATGCCTTGTACTGGCCCTCTGTTTAGAAATCAGTTTTAACTTAATTTGCTGTCCTACAAGTACTGTATATGCCTTTCACTTCATACCTCTACCCAATCTTATTGAGAATTGTGACTCGAAACTCTAAGAAATAAGTGCCAGGAGCAGATAGAGAAGCTTACACTCCCTCTCATCACATCCCAGAGGCAAAGCTGGAGCCTCTTCCAGGTTTATTAYGTGACCCTAAGCAAGTCCTTTGCACCAGATCCTGAAAGCTGCTGAGCTCTTCCTGGACTGTCCAGGCAATCCCACTGCTGAAATTCCTGGTGAGTCACGAGATGGCAGTGTGATTTCTTGAAGAGGTGTTCAATAATCTTGCAGGAATCTGCCAGTGGTGTCTGGTGTCTCTAGAAGCCAGGGATTTCACTGCTTGTGATCTCTGCTTATGCATTGGGTAGTCAAGAAAAAAAGGTATTTGCAAAAGATGTGATTTTTTTAGCTAAACAATACTCTATGGCTGTTGCAGGTGTTGATTTTACACATTCAGCACTGCACATCTGTTCCATTATGTTATTTTCAGAAAGGAAACTGTAACTGCAATAGATCCTCTTTCCTCTTTTGTTTCAGTTCCACCTTTTATTCAGCCTTTTGAGTTTCCACGGTTCTCCATCGGGCAGCGGGTCTTCATTCCCTGCGTGGTAGTCTCCGGGGACTTGCCCATCACAATCACCTGGCAGAAGGATGGCAGGCCGATCCCAGCCAGCCTCGGGGTGACGATTGACAACATCGACTTCACCAGCTCCTTAAGGATTTCTAATCTTTCACTGATGCACAATGGGAATTATACCTGTATAGCTAGAAACGATGCAGCAGCTGTGGAGCACCAAAGCCAATTAATCGTGAGAGGTAAGTAGATGTAATTAGTTTGAAGGGCACCAATTAAGTGGAATTCATCAGTATCTTGTAATGACATCTATTTGATGGAAAGTATAAAAAAGAGGAAAATATGGTAATCCCTCTCTTCATAACAGAGAGCACACAGAGCAATGAAACACAGAAACTAATATGACTTTTTCTATCTAAAAGTCTTGAAACTAATCAACAACACTGGAGTGCACAGGGTGGATGGGGGAGCCACAGGACTGACTTCCTGGAAAATTTTGTGAGGCACAAGCCCATTCGTTGGTTTCAAGCCTTTGAAATGGTATCAAATTCCTCTCTGTTATTGTTTTAGTCTGATTATCTCCATTTTTGATTTAGATCAGCCTCTCATATAATATTATATCAGTAAAAAAGCAAAGCATTGATGTTGACTTCACAGGGAAAATTTTCTCCCCTGTTACCATGTTGTTGTTCTTTTTCTTATTTGTGTTTATTATGCAATTAGCATGATTCATTTGCTCATGCTGACTTCACAACATTTTGCCTTGAAATAGAGGTGAATATAGTTTCAGTAAGGAAACATTTTATGTGGGAAAGACCTTTTAGAGAGATACCTTGCCTTCAATAGCTTTTACCTTTCAAGTCACACCTTAACCAAGTTCCCTAGAGATTATGCCTTGTGATACATTTTCAAACTTACTGTGCAAAACTTCAACAAAACTGAATTGCTTCCTTTTCTTTCTGAAAGTTTTTCAAAGTGTTTTAAACTTCCATTTTTTTGAAATAAGACAGTTATACCTTTCCCTCTCCACCATCTCCCTCTTGCTATCAAGCCATTAGACTCCTCAGAGGAAGAGGGCACATACTGTAATACTGCAAGTGACCCTGGTTATTTCTTCCTGTTGCGGATCACTACATCTTATATCCCCTTCCCTAAGTTTACCAAGACAAATCTTAAAACCACTCAGGGGTTTTTGCCATCTTTTCCAGGCTTTTTTTCTCCCTCAAAAACTCATTTGAAGCAAAACTTTCTGAACAGCTCTTCCTTTTAAGTCAAATCTTCCCACTGTCCTAGGACTACCCTTAATGGATTATTGCCTAGTTTTCCACTTATAGAATGTGTATGCTTATTTTTTTAGAGCTAGTATTACCAAAACTCAGCAACAAATAGGTCCATTTCTTTTTCACTAGTTCTGATATGAATATTACTTTAATGATTTAAAAAAAAAAAAAAATCACTGCTTTTAATCTTGTATTATTCAGTACAGATGTCTATTACTTTCCCATCTATCCAGTAATTCTTAAATTAAGTGGTTTAATTAACTACATGCATTTAATTATTCTTTTCCTAAGCTGTTCTGTTAGCTTTTAACCCATCCATCATTCTAATAGTAAAAGATTTTCCTCGTGTTCTCTTTTCCTGGAGAAGGAACAGCTGACAACCTCCCATCACAACAGACAGTCCACTGGCTATGTCTGCCCTACACAGAAATGCTGCATCTAATAACAGCTGGGATCGTACCTGACTTGCAGTTATACTCAGCGCTTGAAGTGATGGGAATGAATCACTTTAGCTACTCTGTATGGGTTCCTATAGACATTTCATCAAAACGGGGACGGTAGGATGATCTCCAGAAAAAAGGAAAAAAAAAAAGTTGCCATAGGTAATACCACTGAAAACTGGCTCTCTGCAAACGCTGTCTATCCTTTTTTCAGCACCGAGATCCATGAGGCTATAACAGCTCAAGTGAGCCCACGTGTAGGGATTTCTGCTCTGCGCCCCACTGAGCGGGGCAAGCCCTGCCATCCCCTAACGGCGTCCCTGCTCTCCCTGCCTTGCCTGGACTGCAGCGTCCCTGCATCCTGCTGTCGGTGGGCAATTTCTCTTCTGGCAAGCCCCTGGTTGGCCTGACTTCTGTTCCCTGGACACGTCTGCCTCTTGCTGCCTTGTTTGGCATCAATTCGTTTTCCCTCCTTGACCAGGGGAGGAGTTCTGGGGAGCCTGCTCTCACACCCCTTTCATGCTGCTGACACCAACCTCTCCATTTTCCACTTGTGTGCTGCTGCTGTAATCGCACCTCCCGATGAGGGCTCTGCCCCAGTGGTGAGATGACAGCTGTTGGTTGCGTGTACCTGAAGGTCATCCTTATAAAACCCAAGGGCATGATAGAGGGTAGCTTTTCACTCTGTTTTACTCAGAGGCTTGGAGCCTCTGGAGTCCTAGTCCTGCAACTTTTTAGGAGGTTATGAGGGCTACTTCATTCTTCCCCTCTTGCTTATCTTTCTGCCCAGCTAGTGCTCTACAGCAGCCTCCTTTAAGCCTCTCTCCTCTCCTCTCTTCTCTCTCTATGTCAATTTAAATGGTAATGTCTTAATCAGTTTTGCATATGCATGTGGGATAATAGTTCTCACTCAGAGGGAAAGGGGAAAATATAATATGATGTTTGACCAGAATTTTCTGAGAAAACCCTGGACTGACCTCTTTCCCTTATATTGAACTGCTTCAACTGTCTCATTCCACATAGGTCAGAGGACAGACAGCCATCAGAGGGTCACTGTTGGTCACTACTCATCTGCATCCAACCTGACCTATACACATTTAAGTAAAGACTTGCTTTCCTGCGGTCTGTTTCTTCCTCAGGCTTTCTGATCCCTCCTCATCTTTTTGCTCATAGGTGCCATATAACTGAAACATGATATTTTTCTAAATCAACTAAGCAGTTTTTCTCCAAATAAAGGGAGAAGAAATGGTGCTTAAACTCCTCTTGTTTCTAATCCACATTGTATGATGGTTTCTCAGCAGTGTGCTTTAAACTTAAATGTTGGGTTTCCTAAATGTCAGGGGATGTGTTCTGGGAATATCTTATTTATGTGAAGTGTGTGCATTTTGATGTGAGAGTAGACAGTCAATAGGAGAGGAAAGTAAAGGAAAAGATGACTGTTCCCCACAAAGTTCCTTTTTCCTTATCTATGTTGTCACTGTGTTCATTTTAAAAGTAGACTTAAAAACGATCAAGGCTATCATGTTTCTAAAATAAGTGGGAGTCCGTATCATTTTACAGTACATGGGTAGACTTAGAAGTAGATCTAAATCCAGTCCATTCCTAAGATGAATGAAGAAACACAGGCCAACTGCTTGTTGCTACATTTGAACTATTAGTGAGGACACAAACTTCTGCAGAATCCGTACAGCCACATAAATTCTTCAGCTTTACAACTTGAGATTTTTTTTCCCTCAATATTTTCTGTCAGATCACATGTATCTGCTATTTTTTTAGCATTCATATTTTTCTGTTAAGTTTTAAGTCTGCTAAATAAATTTCCTATATTCTTCCTACAAATATTATTTTTCATATCTAAGCTGCACTGCCATTTTGCCAGGAATATTAAATGGCAAAAGAAAAACAAGCACTGGTCTCTTAAAATCTGTGGGCTCCTTATGGTAAATCTTCACTGCCGTTCCCATTATTTTATGCTCTGTAAAAGCAACCAAGTGGCAATAAGGAGCCCTAAAAACACCTGGCCAGCAAGGCTGAATTTTCCCTGCCTTAAATATCAGAGGAAGATGACCAGCTTCCACAGAGCTTCCTTGTAAAGCATCACATAGGAGATGGAAGTCACCTGCTAAGAGAAAGAAAGTGAGAGGAGAAAGCTTTTGAGCAGCTATGCAGCCCTGGGTAAGACGATCTTAGGGCAATCTCAGTTCTCTCTGCCATGGGTTTCTTGCTGAGGACCTGGAAATGAGACAGAGTCACACACTCTCCACAATTTATTAGCCAATTTCAGACAAATCAGAAGAGGGGAAAATGCCTCCAGTGGAGCTGAAAGCCTAAAAACTTAATGAAAAGAGGTGATTGATTAGAAACACCTTTACTGAGTGTAATACTAGACACCGGAGAATCTACGCAGGTGAGTCCTTCTGCAAACACAAGAAATGTTCTAACTGGAACATCTCCTGTACTCAACCAGGAGATACAAATCCACAGAAAAGCAGGCTTCATCAGTCCTAATGTTATGGAATATCTTTTAAAAGCTCATTAATTAGCCACTGGGAGAAGCCTGCCATCTTCACTGCATCTAGGGACTGCAGGTAGGCAGTCCAGGTGAGTGAAAACAGGGTTTTCCTTCTCAAAATCTTGTGCTCTGCCAGATCCCGGCCTGCAGTTCCTCTGCAAATGCATCAAAAATTTACAAGCTAGAAGGGTTACTCAAAAACACATAAAGCATTATTGTTTTGATTATTTTATTTCTTGTTGCAATCTTGGTTTGCTGTTAAGAAAAAGGAAAGAATAGGATCCTGTCATAAAAGCCATCCACAGAAATTAGGAAAATATCTTCTCTGTCAACTGCTTATATCATCATACAGAATTAATTAAGGCTTTACTCATTAGGGCTGTCTTCTAAAGAGTGATTAAAAATCAATATACACTTTATCATGTGTTATTCATTTCTGTAGGGTTTCCTAAAATGGGAACGAAGTAATTATGAAATAAAAAGCAGTGAAAAAGATTTTAATTGGTAACCAAAAAGAAAAAGCTCATAAATGTATTATGAGTTCAAAATTTTTCAGATACTGCCAGAACAGAGAATTCAAAGACAGTAGTGGGTGCATAAATCATGATTTTAAAATTCCTGTTAGTGAACACATCATAAGTTAAAATTGAGATAAGGTCTTTAAATACCTAATGACCCCCCTTAATGCATTTAGTGCATTAAGTGTAAATGTGTTTTCATTTTGCGTTTGCCAGGAATGTCAAATATCATTAGATAGTTAGGCACCCAATGAGGAGTCCCTGAGCCTTGAATCTTCCAGATAGGAAGTGAGTATCTGTCTGCTTTCTGATGTTTGGTGGTGGTGCTGGTGTGATGCAGCAAATGCACTTTGTGATAGAAAAGCAGGGGGGGAAGATTTATGGTCGCAGCTGGTGTCAAAACTCATTTACTTTCTTTGCTGGTGTTTATACTGCAGCTTTGAAGATTACTCTTAAATGATTCGCTTCCTATTTAATGTTCTCATTAGACAAACCTGATCAACACAAACAGCTACACAAAGCACTGTCTCATTTTGCAGAAGTACATCTTTTTTCTTGAACTGCATAGCAAATGGTTTCACTAAACCGCTAAATCGACCCCTTAGGTCCAATGACCAAATTTAATAACTGTTCATCTTTGCTAAAGTACAGTGTTTAATGATCTCATTCATTAATACATCAATGGTTGCTTTGGCTGATTAAATTTCTTCCATCATTTTGACAGTATGATCTAAACGTAAAGTACAAATATTCCATGTAAAAATGAAACATTTTATTCTGGGCCAATGTCATAGATTATTTCTTAACTCACTCCAGTAGCCCACCGGAGGAGCTTGTGTTAGGAGCCTTCAGAATTGCTCTCCAGTGTGATGTACTAATTGCCGTATTTGGGAGCCAGAAGCACTTGCATAGATTTGAAGTCCAGGAAGGAGTGTGCAAGTTTGTCATTTGGTCCCTGGCATAAAGCACAGTCAGAAAGGATTCTTGGATTTACATAAAGCAAAATTAAATCAGGGAATGTTAGCATGCACTTATAAATAGATTTTAGTTAGTAGCTTGTAAAGTCCATCGTTGCCAGCAGCGATGACACTGGTAAGCAGTATCTTCTTAGGGTACCAACTCATATTTTATCATCTTATCAGGATTGTTTCACACAAGGAGATAATAAACGTGTTTTCCTTGCCTTAAAATGGCACTATGACATTCACGTTATCTTCCACATCTTATTCTGATTGCTCTCATCCTTTGTATTCCCTTTGTGAGAGCTTGAGACTGCTAGTCATAATATTGACTGAAAACACCTTTTTTAGGTCCTTTGAGTTCAGCCATTAAATAGTTTGCATCCGTCAACTTATTGCTCTTACACTAAACAATTCAACAGCTCATTTCTCATCAGAGATCCGTGGGCTGCATTAAATGAGAGCGCCTAACAGAAACTCACTGTTAAAGCAATTTTAAATGCCCTCCTTTACAGGCTCAAGGGACTATGCTGCTGAACCAAGGGTGATAATAAAAGTAGAACTGTTCAGTCATATTTGTGAGCTATTTCAGAGTGTTTCACTTCTAAAGAGGCAGAGGAGGCCCACACCTTTACAACTAGAGAGAGAGGAGGAGAACTGCTTTCTTTTCTCCATTAACTCTACTTAAACGTATCAGACAAATTAACTTGGTTAAATTCTTACTAAGCAAATTTGCTTTGAGGGCTAGTGAATTCCTGAAAGATAATGAAAAAGTGAATGTAGCTTTATAATCTAAAGCTAAGTATCAAAATCTAGATCAAGTAGTTAACTGCATTGTCTTCCAAAATATGGTAGCACATAGCACTGAACAAGTTATTCATTTGAAATAAAATTGAGAAGCAAAGTATCAATGAGGAAGAAAAATGTAAAGTTCTCCTCTGTTTACTTCTTAATCATTTCTATAAGAAGAAAAATCCTGCGGTTTTACCTAGACAGCAACACAGAAACAATTGAAAGGTCATTGAATAAGTAATTTTGTTTTGCTTGTAGCATCTTTTCTGATTTCTATTGGCAATCTTAAGACTAAGTGTCAAGGGTCCATGTCTTCAAAATCAGAGCAGCAGTTGACATTTTTATAACTAGTCCTAAAGGAAGGCCAAAGCTTTACTGAATATAGAAATTGTTTCTATTACTGGGTGTGGGCAGAGTTTTTGCCAAGTAAGGTCGAAACATGCTTTGTTTATGGAGCAGTACAAGGTAACCCTACGATTGCTAATCATACACATGGTTCTGGAGCTTGTACGGCAAAATTTAATTTCCACAGTTACCATTCTGGTATCATCCTGTATTAAAAGTAATGATTAAAAATGAGAATACCAAGAACATCTGAGCAAAATCTTATGTTTTATAGATATACCCAAAATACAGTGAAATCAATATGATAAAAAGCCCTGTTCAGAGCTCATCAGCGTTAAAGACACAACACATCGAGAATATCTACGTGAGTTCATTAAAGATGTGGAAGGATGCATTTCCATAGAAATGCTCAAACAACATTTACACTTGGCATCTATCCATTTTTCTCTATGTATGTCCAAAGGGATTAGACAAAAATTTTATTTTAACAGATAACTTTAATGCAAATAGTATTTTGAAGGCTGATTGCCTTTTTTCTATACTAGGCAGTCTTTCTTAACTTTTCCAGAACTTCCTGCATATGCCTACCCATTTAATATAATAAGTTATTTCCTGAAAAAATAACACTTCTTGCCAGTGTCATCCATAGCAAATGAAGAATATAAAGAAAATGTTTTTCAAAGAGAAGGGAAATAAAACAAAGAAGTTACAAAAATTTTGTACTGTAAGAGAGATTTTAAGACATACTCTTCATGTTTTTCAATGGCAGAGGCGGCCAGTAATTATCAGTCACTCCATTGCATAATTTGTAATCATTCACCTGTAAGACTGAAACAACTGAGGTGTTTTTATGTTTTGGAGTTTTTTTTTTTTT